>JAQISU010000014.1:16330000-16735000 GCA_029339505.1 Unio delphinus
CCTGATTCTTTTGATAAAGAAATTAAAACACATTTAAATAAAAGAAATGCCGTGGAAAATACGGCTTTCACCACACACAAGCTGTCTTCAAGGATGGATCTATTCTGATGAATATCGATTTGATCACGGGGATTCAAACATTCAACGCAATAGAATGTATTGAGATCCAAACGATAACACGGAGAGCTGAATTAGTACCGTGAGTCCTCCGTGGCTGAATTGTTTGATTCGCTTTGAGTTTTCCTACTGATGTCATAATAACATCTGTCTTCCTAATAGTTTATACATAACTTACCATTTACGTGGAAGTAGTAAGCCTCAAAATGTTATGCCTTTTCACAATGTCAGAATGAGACACACAAACCAAATAATGTCAACCTCGATCACCAAGCACAGATTTAAAAGTACATTATAAAACATAGCATTACTAAGACTTATTTCCACAATATAATACTGCTAAGAAAAAAAAATACGATATTGCTCCAAAGGACGTTATCTTTGCTTGGTTCATTTTCGAGAAAAAGTGGAACCCCATTATCATTTGGCTCTAATTCAATTTCGAAATTCTTTAGGAAAAACTAAAACCCAAAAAATACGTAATTGATGTAGCTTCAAATGGGAAAGTGCGGTGAAGAGTATGCAACTAAATCTATGATAAGAAAGGCATACTTATCGTATAACAAGACTTTCACGACAGTACATTGTACAATTTGTATTGGAATGTTTCTCTGGCACAAATTGTTAATAATAGTTAAGGAGTGCAATAATTGGAGTGAGACTATTGCATTTCTATAGAATATATACGAAATTATTTATAACCACTATATTATCCTATATAAAGAACACTATTAATTATTCTTATTTATCAGAAAGCATTGCTTTCCAATGTCTTCTGTTTAGTTTGGCTTGTATCTCTGACATGACACTTACTAATTTGTTACTTATTTGTTAATTTATGATCGTCGCATCGAAGCGAGGGTAATGTGTTAACGTATTAAGTCAGAGTTTACGCAATGTCTAGATAGCTTGTATGCGTCTGAGTCAATAATTGAGGAATTTTATATATATATATATATATATATATATATATATATATATATATATATATATATATATATCTAGGAGTCATTTTGTCCTTTAAGGAAAGGGCTTTCAGAGAGAGAGAGAGAGAGAGAGAGAGAGAGAGAGAGAGAGAGAGAGAGAGAGAGAGAGAGAGAGAGAGAGAGAGAGAGAGAGAAAGAGAGAGAGGGGGGGGGAGAGGGGGGGGAGACGGAGGGAGAGAGTTTTAAATAGCTTTCAGAAATGTTAATTAAAGTAGAATAATGATTTACATGAACTGTCAACATATTAAAATATTTCATTACCTCTTGTAGAGTGTGAGACAGGACAGTCCGAAGAAGGAAGTCCGGAAGAAAGAGAAGCGACGACTTAAGAATAGAGGACTAGGAAGTCCAGAAAGGGATGACGCGGTCGGAATAAAAATACTCGAGGAAATAGGAAATGCTGGAACACGATCAAGAGGAAGGTGATGCAATCAGTCGTGGATGTTGCCATCTTTTCACCACTCGTTAATATGATGAAATAAATCCACATTAGACAATGACATTAAATTATGTTGACCAAATATAAGTTGAATTGAAATTAACACTATTGATTTGTTTCGATTAAATGTATTATTTTTCTAATCTAAGGGGGCTTTTATTGCAATATTTCTTCCCAATAATCTTGCCCAGTTCTCTGGTGATGTTCTATCTATTCACTCACACCGGATCATAACATCAAGGTAGGTCTTTCAAATTAACTACACCTCTCACTAAGAGGGAGATGTTACACACACACACACACACACACACACACACACACACACACGCGCGCACACACACACAGTTCAAATCAAAAAAGTATGTATGATAAATAACTAATATATTGTATTTATTGAATTTTGTTTATTTATTTTGTTATTCTGATATAGCAGTACCTATCTCTTAATGAAGTAGCTGTGGTCTCAATAGTATTTTTCTTCGTTGTTTCCTTATGAGATGAATTTAAGTGAGGTCTAGTTGCAGATTAGGGAGATAAATAGGTGTGTTTAATCTATCATCTCATAAAGGAATATTAGCTTATTTGTATGCTTTTATTTTTTCGTACCCTTCGGTTCATTTGGTCTGCTCACTACTTGTTTGTTTTTCTGATCAACGCTTTATAAAGCTCGATTCTAATTTTTCTTAACTGATTCTCGATTTGTATAATTCGATACACGCTAATTTTGAAAGACAACAGTCTGCTTTCACATACGAGAAGTAAAATGCACGTTTGATGAAGGCTTAACTGTTTTGTGTCACATGAAAGGGGCGTGGACGTCACCTGCTTGTCTAAAATTTGGATGATATGAACGGAGAATTGTTAAAGTTAACCAGTCACCTTGTCTGTTTACAACGAGAGACCAAACAAGACGATGACGTGTCCGATATAGAAAACATTATTGATGAAATAAGACGTAACGTGTGAAAACGTTGTACAATATCAAAGGAAAAGGATATTCAGGCAGCTTCAATTCTTCGATCGCAAAATCTATAATGAGAAGAATTCATCAACTTGTATTTAGACAGTGTTACCTTCTCCACATCACTACTCCTAGGCAGGCGCGTAGCTAAACCATTTATCTTCGTACTTAAGTATAGGACGATGATAGCATTATCCTTGTTGCGTATCGATCAACAAATAAAGTGGATGCGTATATTCAATGTAAACACAATGAAAACTGTAACAGAATTGTTACCGAGTGGGTGGTGGATTAAATGAACAACAAAAACACAATGTGAAAGATAATGTAAATTTATGAAATAAATTATTAATGAAAAATAATGATGTATCAACACAATAACTCATGCATTCAACCCACAATCACGCTACACAACTATTCACAATTCAAAAATAAATTAAATATTAATACAAAATATACACAGATACAAGGAATCTCCTGGACTATACACAGATCCAAGTAACCTTTGCAAAAGTTATATTAACGCAAGTATAAATTGCGATAATAAATACAAACATCAAACTATACTATCGCACGTATGGATTGCGACAACTAGCACGAACATATACATGTATTTAATCAAGTTGCTAACTTTTATTGAGATTTATGTAATCCCTTGAAATACTACTGTGATTTGACGTAACTATGTGTAAATATAACAATGTATTCAATTGTACTACAATTGCAACACACACATGTGTCTCGACCCAACTGTTGAATCGCCGCCCAGCTTCTCCGAATACCTAGGGTTGACTCAATACTTTATCGGTCACTTGCCCTTCACGGATCCACCACAGTTATACCTACAGACAGCATACAGCATCTACTAAAACCAACGGTCCCAAATACTTAGATGCCACCCCGGATGTTTACACCTCTAGACAGCTCCGACACTCAAGACTTCTAGATTTCCGGATATTTACACATCACGACAGATGTAGACGGACAGACAATCCGACAGACAGACAGTCAGATACCTCAATTCGATCGCACAATTAAACAGCACAATCACGGCACAATCAATCACATTCAGCTACAATTCAGAGACATTCAGAGACGTTCCGCTACAATATCAGAGACGTTCCGCTACAAATAAGAGACGTTCCGCTACAAATAAGAGACGTTCCGCTACAAATCAGAGACGTTCCGCTACAAATCAGCTACAATAAAGAAACCGAACTAATAATAGCTGTTTCTAAAACAATCTACAACTTAGATTACGCTATTGCATTTAAAGTCTAACAGTGACTAGTAATTCCAAATATTCCACGATTTAAAACTGCATTGCAATAAAGACATCATTACATGAAATGATAAACTGAATAAAATTCACAATAAAACGAAATATAAATTTAACACTCACCCCTTTGGCTGGAGAAAGATTGACGAGCTATCTATCCTGTGATAAGATACTTTTGGACCCGTAATATTATCAGAAATATTCTGCCTTATATATCCTCAAATAGGTGAGCAGAATTCACGGCAAAATTCTCGTGCACCCCGTGATTCTAATGTTCCTGACTTCAAGTGATTCGTAGTCAGGCACATGCAAATCGTTACACGTCGCTTACCTTGAAAAAAAAAAAACACTTATTCACCCCAGGTAACGCATGTACGACGAAACAAAAAAAATGGTGAAATTAGTTTGTAATTCGAGAAGAAATAAATTCAATTTTCGCCTAATTCTGTGACAAAAACATGGAGTGATTTGTCTCATGTCAAAGCTCATTGTAGTGCTAACACATTTTTAAAATAATTGCTTTGAAATGCATTATTTGTTTTGTCAAAATGTTCGTACGCATCTGTGTATCTAGGTATAGGCAAATACGCGCCTGCTCCAAGAGCACTAGACACAGTTGCTCATATGTGTCTTCTATACGACTTAATCAATCCGTGATTCGGAGACAACACGAAGATACTGTAGGCGGACATGGATTTGTTGCTGATGCACACCACCATCACTGACGTCTACACTGACACTAGCGCATCACCATTTGCGTGCGAGTTTTGACAACAGCGACTACCCAAGAGGACCATTTCTTGCTTTGTTACGTCAAGAAGAATGTCGCCAGGAAATGCAAGGACTAGCGTTTGGAAAATGCCATTATGGAATTATGGCATTTGTACGACTGGCGGAAAAAATGGACTTGATTGTAACAGGAACTCCTAGTTCCCTCAGAGGATGACCTCATAATATCAGCGTCTATGACGGTTTGTGTATATTTATATTACGTCCACGTAGACAGTCATGAGGGTGAAATAAAAAAGAAATGTCAGCCTGTTGAACTTCATTGGATGTCAAAATATCAAGCCAGTCATGGAAAAATGTTTTGGTGTAGGGAAATAATTTGATATTTATATGTTGTTCCATTCAAAAAACCGATGAGGGGAGCATCAACATATCCGTGATCCTTCAAATGTTGTCAATAAAAGTACACTTGTTTTTTTGTTTTTTTTTACCGAGCCATATGCTTGATGTAAACATTTTTAACATCAGTGCACGGATAAGTATAATTCAGGTGCATACATAAAAAAACCCACTAATCTTCACATTTTAGTCTGCTTGATCTTTTTCTGTTTCATCTGGGTACGTTAACAATAACATAATGATTTTCGTCTTTTGGAATTTAAACATTTGTTAAATTGTTAACTTACTTTTGAAGCTTACTATTGGGGCTTGTTCAAGTACTAAATTGCATTTCGAATCTGCGTACGAGCACTTTACAATAGCGAAGACTAGTGACTAACGTCCAACAGTTTTATATTCTAAATACTTGCTGGGATGCCCCAAATATGTAAAATGATGTCCTAAATACGCATTGGTTGTCCCAAATATGCACGGAATGTCCCAAACACGCATGGCGATGTCCTAAACACGCACGGCGATGTCCCAAATACACACGGCGAAGTCCCAAACACGCACGGGGAATGTCCCAAACACGCACGGGAAGGTCCCAAATACGCACGACGATGTCCCAAATACGTACGCGGATGTACCAAACACGCACGAGGATGTCCCAAATACGCACAGGGATGTCCCAGATACACATAACAGATCTCCAAAAGCACATTCATATAGAACTCGTATACTAGAATTCCAAATTTGTATAAACGTTTTCATAAAAAATGTTTTACAATAAGTTTAAGGGGATTTCTGTCAGATACCAGCGAAAACTACGCTTCATGAACTCGATTAGAAATGTCAACAACACCAATTGGATTCAGGTCAAAAGTTTAATTTCGTGAACATTGAAAAATACAGTTATCCCCTAAAAACGTTACCATTTGCCATCTTCAAAAAATAAGATTTATTAGTTTAGATAAATGTATATACCGCATGCATATTCCTTGCACAGCTATGTTTAGCAATATGTCATTATTAATGAAATCAACACTGATAATTTGTCGTGTGTCGGGTTGTTATGCTGTCACTTTGGTAGGTATGTTATTATGATTTGGTGGGGTGCTCCCAATATATAATTTAAATTACTATAGAACTACCACACAGACTTGGTTTTGTAGGAATTGAAATGAGAGAGAGAGAGAGAGAGAGAGAGAGAGAGAGAGAGAGAGAGAGAGAGAGAGAGAGAGAGAGAGAGAGAGAGAGAGAGAGAGAGAGAGAGAGAGAGAGATAAATGTACTTACCATCGCATGCTGAGAGAGAGAGAGAGAGAGAGAGAGAGAGAGAGAGAGAGAGAGAGAGAGAGAGAGAGAGAGAGAGAGAGAGATCTAATCCCCAAATCAGTAATGCCGACAGTTAAATTATTAAGTGCACAAAAAGGTGAAATTCAAACAAATAACAATTTAATATAATTCAATAATCAGATAATAATAATGTCCCAATCACTCATCTTCCTCTCGACCAAATGATACGAGTTATAGTGTAAGGTAGCTTTTCCACCTGTCCTTGTTTTTTAAAATTAAAATTCATTTTTATCTCTCCTATTTCTACAATTCCTTCTCTTCTTCCGACTTTCCTCCAAACTCCCTCTCCTCCATGACTTGCTCCTTCAATTTCTCCTCCTCGACTCCTTTCCCGACTCCTTTTATTCACAATTGCCTTCTCCGCTAGTCATTATTCCGACTCTTTTCTGGAGACTCGGGACTAGACTATACCAAAAGTCTGTCCCCATAAAGCTTCCTGTGAAAACACAAGGACGTTATAGCATATTTCGTAGCCATCTCGTCTCACACTAACCAATAATCGATCATCAGATCAATGCTATTACATTTTTCGGTCACTCATTCGTGCACATCGTTCTTGTAATGTTAACAACGTCGTAAGAAAAGCACTGTATCAAGTTATCAAGTACTGATCATACAGACATCAATAATTGCGTCATATCAGTATTATATATATATATATATATATATATATATATATATATATATATATATATATATATATATATATATATATATATATATATATATATATATATAAACGAATTTTACACACCGCAGCAACCATTTTCCAAAGTTATAATTGAATTCAACAGTTGCAAAATAAAGAATATCATAAAGAATATCACATGAATAAATGCACTAGTTTACTACGAAGTAACCAAATAGCAAATTACAATATTAATTCGGACCACGAGCTAGCAATCTACATACTTCTTTACATAATCATAACTTATTTCTCAAATACGCATGTAAATTAAAAACAACGAAGGTAATTCTACGTACTAACGACTCTAGTAATGAAGTATACATACTGCATATAATTACAATGGCAATGGCATAATATTCTGCAACGATCGAGAAAATAAGTTACTGAACCTTAAGAAGCTTTGTCTTTCTCAGAATTTCCTAACTTTACCTGATAAATTACGAGTGGCTTCCCCCTAGTATTGCTTTATAACGTTCTAGCAAGATGTTTGGCAATTACTAAGTTCCCAGCTGGAAAAACTAAACTACATTCGGATCGAAATGGTGACCACATACTCTCTTAATTCCGATTGGATGTCTAGTCTACCCAGTTCTATTCAACTTAGCATACAATTCCCCCAGGTCGTCTGTCAACGTGGTGAGATCTACGACTCCAATAAGAGTTCTTTGTTCTTGAATAAAACTTTCAACGTCCACGTGCAACGTTTCACATTCAGCAAAGCTGGGTTCTCGTACCTTTTCAAAGAGGAACAACTATAGCCGCGATATCTAACATATATACATGGCCTCTAACCATTTCTTTGTTCCCCTGACTTACGCAATCGCGGACAGCGCAGCGTGACATAATTCATTAGGATGAACTAATTGTTACACTTCTTGTTGATGTTTTCTTAGAGTAAAAACAACCCATCTTTGCCTTTCAGCAAATGCCAGAGCATTATACATAAAGCTGTTGCATTCCGTGCTAAAGCTGTTGCATTCCGTGCTAAAGCTGTTGCGTTCCGTGCTAAAGCTGTTGCGTTCCGTGCTAAAGCTATTGCGTTCCGTGCTTTATTCATTTGCAAACATTAACATTTTTGTTCCCTGAATAATGTTTGCGCGATTTAGATGAAATAGATGACGAGACATGGATAAACTATGTATATCTTTACATGGGGCATTAGGAACTATACCACATAAAACCGTTCCTGCCTGTAACACAAGAATGCATTTAACAGGTAAGACATGCAACAGTGTTTTCAAACTGACACCTAAATGCGTGCAAAATTATGTACGAGAGATAAGCATACGGCTGTTAAATTCTGATTAGATTAATCAATTTGTTATAGTTACGTGACTTTGGAAATGCCAAAAGTGAAACTCAGTTTTTCTTCCGTTTCGATTTACATTAGTTATTTTCTTACTTTGTTAATATTTTCTGAGAGAGAGAGAGAGAGAGAGAGAGAGAGAGAGAGAGAGAGAGAGAGGAGAGAGAGAGAGAGAGAGAGAGAGAGAGAGAGAGAGAGAGAGAGAGAGAGAGAGAGAGAGAAAATATCGTTGGACAGCTTTATCTATAGGCAGTAATGATTAATATTCGACTCATTTGTTTTTGTTCGACAGTTGTCAATAGGTCCATTCAAATCAAAACATCCTAGATAACAACAATGCTCGACATCAAAGACCCGCTTGTTGACAGTTTTCTATAAAAAAAAAATAATAAAACAGTACACCTCGTATCTGAAGTTGAGCCTCATAGCCCAGAGGATTTTATTTTCATTTACGATTTTATATTATGAATAGACATGAATAAGGTTAATGGTCAAACTGCTGCACCTGAAAGCACAGGCCAAATCAATAATGGGTGTGGGCAAGTGGCCGCAACAAAAAAAGAACACAAGTACGCATGGTACGATAGTGTGTAGTTCCGTCATTTCAATTTTGTTTCGGGGAGGGGGGGGGGGGCAAAACTTGACGGGCTTGTTAATTTTCGTATACAATAATTTTAGAGTACATGCAAATGCACCCTGCCTCCCGCACCCAAATGACGTCCTTGCTAGTGTGCAGTTCGGATCACGTTATAATTAGTTTATCACTAGTATGTCCATCCCTATCGTCTTTCCTGTCATACGATTAAATGATTGAAACAAAAGTGCATTTCAGTAGTTGCAACAAAATTAAATTAAAGTTATGAACTCTAAGTACATTTTCTGATTTGTAATCACGTTTTTTCATGAATAATTACATGGACATATCGTTGGTTCCAGTACATAATGAAATAATATAGAAAAACATCTTTTTGGATTAATAAGAATAGCTCCTTTTTTATGCTTATGAGGCCACCTTATCTCGGAATTTATCTGCAGTCTTATCTCGCTCTCTGATAAAAAAAATGAAATAAAAACTCTCACTGAATTTTGTTTTACTTCTATAATCTATGTAGATCTTTATGTGGCATGTAAATAAAGTGTCTTAAAATACATGGCGGTAAACGGATGGCAAGAGTTTGATCAACGTGCATAATCTGCATTTTTCTGGTAACTATTAACATGTCCTGTTGATGAAAACATAATTTAGCACATTCGAAGCACATATTGTAACATTACAACTTGAAAAACTTTCAAGATTTATTTGAAATAAATTTTAAATATATATAAATCGTTCGATTCAGTATGTGCCACAATGAAATGAAACTCACAGAAACAATCATTAGCACGTGTCAAATGATATGTCAAGAACGGCTTCTATTTTAAGACAATAGTTAAAATTACATATGCCTTTTTATATTTCTTTGTCGTTTCTAAAATGGGATGGAAGTCTGTTAAGTAAATTCTACACCATAATAGCCAAGAATAATCGCATCATTTAACCTATGCCAATCACTAATTTTTTTGTAGTCTACAATTGTAGGTTTGCGTTAGTTGCAATATAAAAAATGCGTCAAAAAAGTTTCACTTGCTCCAATTTTATTGATTTGGGGGAGGGGGATATCATCCTAACTCCATTACATGTTCCATTTTCCAGAATAAGATACTATTAAAGTACTTACATTTTCACATTAACAACAAAAGTGTTTCCTCGTCACGAAAACAGGCCATTGAAACATAGATTAATTTAATAAAACTGAGTTCGCAATGTGACTAAAAACGAATATGAAACAATTGTTTTCGATGTGATTGACAGGTAACGGAGTAGATTTAATTCTGGTGAAGTTTCAACAAGAGTGCACTATTTACGCAACATTTAAAGACAATAATCCATCATTAAGATTGAGTTTGATATATGATTATGTAAACAAGGTACTTATCAATATCCGTAGAACGTTTTCTTGATGATAGGTCTTCAAAATGAAATGTACCTTCTTTACGAACACACCTGCATATATTATTGGATCTAGTACACCTAACAAGAGTACGTGAATTAAATGTTCATTTATTATAGGGTAATAAATAAATAATTTCAGCATCCTAGACAAACAATCTTAGATAAGTCTTCCACACACACCCACACCCACACACGGGCGCGCGCATGTGCATGCTGTACCTCGTCAACACTTCTCAAACTAATCTGTTCGTCGTACAGATTCTTTCACATTGTTTTCGCAAAGGAAACATTATACTGTATGAAGATTGTACTTTTCGTTACAAAGTGGTTTTATAATTAATAAGCACTTATTTGTCTGATTGAAACTGCCAAATAATAAAGAAACACATTTTTGGCTTTTCAATAGTTCATCAGGTAGTATTAAAATTCTGTTTAGAGTCGGATTGTAGAAAACCAAATCGAATGGTATTTGAATCCTAAAACACCAAGAGTTGGTTTGTAGGGCACCAAATTGAATGGTATTTGAATCCTAAAACACCAGAGTTGTTTTGTAGGACACCAAATTGAATGGTATTTGAATCTTAAAACACCAGAGTTGTTTTGTACTACACCAAATTGAATGGCATTTGAATCATAAAACACCAATAGTTGGTTTTTAGGACACCCAACTTGAATGGCATTTGAATCCAAAGGTACAAGAGTCGGATTGCAGGACAACACATTAACTAGTATTAAAATACAATGGTACTCAAGTCTAATTGTAGGACACCCAATTAAATGGCATTTGAATCAAAAGGTAGTCAAGAAGGACTGAATCACTTTGAATAGACATGTATCGACCTAGATACGCCAGAAAAGTAAATTCTATTTCATCAGTGATCTTACGGATACTAATGGGTTAGAAGCAACTCTTTGGCAACTATCCAATTTTGTCAACAATTTAGTCGTTTCTTTGTTTGTTTTTTATGGTTTAACGCCATTTTTCGGCACAATATAGGCTATACATGGCGACCAGTATTAATGGTGGAGGAAGAACCCGGACAACCCCCGGAAAGAACCACCGACCCACGAGGAGCTACTGACAAGCTTTATCACATAACTATATTTGCCGAATATTAACTCGAACACACGCAGACAGAGGTGAGATGGCAGTGGTCCGTAATTTAGTCGTAATAAGAGAACTGTTTGTACTGTCTACTCTCGATATTAAAGAATGTTTGTAAACTAAAACTCAAGAAATTTATTCGTAGAGCATCCAATATTTGTAAAAATGTTCATGGAAACAGTATCGATATTTTGAAATAGCTTGTAAAAATGTTCATGGAAATAGTATCGATATTTTGAAATAGTTTGTAAAAATGTTCATGGAAACAGTATCGATATTTTGAAATAGCTTGCATCTAAAGTTCGAGCGTCTATCTCTTTAAGGCATCAATTAGTTTTGTTTTTTTAATATAATAAAATCAAGATTTGATAGTTACATTTTAATGCCCCCCCCCCCCGCCCTAAGGCCCAAAACGAAGATGGGATTACACGTTGTGGCAAGCCTTTGTCATTATTATGCCCAAGAAAAAAGGAGCTGGACTAATTCTGCTGTTATGAACTTG
The DNA here is from genome assembly GCA_029339505.1 of Unio delphinus. Classification (NCBI taxonomy): domain Eukaryota; kingdom Metazoa; phylum Mollusca; class Bivalvia; order Unionida; family Unionidae; genus Unio; species Unio delphinus. The sequence goes on from JAQISU010000014.1 coordinate 16,341,842, forward strand.
AAGCATTACATCTCGTATTACCGGAGAGGACTAAAAGTGGTCTACTCCAAAATGTTTTGGAAACACTTGAAATACTTTATTGGATAATATGGTTTATCGGTAGACTGTGTTATATAAGCGCTTTGACGAAAACACGATTTAAAAAAAAAAAAAACGCATAACAGTAAACAGAACTGCCGAAAGTCTAGACACATTGGCTTCCAATAAAATCAACCATGGGATCTGGAATAAAATTAGCACAGATTTAATTAATCTTAATTAGGTGGATAATTTTTTTTTAATAGCATGAACTTTAGGAATTCATTAAGAAGATCACTTTTTGGCAAGTGTAACCTTAGAAATTCATTGGGAAGATCACTATTTGTCAAGCGTAAACTTCAGGAATATAATATGATCATTTTAGGGCTTAAATTTCAGGAATTAAGTAGGAAAATTATTTTTGGGAGGCGTAAACTTCACGACTCTCATGTTACAGAACTTAATGACACCTATTTTATCCAGATGCGTAAATATATCATTTTTCAAAGAGTAACGACACAATTGTGTAATGAATGAATGATCGGTAGGAGTGAAACGTGACTGGATTTCTGAGTCAGTTCAGGATGAACTGACCGAGATAAGACAGACACAGTTTCGTGACTGCTTACTGTTTTACATTATTACTACATCTATTTCGTCATGCTTGGTAAGGCTTTGTGTCCTATTTAATATCTATCAAGCAAATCCTATTATTTGTTGAGAAAATTAAAACTATTTAAAATGAACATTGAAGAAAATACGTTATTTGGAGCACAACAGGACTTGTACTAAGCGTGGAAAGCAACCCTTTCAACAAAAGCAACAATACTATCAAACTAAACAATTATCAACAAGGTTATCTTAATATCAGTAACTACCTTTTATCATGCAACCACCGGCTTCTCAACCTTCTTTCGTTCTTAATCCTCTCACTTTTTTTAAAGACAAATAGTATGGAAGACTTTTTATTACTTAATAAAAGTTTGTAATGACCTTTTTGTATAACCAAAGCAGTTTATATAAAGTTTATATTTCCCTTTTTTATAACAGTTATTCTATCAAAGTTTGAATTCTGAACTAAACCTTTCATATTTACTAGTTAGTTTTCAAAAATCAAGTATAAAACATACGGTACATAGATTATTTGTTATATAGTTTGGATTCTCGGTTGCTTATTCCACACTTTGTTTACATTTGGGTGTTTTGATATAGGCAATAATGTGTCATTTTAACAGTTGTAATGGTACACTGTTATATCAATGATTTAATGATTTTACTACTGCCTTATATGAATCGGAAAACGCAAGGTAACCAAAGAAAAAGGTTAACCTCTGATAGGTTACCATTTACATCCGCACGGTTTTCAGTCCTTAATAACGTTTAAAAACATGACAAAAAGTTAAATCATTTCGATATTCGGGTCAGAAAAGACATTTGTTTTCATTCAAGGTGTATAGCAGACGGGGTATGTAATGCCCTGGAACATGATATGCATTATTGTGTTTCTCTTGTGTGGTAAGACCATTTGTTCCAAACATAAATGCATTTTGTGTTGTTGCCACAAGTATGCTGTATCATTTGGTGTATCAGAACCAGAATTACTTACTCGATTGACCTTATCATTGCCATAGGTCTTATAAATTGGCAATTAGAATAAATAACTTTGTAAAATTATTGCCAGTGACAAGTAAAGATAAAATAACCTATTTAATAAATGATAGGTGTGGAGCTGGCACATCCTGAAATTAGTGCTAATACCACGTGTTAGGTGATGATAAAGACAATGCTACTTCATATCTGTTAATGACATAGGTGAAGCTACTACATATCAATTGATGATATATGATATAAACGAAGGTTTTACATGTCAGTTGATGATATAGACAATGCTACTACATAGGGGCTCCGAGTGGTCGAGTGGTCTAAAGTGCTCTGTTATGGATCACTGCCGTCTCACCTCTGTATGTGTGGGTTCGAGTCTAAGATTCGGCTAATGTAGTTATGTGAGAAAGCTCGCCAGTAGCTTCTCGTCGGTCAGTGGTTCTTTGTGGAGGTTTTGCCTGGTTCTTCCTCCGCCAATAATACTGGCCGCAATGTATAGCCTATCGTGTGCTGAAAAATGGCGTTAAACCATTCAACAACAAATACTACTACATAACAGCTAATGATATAGATGATACTACTACATATCATTTGATGCTAGATATACATTAATGATATAGAGGAAGGTATTGCATGTCAGATGACGACATAGATGATGCTACTACATATCATTTGATGATATAGACGAAGGTTCTACATGCCAGTTGACTATATAATAATGGTACCACATGTCAGGTAATGATATAAACGATGATTCTACACAATGATACTACATATCATTGGTCGATATAGACGATGGTGCTCCATGTCATTTGATGATATAGACGATGGCAATACATATCAGATGACGTTATAGACGATGGTGCTGCATGTACAAAATATCTTTACTAAATTGGAAAAGTTTGATGTAGATCAACTCAGCCCGCCAAAATAAAATTATTAAAGTACTTAGGCACTAATAGAGTTAAAGTGGTGGTTAGTTTTAATGACGTGAGAAACATAATGGCATACCGATAGTATTACCTAAATATGATTGCGCAAATTTTGAAGCTATTTTCATTGTATTAATATCCCAGGAAATTAAACTGAATCATCCTAAACGTGTATCCGTGGATTTTATTTTTAATTTAGTTACTGTCGTGAAATGCCAGTAGACTTTCCCCCAAAAAAGTTTTTGCTCTTGTTTGAGTTTCGAAAACTAGTTTACTCTGAGTTTAGAAAAGCATTCAGCATGTATAAGCGATGAATTGGAATGCATACATCTCGAAAACTCATATGAATTAGAACACACGCATATGTAATCATGCGATTGAATTGATGACCACATATGGTGCATATTCATTGGTTAAAATTCTAAATTATCTCAGTGATCAAACAATGTTTTCACTACGAAGAAATTGTATTAGCTTATTTAGATTCCCCTACAAAGTATTGCTGTAGGTTTTGCAATTTTTTGTTATCACTGATGCTTATTGTGATTCTCTTATTTCTTCATGTTTTAGACCTGAGTGTTTCATATATATTTTAAAACATGGCGATTATTATTGTTTTAATTTGTATTATGTTAGGGTTAATTTGTAATTGACCCGGAAACTAATTTGTGATTACATCAAAAGCCAAAGGTAAGGCAGAAAGTCCTTCCAGTGAGACTTTAGTAAAGGGCCATGACCACTCCAACTTCAGGGTTTGCAGTTCTTAGTAGTAATTAGCTGCATCTTAAATGCGATGCACAGTGATTGCGCACCAAAATACCTATCTATCGGCTGGACCAAGCGCAAAGCAATCCCTTAAAAGCTCATGCAGGTTGTCATATAATAACTACTTTGAGATATCTACACCTACTTAACTGACTCGTGGTGAGCAGGTAAACAAAACAGTTCTTAGAAATCTAAGCAAAATAGTCCATCAAATCTAAGCAAAATAGTCTATAAAAATCTAAGCAAAATACCCCCCCCCCCCCAGAAATCTAAGCAAACTAGTCTATAGAAATCTAAGCAAAATAATCCCTGGAAATTTAAGCAAAATAGTCCCTAGAAATCTAAGCAAAAAATTCCCAAGAAATCTAAGCAAAGGAATTCTTTAGAAATCTAAGCGAAATAGTCCATACAAATATAAGTAAAATAGTCCATGCAAATCTTAGCAAAATATTCCATGTAAATCTAATACAATTGTCATTAGAAATCTTAATTGCTAAGCAAATGTGTACTTCGACCAAATAAAAAAAGCATTTTATCATTTTACTGTATACATTGATATTTGAATTTTCATGTTTTTCAAGCCACGAGTATTTCCGCAACCAGTGATATCATCCATGTATTCCAAAATTCCCAAATTACTTGCCTTGCCTATGTTTCAATCTTTTGTCTCACGCGTGCATTTAGTCAGATCTTTTTGTAACACGACGAAGCCGGTTGGGGTCGGATCTAGTAAGTAAACCTCCTAACAAGAGTAAGTGAATGAAATATTTATTTATGGCACTGGTAACGAATGCATAATTCAGTCGTACACACACACACACACACACACACACACACACACACACACACACACACACACACACACACACACACACACATTAAACGATTGAAAAACAAACTACCCATGCACACCAATTTCATCAACATAAACAATCAATACATAGATCATTAACATGATACAACTGGCAATTATCAACGTATATCATTAACGTATGGTATTATTAACACATGTGATAAATGTATTCATTTATTAACACATGTGATTGATGTATTCATTTATTAACACATGTGATTGATGTATTCATTTATTAGCACATGTGATTGATGTATTCATTTATTAACACATGTGATTGATGTATTCATTTATTAACACATGTGATTGATGTATTCATTTATTAACACATGTGATTGATGTATGAATTTATTAACACATGTGATTGATGTATGAATTTATTAACACATGTGATTGATGTATGAATTTATTAACACATGTGATTGATGTATGAATTTATTAACATATCTGGCTAATGCACATTATTGTTTACCAATGACCTTTCTCTTCAATTACCGTTTATAGTCATGGACAAAAATTAGTCTTGTAAGCATAACGATTACAAATGACCTTAATCTTAAAGTCCAATAAACAATCTTGTCAAAATTAAGCACACGATATAGATATACATATTAGAAATCAATTCGTATAGTCCACATCTATCTGCCTGCTGAAGGACCCGCCAAGAGCTTTCAAACCCAGCATACCTGTTATTTCAGAACGTTTAACCTGAGTTAACCAGTGTCATACGTCCAGCCAACGTCATCGTAGGTACCGTTAACTGCATTATCAGGCTTATAGAATCCCATTGAGTGTAAAAACTCCATGAAACAGTTAATACTACAACAACTGAGCTGTATTATACACGAAACACCTAAAATATGTTTGTCAACAGAATACTTAAACTGACATCATCATACATTAAATTCTTCTCTCGTGTGAACGACTGTACAAGACTATTTGTACAAGAAGTCAACGCTTCTCATCATATAATGCGTACAGCTTAAATCTGAATTCATCTTGTCAAATCAGCTACGCTGTTCAAACCTGAAAGAGACCATTTTACATTCGATGGCATGGTGTTATGTGACATCGGTCTGATTTTCTAGTTTGGAATACATTCGAAACATTGAATGGATTGAAAAATTTATTACACAGAAAATATAGCAAAACATAAATAAAGTAAAACACATTCACATACGTTTACAACAGAAGATTGCTTCCTTAAGAAAGACAGCTCTTTAATAGTGATTTTATGCACTGTGACTAAATAGAGAAAAAAGTACTATAAGTATTGTGAACGTGGTCAAATCCACGGCCTAAGAACACGTGATTCAGACACACATCCATTACCGGCACTTCACGCAGTGATACTAAGAAAACATAAATTGCAAATTTTGAAATCGCAACGGCTGAGAACTTATACAATGCGTAACTCTGTGTGTGGCTTTGAAAGCCAATCTTAATTTATGTTCATTCATAACACAAAATATATTTTCATGTACACTATTCCGCGACAGCACTCAATGTTTCTGAGCAATGTAGACTGCAAGCGGAAATGCTTCAATGCGCGAACGCGAAATGATATCCTCGGAAAAGGGATGGAGCATACAAATACTTATTACAACCCGGAAAATTTTTTTACACAATTTTCATCCAATTTTTTATTCTTAAACGTCAACATTTCTAAACATTCGTAACCTTTAATAAGTTACCTAATTATAGAATTGAAATATATTTTATGCTTAAAATTGTAACTGATGCTTAGTGTTCTGTTTAATGTTCTGGCTACATTGAATAGGCTACTATACGAAAGGCATGTATCTGGTTACATTAGAAAGGTTACTGTTGGAAAGGCTTTATATCTCGTCACAATAACCGGTTATTGTATGAAAGGCTGGCAGCTGTTTACATTGAACAGGTTACTGTTGGAAAGGCTGTTATCTGGTTAACTTGAGTGGGCTAATATTGCCAAGGCATAATGAAATCGTGTGGTATTTGCTCCATTTGTTTCTTTGGCATTGCAATATTGGTACTTTTCCTGAATATGCTTGAATATTTTTGCAAAAACAGTTCTTGCAAAACATATCCAGTATAATGTATTTAGTGGACCACACAGTAAATTCGGTTCCCCTTGTTTTAATAGTAGCCAAAACGCTTAAGTTTCTAGCTCATGACAAGAATATGTAAATATAAACCATAAATCGTATTTTAGGATTACGTAAAAACTAAACAACGTATTTCAGTAGTTTATCAATATTCCCTGTTATTTACTTCAGTAGTTTATCAATGTTCCCTGTTATCTTTACTCTTCCCAGTGATGTTTAATCCGAATTTTTAAAGTGACAACACTCTGTGCTGTTATTTATATTTAATTTGTATTGTTTTATTGCTTGTTGCAATGATGAGACATTATGTATATGTTTTTTTGTAACTGACCTTAACCCAAACTAAACTTAATGGTCTACCTGACCAGTGACATTTTCTTTGGTAAACACCATAATACACAACTAATATTTCTCCATGATTATATAATACATATTCAGATCATTATCAATGGCGGTAAACATGTTTATTTGAATCCGAGTCTAGGACATCAGTTTTCGACAACTTCATATTTTAGGGAAGAGACTGGCTGTCATCTTGATTATTACTGTGTATTAGCTTTCTATATAATGTTGTTTACTTAATAAATACTCGTTCTTGCTTAACACCCAAAGTTGAATCAGCTTTATTGTTGTTTTCAGTTTTTATTTGGGTTGATTTTTTTTCTTCAAAGTTATATTTGCTGTACATGCAAAGTGCTCACTAATATTCTTGGATTAATTTGGAATTCATAGTTAATGCAGGCAATAACATATTGGACTATATTTTTGTGATACATCAAAAGAAAGTTAGCACAGCACCACAATCTAGGCCATCGGTACATTAGCACATTACACTACAGGCACATGATAGATTCACTCCTGTAATTATTTGGAACAATCACTAAAATTCAATTGAAATTCTATTAATTTTGACATGTGATAGAATTTTTTAAATTATTTGTGATTTATTCACAAATTATGTTTTAATTTTTACTTTGTATCTTATGGAAATGCATTATTTATTGAATTTTACAAATTTATTGGTTTTCGATCTTTATTAAATTTTACTTTGAATTTAGTTTGTTTTCTGTTTGATTCAAAACCTAAATTTTGTTAAAAACTTAGGCCTATATCAGTATAATAATACTGAAAACCACGTTTTAATAAAATCAAGCTTCATTACTGGCACGGGTTTGTTCGTCTAAAAAAGGCTTAACTACACGTAGCCAGCATTGTAATATATGGCGTAAATGTCAAGTTTGTAACGCAATAGTGTATTTTGGTGCTTTCTCATTAATTTCGGTGGTATTAAAATACTATCTACTGGTGACAACTATGTGAATGAAATAGTTGTACTAGATAGATGATATGCATACTTCTAGAAGAAATGGAGTTCATGGAGTTTATTTTATCAACTTATAAATAAAGCCATTGTGCAATGGGTTCTATGGGGCATCTCGAGGTATTACTCAATAAAAGGTTGCTCTCTCTCTCTCTCTCTCTCTCTCTCTCTCTCTCTCTCTCTCTCTCTCTCTCTCTCTCTCTCTCTCTCTCTCTCTCTCTCTCTCTCTCTCTCTTCATTCGAGTTGTTCTTTTATTGTCAAGAATTAAACTGTTTTGTGAGTGGGGTTTATTTCAATTTTAAAGGAAAACTAAACAAATTGGCTTAACAAATAATACACCATTTTGCTCTTTAATTGTTTTAAATTGCGTTTCTGATATATCTAAAACTATCCTGTTAATTTACCGAATATTATTCAACTTTTAATTTCTTGAAAACCATAAAACATACGAGACATTTAGGAGACATCGCAAAACATGAAATCCAAATCTGCACAAAAGCCTGGACTATGCAATACATTTCCATGTAGATTGGTTTTGAAATACAACAGAGTACAGTTCTATGTAGAGAGGTTATGTAATACAAAATTATGTTCTATTGGTGCATTGGTTTAATATCCCAAAATAACATCCACAAAATATTTTTAAAAGTTGTCTTCTTCTCTAAAATCAAAATACAAAATCCATAATAGTCGAATTGCAATCTGAGCCAGCAAAGGGCTCGAGAGAATATTGTAAGGAAATTGACCCAGGACAGTTTGGATTCATAAATTGTAAAATCTAAATTAAATATTGTAAGGAAATTCACCCAAGACAGTTTGGATTCATAAACTGTAAAATATCAAAGGAATATTATAAGGAAATTGAGCCAAGACAATTTGGATACTATTCTATTACTTCTGAATAGAACATGAATAAATAATCTTTATATTCAAAACCCACCAATTTGAGGGAGATGACTCATTTATAAAACTACTGAGAAAATTTATCCTGCCTGTTTTAAAATGATAAATGTCAAGTTTGATTGTTGTCGCCTCGAAAAGGGTCTACTCATGTGATTTAGTCCACGTAATATATTTTAAGTTTGGAAGCTAGTCAGTAAACGTGTTGCAGAATTGGTCATTGAGTCTCAGTACTCTAAAACGCAGAGTACTTCAAAATGTCTCTGGCAGACTTAGATATAATGAATAGTAAATCTGGTAAATACAGCACCAATTCATACTGTTGTTGCAAGGCAAAGATAAATTATACGCGGAATAAAGCTCCAAATAAGGTTGTTGTACGATTTCCAGATCATTCATTAATTATTTACAATGAAAATATGAAAACGAACTCCAATGACATCATTTGTGAAGAAAAAAAATTTAACTTGAAGCCAATTAATTTTAATTACTATTTTGTCATTTGCAAATGCACCAGATTTAATCTGCGTTTTTCTTGTTTCTGTGTCAGCATAGTTTATTTCATCTGATAAAATACCATCCCACTATATACTGATTGGTCTGCAAATTACGTAGCTCCAGGTTTATCAACAAAGCATCTGATTGCTCAACATTAACAATATGTGTAAAGCTTACCGTACTCACGTCATTAAACAGCAATTCTTAGCCACTTCTGTAATTCATCAGAATGACTTTCCCTTTCCGAGGGCGTGAATAAAAACTAGCATCCAATTACTCAATCTTATTTGTCAATACCATAATGGGAATCAGATTAAAACAGTAATACCGACAACTAGTAACACGCGTTGGTTTTTGAGAAATCTCTTATAAAAAACACTAATACTGAAGATATTGTAGAAATGTGAAGCCGCTTCGAGAATGTAAATTTAGTGCCTGTCTCATTTATGTTGGGCTGGTTTTATAGAAGTGAGATCAGTTTATCACGTTTATTTAATGTTGGTTGGCATGATCTGAGTTCTAGGGAAACATAACCATTGCAGAATAAAGATAAACAAGTATAAAATATTAGTCTATTAACTCGAATGTTCTCAGAAGGGTATTAACTCGAATGTTCTAATAAGAATTAACTCGAATGTTCTCATAGAGGTACTAACTCGAATGCTCTCATAAGGGTATTAACTCGAATGTTCTCATAAGGGTACTAACTAGAATTTCTAATAAGAAATAACTCGAATGTTCTCATAAGGGTACTAACTAGAATGTTCTAATAAGAACTAACTCGAATGTTCTCATAGATGATGTACATGCATCTTATGAATAAATTAAAGTAAGGATTTGAAACGCATTCTTACCTCAAATAAGAATTATATGGCGTCAAGAAATGTGCGCTACCAGTTAAGAGGACAAGCACTAATCAAGATGGACAACATCTCCAGAGATAACCTCTCATGAATCCAACTTGCAATATTTAATGCATCATAACTGTTAGTAATAGTCGATCTAACCACGACCCATTTGAGCACTGAATCTAATCACTCACATTGGAACATTTAATCTAAACACTTACGCAGGAAAATTTAATCTAAACACTCACGCAGGAACATTTAATCTAAACACTCACATTGGAACATTTAATCTAAACACTCACATTGGAACATTTAATCTAAACACTCACATTGGAACGTTTAATCTAAACACTCACACTGAAACATATAATCTAAACACTCACATTAGAACATTTAATCTAAACACTCACACTGAAACATTTAATTTAAACACTCACACTGAAACATTTAATCTAAACACTCACACTGAAACATTTAATCTAAACACTCACATTAGAACATTTAATCTAAACACTCACATTAGAACATTTAATCTAAACACTCACACTGAAACATTTAATCTAAACACTCACACTGAAACATTTAATCTAAACACTCACATTGGAACATTTAATCTAAACACTCACAATGAAACATTTAATCTAAACACTCACTCTGAAACATTTAATCTAAACACTCACGCAGGAAAATTTAATCTAAACACTCACACTGAACATATAATTTAAACACTCACATTAGAAAATTTAATCTAAACACTCACGCAGGAAAATTTAATCTCAACACTCACATTGGAACATTTAATCTAAACACTCACGCAGGAACATTTCATCTAAACACTCACATATGAACACAAATCTAAACACTCACGCAGAAGAATTTAATGCAAACGCCCGCATGGGAACATTTGATCTAAGCACTCACATTGCAACATTTAATCTAAACACTCACATAGGAAGATTTGGTCAAAACACTCACATAGGAATAATTAATTGAAACGCTCACGTAGATCTAAACACTCACATATGAACATTTAATATAAACACTCGCATATGAACATTTAATCTAAACACTCGCATAGGAACATTTAATCTAAACACACATATAGGAACATTTTTTTCTCATTACGACACATAGCAAATCAATGTTTATAAACATCTCATCATTTTCCATGTAACCTCTACCTTTCCCACTCATTCTATAGAGGATGTTGCTAGGCACTTATTGTTATTTATATGGAAACAAAATGATACGAAACTCATTTTTATGTGCGTTTTCTAAGAGCAGTGTCCCACAGGATCAAGGGTTTCACATACGCGGTAGCGGGCCGCATGCGACCTGCCAATCAGTATCCTGTGGCCTGCAAAACGTCACAAGGTGTCATGAAAGTAAGCAAAGCTGGTGCGACCCGCGGGCCTTCGAAAATGCCCTTATGCGTTCCTCGGTGTGGTTTGAGTTTGAGACCTCTGCACAAGCTGGTTTCACCCGTTCAACTTTGTGCAGGAATGCATTAGATTGACGACTCATTTATTCATACCTTCTTATATGTAAATTAGTATGCTATAATCAAAGCTAATTTAAATGCTGATTTCTTATACGTTAGAATCAAGACTCAGTTAAGTCCTGCTTTCTTATATGTGTATGATTACATTAGATTCAAGAGTTGGTTAAGTCGTACTTTTTGTGTGTATGACTACATTATGCTGAAGATACAACGTCCTTCCTTCTTATATGTGTATGATTACATTATGCTGAAGATACAACGTCCTTCCTTCTTTTATGTGTATGATTACATTAGATTGAAGACTCAGTTAAGTCCTTCCTTCTTATATGTGTATGATTACATTAGATTGAAGACTCAGTTAAGTCCTTCCTTCTTATATGTGTATGATTACATTAGATTGAAGACTCAGTTAAGTCCTGCTTTCTTATATGTGTATGATTACATTATGCTGAAGATACAACGTCCTTCCTTCTTATGTGTATGATTACATTAGATTGAAGACTCCGTTAAGTCCTACTTTATTTTGTGTATGAATACGTTAGACCCAATACTAATTTAAATCCTGCTTTCTTATATGTGTATGAATACATTTGATTGAAGACTGATTTTAATCCGACTTTCTTAAATGAAAAGAAAACGTTAGATTCAAGACTCGGTTACGTCCTTCTTTCTTGCATGAGCATGAATACATCAGAGTCAAGACTAGTTAAGTCCTTCCTTTTATTTATTTAGCCCGTATTCCTCTTCTGTACGATCTAACAGGTTTGAATTTTATCGGTTTTGATTGCTTGATTAGTGTACTAACACAGATGGTAAATGATGGATAAGTTTATTCACATTGTCGGTAAATGATGGATAAGTGTATTCACACTGCCAGTATACAAACTGTAAATAAGCAAACTATACAAAACTGAACAATACCGCCAACAATAAGTCTATTAATATTGCTTTTACTGAATCTACTCAATACTGCTAATACTAAATCTACTCAATACTGCTAATACTAAATCTACTCAATACTGCTAATACTAAATCTACTCAATACTGCTAATACTAAATCTACTCAATATTGCTGATACTAACTTTACTCACAAAATACAACCAATACTTATTCTACTAAATATAGCTGATACTAAATGTACTCAGTGCTTGCTAAATCGACTAACTACCGCTAATCCTCAATCTACTCCGAATTAGTAATAACTGCTGATACTAAATGTACTAAGTACAGCTAATAATAAATATACTCCATACTACTAACTACTGATGATACTAAATCTACTAAGTACAACTAATAATATATCTACTAAAGAGTAATAAGTACTAGCTAATACTAAATCTACTCCATACTAATATTACTAATACTAAATCTACACAGTACTGCTACTATTAGATCTACTCAATACTGATAATAATAATTTACTAAATATTGCTAGCATAAATCCACTCAAGATGGCTTATACCTAATCTACTAAATACAGCTAATACTAAAGCTACTCCAAACTGCTAATAATAAATTGAATCATTACTGCTATGGTTAATACTAAACCTACTCCATACTGCTGATACTAAATACAATACTAACTCTAATTAATAAAGCTAATTCAAAATCTACTTGAGGCAGCAAATACAAAATCTACTAAATACTAAACACTGATTACGCAACTGCATTTGAAATTGATTAATAAAATATGCAAACAAGATATCACTTGTCACTGACTGATAAAATATGTTAATATAATTAAATTGCACATTTTGCAAAATGTTTCTTTTTGTTTTAAAAAAAATAAAATAAAAACCACGTCAAAATTGACAGCCCAGATACATCGATGACAGCCTTTGATATCAATGACAGCCTAGAGACTACAATGATAACCCAAACACATCGATGACAGCTCAGTGACACAATGACAACCGAGAGTCATCGATGATAGCCCAGAGACTACAATGACAGCCCAGAGTCATTTATGACAGACCAGAGACAACAATGACACCCCAGAGTAATCGATGACAGCCTTATACATCAATGGCAGTCCAGATACATCGATGACAATACAGATGGAATACTGACAGCCTATACACATCGATGACAGCCCAGAGACACCAATGACAGCCCAGTCATGGATGGCAGATCAGAGATTGCAATGACAGCCCAGTCATCGATGACAGACTGGAGACTTTCAAAATTGCTAAAATTAATCTCCAGTAGTATAATGCAAAATTTTGCTAACAAGATGCTCACTGCATCTGCATTTGAAAACAATCATATTTTGCGTAGAACAAAAACAAATTATAGAGATTTACTAGATATTTGTTAAATGCTTCCTAATCGGTTGATATATTTTGATGTTTGTTTTGTGGACAGAGGAAATGTCCAAAAATATTGCACTATATATTACAATGCTTCTCGACAGATAGTTGGCCATATATTAAAATGCTTCTTGACAGATAGTTGGCCATACATTACAATGCTTCTTGACAGATAGATGGCCATATATAACAATGCTTCTTGACAAATAATTGTTGGCTATAAATTACAATGCTTCTTGACAAATAGATGGCCATATATTACAATGCTTCTTGACAGACACAATTGTACAGATTGTACAATACAATTGTTTTATCAGTTAGTATCGGCACAAAGCTGAAGTAAAAAAAAGGTGGCCTTTTATCAACAGGACGAAATTAGTATTGTCACGAAAAGACTTTATATATCAGAGGAGAAAATATTCTATCAGGTTTAAATAAATATTTTTAAGGCAGCATTAACTGTTAGAACTATATATTGGATGTCTTGCAACATTACCGAAATATTAAGGGAGGAGGGGTACAGTTTTCTTTAAACATAATTCTATGATGAAATTTCAAAGACATGTCTAGTTTGATTTGAAATTGAATAGCATTATTATCACAAAGTTGGTACAATCAGAAATCTTGTCTAAAGATCCCATTAAATTTGAAAGTTATTACATGTACCGTCCGATACTTGATGTTTCAAGTTCTAAAAGAAAATGAAAGAAGCTAAAACATCATTAATCTGAAAATTGTAAAATTTTTACACCCAAATATGAATAAATATTCCATCAGCATTAAGTACAGTCCTTTGTCGTTATGATAGCTAATGTAATTATTGCTTTGTCAAGTTCATCTGAATACATTAATATACTGTGTTCCATTTTTAAAATTAAAAAAAAAACACAACAACTTTTCTGATTTAAAATTGTAAGCATTACAGATCAGCTGCCGTATTGAATTCGTGTTATAATTTTCTTATCGAACTTGTGTTATAACTTTCTAAACTCTTGTTATAAACGAACTATTAGCCTTGCGAAAGTAACTGAGAAAGAAGGATATATCAACATTTGAAAAATGCAAATTGTTGAAATTGTTTTCTTTAAAGTTATGCAGCCAAAAATGGTGTAATACATGTTTAAAATCGGAGAGCAAGGTGAAATGTTCCTACAAATGTATCGGAAATTAGTGATAATGAATTTATGTTATCAGGTATAATAAAAATATGGACAGCGTATTTAATTTAATTATTTGACATTCTTTAAAGTATGGAAAATAAATATTTATTTATATGATACAATGTAAGTATGGACAAAAAATCTAATTATCTGATTTAGCGTCTATAAAATTATTCTCCTAGTATGAACACACTAAGTTTGACATATATAATTGATTCATTGGTTTTCCTTTGTTGACTTTTTCGCTAATCAAGTGTAGAACTGTAAACTATCCGGAACTGGACATTTTTGGTGGGCATGCGCATTGAAGCTAAGGGAGGTAATTTTAGGCGCTACGATCAGTAACTCCGTTGCAACCATGAAAACCCCCTATAGTGAGTGCAGTTTCTTATTTCTGACATTATAACATATGAACGTATCACTTTATGCTATTCTGATTGAGCCAAAATAAACCCATGAAAATAGTGAGCAGAAATCTCTATATCGATTGGCTGCGATCGTGGGAAAATGGTTTTACCCCCAACTTCTGGAATATTTGGTGTCAATGAACATTGTGACCGCCATTTTTTTATTCGATTCGCAAAATAAATTGGGGAAATTGGTCTCGTTCGTCTGAATATGGCCAATTTACAACCGCATGGGATTATTATGTCATGTATAACATATCATAAAATGAAAAGTGGCTAAAACCCTAGACAAGAATATAAAAAAAAGTACGGATTGGAGAGGGGCGGTAAGCATGGAATCCACCCTGTATACATGCGTGGTTTTAAATGTTAACTTACATAAGTAAATATACTCACCTCTGTTCACAGAAGAACGTGGACATAAACCGGTCTCCAAACTGACAAAAATTTATCTCACTACTGCAGATTAACACGGTAAATATGCGATGCCATTAAGACCCAAAATGAAATTTGTTTACATTTTCTGTAGACTGCTGTTCTAAATCAAATACTGCAAAATATGCGGTCACAAATTCATTACAGTAAATATGGTAATTTCTGCATCCATGAAGCTTTCGATGAAATGAATATTGCAACACTGCAATGGTTACTTGTGCAAGTGACATGTTAGGTTGAGTAAACATAGACCGTCTACTGCATTCTAAGCGGTAATGCATCAAACAATGTGTCATCCCAAGCATTGGGCATTCGGTGTTGAAAAATATTTTCTCTGCGTAAAATGTTCTGTTTATTGGGAAGGACGCAGGTTCTTTGACTGATACATTGTAAGAACAACATAACCTACTTTTAAATGTCAATACTAGTTCAACCCTGTTTAGGACTATTGTTGCCGAACTACAAATGAAAAGTGCACCGTCTGTCAGAATGAACGAAATTATTCGTTCTTCTTTTAATCTAAAAAATTTCCACTGAAATAAAAACTGTGATAAAAATAATGTCAAAAAGGGTAATGGTTTAATATTAAACTTATGAAACTCGATGAATAATATCCAGCTTTGGTTAGTAAAAGCTGTACATTATTAACTCGTTTCATAAATTCAATATTAAATCATTACCATTTGAGATCCTCTATTTTACCAAAGAGAATTTCAGTATGGGAAATATCAGTTAAGTGTTCCTTTAGAGTACGTAGTAGAAACATAATAAACCTTTGTGCAAGCTGATTCCGGTAAATTCTCATAATTGTTACTTACGGTTCCTGTTTGGGATCTGATAAATTATTTTGTGCACATGTTTTAGGAGAAGCCGTGTTTATTATTCACTACACTTCAATCACCCATTGCTATCAAGTTACTTGATGTACGCAAATGTATGATCTTGTACATACATATAGATTCACTCACTTTTAATCAGTGGTAAATGTTTGATCTATCACATACATATAGACAGATAAACTCTACCAAGTGCTCAGATCTCTCCCAAGGGTACTTTGTTGTTAGCTTCTTATCTCGTTACTGTATAATACTGGTGCCGCTAGTACTAGGAATTCGTACTTGATCGGCGTTGCAGAAAAAACATGTGCGTCAAAATTTAGGAAAGCATATATTGACTGCTCATTCGGACTCTGTTTTTTATCGTTGGGTTTCAACACTGTTTCATATTAGATTTGACAGTCGTATTGTAGATGAAATTCCTAAGCACTGCTGCAAACAGCATAAGATCTGGCCACGCTTTCTTTAATTAACAGGAATCACGAGAAGTTGACATTAGTTGATAATTTACAATTATAGGATTCTAATGACATTATAAATAAAAGGCTATCATCAGCGGAAGAGCCGACATTGAGAAGAATATTGGAAGCTGCAGCCTTTCCCTAGATAGCCACGTAGTATATAAATTATGAAGTCACTGAAATTGGCCATTTAAACCTTCTAAATGCAAACGTTGTTACCTTATGTCTACTCAAACACCTTACATTGGAATTTTGTCTTTCTAAATACTTTTTAAAGAAACAAGTGCCTAATACTTGGACTTACTGAATCGGAATAATTTATTTTGCACAGGTTATCACGCCTCTGTGTATATATGCATTGCAAAAAGTATCGACGTACCCTTGCGCCAAACAACAATGGTAATACACATACTTGTTGCCTGTTTCGTGATCGAGCTTTCCATGTTTAACGTTGGCTGACATTGTTTTCTACGTCTTTCGTTATTCTTCTACCAAAATATATTTAAGATGGTCAGTGTTTAGTTAGATTCTCAGCAAAGGTCATCTGACCATGGACATAACGATCGTGCAATCTCAATTTTAAAGCAAATTTGTACAAATTTAAGATTGTATTACTGATAAACAGAGAAACATTAACATTAAGAAGTAATCCATGTTTTAAAAAATAAACAAGTAAAATTATTTCTTAATTTTGCGGGCGTTGTCAAAGAAAAAATTAATGTTCTTAGACCATTTTCGGAAATTTCATTTGAAATAAGTACAAATGTAAGATTTTGTTTATCTCATGAATTTTTTTTAGAAAACCGCACAATAGGGTAGTTCATGACTTTGTAGTATATTCGAATGCCTGGTCCGTTAAACTTTTCCCGTGCAGGACTTCATGGCATCATTCTTTCTGACATCATGGGCGTTATTCGCGTTAGGATATGGATATAATAATGCAAATATAAAATTCACAGAAACTCTTACTGAAAGCAAGACATCTATAGTTCAATGATTTAGATTTAAATAAATTAAGTTAATAAAAGGTATACGAGTATTATAATCCCCATACCTATAAAGTAGGTTTCATGCACTATAAAATCCGTTCATTTTTCCCATTATTTTTTGTGTTGTTTCAGCTCTTATCCGAGTGGATAAGGTCGTTGTACAAGAGAACTAGACAAAAAGAGCCTGTTATTCACGACACTGGTTCGATTCCAGCATGGAACACACACACACACACACACACACGCACGCACGCGCGCGCGCGCGCGCACGCACGCGCGCGCGCACGCACACGCGCGCGCGCACGCACGCACAATAAGAGTATTTCATTTTCTGCCTTAAAAAGAACGGCCTCATACCATCAGATAACAAACACGATACTCGAATGTAAAATACAAGCATTCTGTGACCCCTGAAGGGAACTTGTATGTATGTATGTATGTATGTATGTATGTATGTATGTATGTATGTATGTGTGTGTGTGTGTGTGTGTGTGTGTGTGTGTGTGTGTGTGTGTGATTATATATATTTTTGTCAACATCTTAATTGTCTTTTAAACTTTTAAACTTATATTGAAAAAGTCATCTTGAACATGACTGGCAAGATCTTTTTAATTAATGGGTTTTGCTATGTTGTGGCTGTGTGAAATACGAACGTTTAGAGTCAACCCACACAATAGGCACTAATTCTCACTGTGTACCTATGACCTGGAAGACAGATAATGCCGATGAGAGAGAACATACACGTTTTGTGTTACGTAGTTCATTTAGTGAATAAGCGCAATCCCACGGACGATATAAATGCTGGGATTCGCAGTGATAACTACACTATCAGAGGGACAAGAGACAATCACTCAATCGTCCAAAATCGCTACAGCCTTATCGCAAACTAAGGAGAAAACGTTTAACTTTCTTTTTATTGTAGTGGGACACCCAATATGTTTTTATTAAGGACACATTTTATGTTGGTAAGTTCATTTGGTTTGTTTTCAGCTGATGCTTGTTTCAGAATTATTCAAAATTCGTATTGTTTGTAAATTAATGTTGAATTATTTTGTAATTTAAAGTTAAACCACGCATATATTTGTGTTCATTATTGGGTAAATATGCAAGACAGGGATGCTTCTGACGTCGTTGTCGAATCGTCTACTTTAATGTTATTAAAGTTATTTTAAAGGTTTATCGTCATATCAGATTATTATTATTAGTAGTAGTAGTAGTAGTAGTAGTAGTAGTTCTTAATTTGTTTTTAAAAATTATGACTGTTATCATCATATTTTGTTTTCTTCATAGCTACTGGCTTTGTACTGCTGTTCCAGTGAAAGAACAGGTATGTTTCCCTAAGAATGTATTTGGAATTGTAAGTTTAATTCATAACCAGACGAGTTTTGCTGGTTAATATGAAGTTTCCGAAAACAATGTTCAATGAATCAGCTCAATCTTCAAATTAACGTCGGAATAATTTGAAGGAAATATATTTAAATTACACTTATAAATGAGTCATCTGTCCCAAATGTGAAACAGCTAGAGTAAAACTATTTTCAGTTTTGTTATTATCAGCCGTTCATACATAATGCAGTTCATTTGAAAACTCGTGAATTACTGGTAATGACAAAATCGTGTTGAAATATTCACTGTACCAGCAGGCTAGGCTCACGTCAGACGTGAAGACATTGAGTACAACTTCATACTGGACTAGTTCCTGTTGATTGAGCTTTCTTGTCCAAAAGGATACGATATATAATAAGTACAATTTCGATTGTTAACACCCTTCAGATTATTGTATGTACTAAAGTCTACAGGGTTTCTTGTCCAAAGAAAATACGATATATAATAGGTACAATTTCGATTGTTAACACCCTTCAGATTATATTATGTCAAAGTCTACAGGGTTACTTTTTCTGATCTTATGAGATGTAACAAGATACATAGAGAATTATCAAAACAATATTTTTAAATGCTACAAAGTTGGAAAAGTTACAATTTGTTGTTAATGTTGTAGATGAAGAAGAGGCTACATCTATTTAGCACAAGATTAAATATAAGAAGAAACGTTTCTCCTTTTCGGATGATCGATCAGTACACTGTGAGATCCTCTATGTTACAAAAAATGAATACTTATCATCTCGTATGTGATTACCTCAGATAATAAAATTCATGACACGATAAAGGAATAATCGATATAGAATCGTAAGATCTTATTATTAAAGATTTTATTTAAAAAAATGAAACAACCCCTACTGTGGAAGAGTCGATTATTCGCATCATAATTGTATCTGAAAGAATCTGACGCTGTACGTTAATGCATTGTTAAAAATCGTGAACCTCTTTCGTTGTCGTTTGCCTTTATTAGGTTCGATCTGTAAAAATCGACTTCATGTTCTAACTTTCAGGTGATATGCCATGCACCGGAAAGAAGGCAGACATTGTATTTGTCTTGGATTCGTCTGCCAGTATCTGGGAGAACGATTTCAATGAACAATTGAAATTCGTAGAGAAGCTAATAGAAAATTTCCATATTGGCAAACATTATGTACAGATCGGAGTTGTGACGTACAATACTGATGTATACCCACAGTTTCATCTCAAAGACTACCAAAATAAAGAGTCAATGAAAACAGCGATCAGTAACATCCGTTACAACATCGGTGGCACAGAAACGGACAAGGCGATACAGTATGCGCGTGATACCATGTTTTTAGATGTCAATGGCGGAAGACGGGGCGTAGCAAAAATAATGGTTGTTATTACTGATGGATATTCCTCCAAACCTCATTCTACAGCCATGGAAGCCTCAATGTCCCATAGCCAGGGTATCACTATATTTTCCATAGGCGTTGGATCAGGAGTAAAAACAACAGAACTGAAGGCAATGGCCAGTAAACCAACTGAAAAATATGTCTTTGAAGTCAGTGATTATTCCGCACTGGATTCAATAAGAGATTCATTAACAGAGACGGCATGCGATGGTAAGTACATTACTCTCTCTCTCTCTCTCTCTCTCTCTCTCTCTCTCTCTCTCTCTCTCTCTCTCTCTCTCTCTCTCTCTCTCTCTCTCTCACACACACACACACACACACACACACATTATATAACAGAGAAAAGGTCCTCAGCTATTTTTTTTTACTAAAACTGTCTTTCATTTTAACAGATATACGATGGAATACATTCTATGAAAGATATGTGAATGTTACATATATTTCAGATATCATTCCTACAAACTTCATTATGCGATTATAAAAGAGAATGGTACTGAGTTTACATGCTGGTTATGTTATCTATCCGACTCTATGTACTGATGTTTCAGTCATCAAGTCATGTACTTGGTAGAATTCATTAACATTTCACAAAAAATTAGTCTGAGATAATACAGGAGGAATTTAATGTTGTTTGATGAGTTAAAATATCTATAAAAGTTTTGATTTTTAAAAACAAAATTGAATGCGATACCACTAGTTTCATACTGTAGTGATCATTTTAACATCGTGCAGGCACAACATATCCCTGCATGTCGTGAAGTAATTTTATTCTTTTTTAGGTTCTACCTGATTTCTGATTTATAGGTTCGAACATTTAATATGGTTCGTAACTTTTATTTATTAATTATTTGACTGAAAATATATTTGTCTGAACACATGAGGTATATTAACAAAGCGTGTATGTCGTGAATTGCAGGTTTCCAATCAGAACAACCACACAAGCCACAACCAGACTTGCAGTTGATACAAAATGGTGAGTATTTAAACCTTTTGTAATATTAAGGTTTTATTTGTGCAAATCGCCTTATATTTTATCAGAAGAAAAACACCACAACGATGTATGCAACAAAACAAATGCGCCATTTCATATATAAACAAAATATAATACTGCGTGAGTAGCAAACGAATGATTGTCGTGTTTGTTGTCAGCAATTCACATATTTTATATTTAGTTATAAAGTTTAAGATAAAACTTTTAAAACTTTTTATTGCTTTTTATCAACACGATAACCTTTAACCTTTCCGGACGTTATCAATAAATAAAGCAAAACTGACACACCGTATCCAATGGTTTAAAAGTCGAATCCAATTCAACCTTCACAGACCCAGACCTAAAACTACACAATGCACAAACATATCTGGGTTTCGGCAGTTACAAGTAATCAGTGGAACAAACAACATACACCTAAGTAGTAATCCAATTTAAAGGCGTTTTTCATATGCGTGTCAAGTTGTTTTCTTGACAAAATGTATATCTTTTTTAATTATTATACATTATATGTATACAGAATGGAGATTCATAATGCCGCTGTAGAAAATGTCATTACCAAGTTGTGTCAGTACTTAAAGACAGCACCTAATTGTTTCCTTAAAAGGAATTTCTTGTTGGTCTCTACTATTGAATATAAACTGCAATGTGAATGTTTATAAAACGATTATTCATGTGAACTCATATTACATAGAGAGTAAGTTTATTGCACGTTTTGTCTTTTCATATTTTATTTCTGACAAAATGTAACCGAACTCCCATTTTTCGTTTATTTTTGCGGCATCTGTTGAGCGATGTGATTATATGCAAAATAGAAGGAAGGAAGAAAAAAGAAGAGATAAAAGTTAATCTGTATTTCATATTAAATGATGTTTATACAACAGTATCAGGACAATGCTGTATAATAATGTGAATATCGTGACATTGCTGTACAATGGCAATATCGTGACATTGCTATACAAAAATGGCAATATTGTGACATTACTGTACAATAAAGTCAATATCGTGACTGGACAACAGTGTCGTGACATTGCTGTACATTAAATGTCAATATCGTGACATTGCTGTACATTAAATGTCAATATGGTGACATTGCTGTGCAATAATCGCAATATCGTGACATTACTGTACAATAATGGCAATATCGTGACTCGATAACAGTGTCGTGACATTGCTGTACATTAAATGTCAATATCGTGACATTGCTGTACATTAAATGGCAATATCGTGACATTGATGTACATTAAATGGCACTATCGTAGCATTGCTGTTCAATAATGGCAATATCATGACATTGCTGTACAATAATGGCGATTTCATATTAGTGAAATAGATTAAGATAACTACTGAATGATGCCTATTGAATATGGTCGTGGACCATACCTTCATAGGATAGACTCGCTACATAAGTACTTTAATATAGAGTGGGTTGGCATGTTAATGGAGGTAACACCGAATGTGCAAAGATATAAATATATTACATATATAACATAGACTGTGTCAAATGTGTAGCGAATGTATGGTAGATGAATATAAACATAGACTGTGTCAACTGTGTAGTGTATATATGGTAGATGAATATAAAGATAGACTGTGTCAAATGTGCAGTGAAAGTATGGCAGGGGAATATAAACTTAGACTGTGTCAAATGTGTAGTGAATGTGTGGTAGATGAATATAAACATGGACTGTGTCACATGTGTAGTGTAGGTATGGCAGATGAATATCATTTTATGTCGCATTATGCTCTATTTTTTAATCTTTAATTTTTAAATACCTTCCGGCCTTTCTAGGGTACATTCCTACGGGTGGGGGCAACTATGTAGTCTTTATATCAAATTTAGTTTTTAAGACAATAATGGAATGTAATTCAATTTATCTCGCGGATGAAGTTAGTCTTAGGAAATAATTATATATCACAGTTCATAAATGCAATGTAATGGTTTATATAATCTGTAACAGTTTAATATATATTTGTAAAGAATTATTAGCACATTTCAAGTAATGAAGATTTAGGAGATTTAATCATGATGCGACCTTCTATCTGTAATATGCATCTTTTTTCCTAATTAATTGCACCTTTATGCCAAGGTTTTAGATTACCAAATAAGAAATACTCCTCCTCTTCTTTTTCTTCTCCTTTGTTCTTGTTCTTCTTCTTTTTCCAAAACATGATATCTAAGATAATGAAGTGGGAAATATTTAATAAAAAGAATGTGAAACATGCATCGAAATAAAACATGAAATTACCAAATTGTGTGCTTGTATAAATATTTAAAATGTTGTTTATCTACGATTTAAAAAAATGCCAAATAAATGGTAAATAAATATGTATGTTATTCCAGACTGCAGCGGCAAACCTGCGGATGTTTATTTCGTGCTCGATTCGTCCAGCAGTATATGGATGCCGCACTTCAAAAAACAACTCAATTTTGTGAAGGACGTTGTAGATCAGTTTGACATTGGACCAAACAAAACACGGGTAGCTGTGGTTACATTCAGTGATGGGATACACCCAGTTATCCCTCTTGATGGCTTCCACGACAAGAAGGGTCTTCTTGAAAAAATTGGTACCATTCCCTATCTGACTGGGGGAACGAAAACCGGAAGTACCTTGGAATACATCCGCACTCGCGGGTTCTCCCCACAAACTGCGAGACCAGAAGTTGCCCACGTTGTGATAGTGATGACAGATGGCCAGTCTATGGATATCAAGAAGACGGAACAAGAAGCCAATGCTCTCCAGAAACAAGGAGTATACGTGTTTGCAATTGGAATTGGTCACAATGTGGATACAACAGAACTGGCAATGATCGCCAGCGATCCCAATGAAGCATTTATGTTCCAAGTGGATGATTACAGTGCACTAACGTCAATCAAGGATATTATAGCCATTAAAACGTGCAAAGGTAATAGTCTAATTTAAACCTGTCCGAAATAGAATACATGTGATAATTTTTCAAGGTATTATATTAAAATAAACCAGGAATACTCCAGGATTTGTAAATCTATAAATATATCCAAACAATAAGCCTCTATTAGAACCATTTTATATTTTCGTTCATCCATATTAATACTACCATATGTGTTCGAAGAACTCGTGAACACACACACACACACACACATATATATATTTATGTGTGTGTGTGTGTGTGTGTGTGTGTGTGTGTGTGTGTGTGTGTGTGTGTGAACTGTAAGACTAAATTTGCATCTTGAAGCCGGCCTAGCATCAAAGTATACCCAATACCCAAAATATTGTAGTACATACACGATTTACGACAATGATTTACGACAATGATGCGATAAAACAGGTCAACATCACTTATAAGAAGTCTCAATGATATAGGACAGCTCAATTTTTCCGTGAATATTACAATAAAACAGTCTAACATTATTTAAATAACCTTATATATTGTAATAATGATGTTTTTATTTTGTTTCAGTAGAGACTGTGACCGACTTTTTAAGAGACCCTACTGCTACATGTAAGTGAATTCTCGCTCTTCCTAATTCAGTTTTCGGTTCTTTCTTAAACTTATTCGCTCGTATTTTCAAGAAAATATTATATATTGGTATTTTAGTTCGGAAATGCTTTAAGGAAAAAGAGCTGGGGTAATTTATCGATAAAATACAAAAAATGAAAATAAATACCAGTTTGTTTCAACTTTACACATAGGTAATATAATTATAGGGTAATATAATTATAGATCGTACATAATTTATCATTCTTATAATTATAAATGGATTCATATTTAGTTTTATTCTCCTTACAGATCATTGCAAGAATGACAAATCATCCGATATAATGTTTGTCCTCGATTCACATGGAATTGGAACAAAGCGAACATTTGAAACCCTGAGTGTAATTCACGACTTAGTTTTGCAGTTAAATAAAAGTAAGACAGACAGACAAACAGACACCAATATTGGCATCTTGATGGAGAATTGTCACAACCGGATGGATACACCGCTTTCAAGACTAGAAGACCCATCTAATCTTCTCAGCAAAATGGACGCACAGATTGGGGAGAGTCTCGGTTCTTTGGTTCGGAAGATGCGGATCCACAGTTTTACTTCTGGAAACGGCGGCCGTCCAAATGCTAAGAAAATTGCAGTTATTTTTATGGACGCCGACATACACAATTCAATATCTCTTCAGATGGAGATCAAGAGAACAGCTTCGGCAAATACGGAGATGATAATTGTTACCGTTGGCAAGGTACACAGTAACTCTCCAATTGAATCAACGACGTGGGATCCTAAGGTCGAGGGTTATTTAAACTTTACTGACTATGCAGAGCTTTTGTCTAACTACACGAGACTTCTGGAGCTTATATGCTGAAACTATTTAGTACTTGATTTAAGCTGTTAGATGGCATTGTCTCACAAACGTCTTGGTTCTCGGTGAAATTTATTCTGATGCAAGATTGATTAATTACTGTTAATGTGTTATATTTGATACCGAAGCAGAACCCTGTATAATCTTTTATTAGAGTAGATTGAACACTAATATGTCTCTTGCTTGATTTATAATTAACGAGAAGTCTGTTCCTTTCGTTGAGCGTTAGATTACGTTTTAAGATGGACAATAATTGGTTCTCATATATGAAGTCTACTTTAATTCCATGTAAGTCTCGACGGTTGAGGTTGTTTAATTACATTCAATAGTGCCTGATATGCAAGTATCACTATTGTTATGTCGCCTTGAGTGTGTGTGCGTATATATATATATATATATATATATATATATATATATATATATATATATATATATATATATATATATACCATTGATATGCAATAATCGCAAGAAATCCAGTTAATTGTTTTAGTTATGCAGTGAATGTAATTTATTGATAGAACGTTTAAATTAGCAGTTTCATACATAACGTTTCTTTTATCTTGTACTTTTTATTGTGTTTAGTATTATTCTTAAGATAATCCACTCTTTTTTTATAAACAAATTATAAATCCTTTTGTACAGAAGAATTTAAAAAAAATAAAGATAACACATTCTTGCTTGTAATCGTAGCATTTATCTATTTTTTGAACTGTGTTTTAATATTATAGTATGTACTGAATTTCTAGTCAAAAGGTGTCCCTAACATTCCTGAGTATTATTGCTTTGTGATATTTTTCAACACTCTAATTAATTGTACAGCAGCCTACATGTGTATTGAGAAAGAATGTTTATCCTCGTGCTTTCGTTTTACAGCTCTTTCATTGTTTGTATTTAAACTTACATTATTTATCAAAGATTTGATTTTATATTTGATGAAATAAACATATTATATATCTACTTCTTTCTCCATTTATAAATGCAAACCTGACGTTAAAGAGAAACTCTCGGTAAGTAAGTCAATTAGATCATCCATAATGCATTGCAATCAATTTTAATGCACAATTTAAAAGATGTGTGTGTGTGTGTGTGTGTGTGTGTGTGTGTGTGTGTGTGTGTGTGTGTGTAAGAGAGAGAGAGAGAGATTAGTGTTGCACGTTGTTAAAGGGGAATGTAGCGAATACAACATTCCAATTAAATGTATGTACATACTAATTGTATGTGCTGATATATTTGTAAATTTCCCCCAATCCCATTTGATACAGGAACACTGCTATGTGTGTGTGTGTGTGTTCAGGTTATGCTTTCGTTTATTAACTGTGGAAATAATATATTTTAATAATTTTAAAAGATATGGGATGAATTTATATATTAACTGAGACAGCTGGGTTTGATCCATTGTTTTTTTTAAACAATTGTAAAATTTATCAAGGTGATGAGAAACTTGATTGAAAACAAAAAAGACATCAAGTTTCACTTGCGTAGTTAATCCAAAGGTACTCCCAATTGATCTCCCCATCACGCACATACCCACCAAACGACCCCCTACGCGCTGTCCAACCCCACACCCATACAAAAATGATTTTCTGTCAAAAGTTTCGCTAACTGCTTCGTTGTCTAAGTACGTGGAGTTATATTATCCGTTAGATGTACCTGTTGACCTTCTTTACAGATACGAAATCAGACATCTTTGTAGAAATTCGAAGCAAATACAGGTCTATTTCATTCTATAACTCGTAAAACTTTCAAAGTACCAGTACAAAATAGGTTACATAGGTACAAAATAGGTTACATAGGTACAAAATAGGTTACATAGGTCAGGCACTTTAAATCAACGGTTGAGGTACAAAAGTGTTTATGTGGGCCAGGGACGATATCAAATAATCACCAGTAAACACGGCAGGGTCTACAGCTGACGCTTTGCTGATAAAACAAAATTTACGACATCACGTCATCAAATCATCCTTTACTTCTTCCGCAGTGTATTCACAAAAAGACAAAAGTATTTCTTTGAAGAGTGGATTTTACACTTACAATGTGTTGCCATATATTCTTTCTGCGGGACATGTTTACAAACGGCAACCTTTTTTGCTTGTTCTTTTGTTACAAAATACAATCATGAAATAGATGTATTTTAGTTTTTGGTTTTCTGTACAAATTCGAGTCGGTAGACCTGTTCTTAAACATATGTTTGCTGGTATAATCTAATAGATTAATTAGATTAGTAAGAGACAGTGATTTAAATGGCCTTTACGATAAACAAAGAACAATATTCCTGACTGGCTTACAGTATGTTTACATTCATGTGTCTCTGTTTATATATACTTCCGTTGACCCACCCACCACTTCCCTCTGTCATCCCTTACCTTTTCTCTGTATCACGGTACACTCTCATATGTACCGGCAGATTAAACAAATGGGAGCGATATGAAATTGCGTCTAAAAAGCGTCATTTTGAGTGGAAATATGTTTACAATTAGGATTCCCATTTCTAAACTTTAATCACCTTACGTTACGTATGTGGCTAAACGATTTGAATTGTTTGTCAACAGCCACCCCATTCAAATTAGAAATGACTTTGAAATAAATTGCCATATGAAATTTGAACCAAAATATTTGCCGAAGAGAAATGTCATTTTAGTGCATTTCACAGCAGGGAATTCCAAAAGATAATTATTATCATATAAAAAGTTAAATTTTAATAGGCTTATATCACTTTGATATGCCTACCTCACGAAAGGGATTAGACGATTTTAAAGGTCAACCGTGGATATTACACATTTAGAGGTTGTAGTAAATGGAGGTCAAGACTTCAGAGCTCTAGAGGTAACTAAAGACCCACACGTAAACAACAATGTTCTCAATGTTATACACATTCTATGTTTGAAGTATGTATGTATGTATGTATGTATGTATGTATGTATGTATGTATGTATGTATGTATGTATGTATGTATGTATGTATGTATGTATGTATGTATGTATGTATGTATGTATGTATGTATGTGTGTGTATGTTTGTGTATGTACGTGCGTGCGTGTGCGTGCGTGTGTGCTCGAGCTTGTGTGTGTGTACATCAAATGAGTGAATATTTTTGAAATGCACAAAGTGTTTGAATTTTATTGCAAGCTTCCGGTCAACACATGAATCATAATTGTATACGAGAGAATGATTGGAGCATATTGATTTATACGTGCTTATATACTAAGTCAATAGAGAACGAACAAGACCAGGTATTAGACGAGACTGATAAAACTACAGCTTCCGGTTTGTTAAGATAGTTATTTCCGATACATAAATTATCATCCTTTGTCTCATTTTGTGTCCCGAGGTCAGATTTTAGATAGTTTCTAACATATTTTGAATTGAAATAAAATTAAACACATTTATATGAGGTACAAATATATCTTGTTTCTTGATAACTGAAGTGATTTTTGTAAATTTGCTGCAAAGGCCCAATTCCTAGTATGCTGGTAGTTTTAGGTGTTGAAGTTGTCTTTAGTTTTTCATAATTATAGTCTCAACCAATGTAAAACCTTCAGTAGCCTTTATTTGCAACCTTGCAAAAGGCAAAACAGAATTTCCCTGTTGGCTCTAAATATACCAAGTACCAAGGTAATGACACTCGACCAATGTAATGACACTCGACCAATCAACTGGACGTGTTATTTCGTTTGTGGGATAAGTAATACACACGTTTTGCATAAAAGGTCAAGAATTATGACATAACCTGTTGCAAAGCGTTTCTTATTACTGAATATTTTTTAAGACGCTAAAATCGTGAAATGATGTCCACACAATTGTTCTTTCATTACCTGATGTACGGAGGAAATCGTTGACAGTGGCACATTTTTCATTTCCAACTTTCGTATTTTAGTAATACAGATGAACACAATTAGACACAACATTTTGTATTTACATCATAAACAGAAATTACGTATGTCAAAATAATGGTGAAATGTTACGATTCTGGAAATTTACAATTGGTGTTACATATCAACTTAGAAGGCACGCGGTAGTACAGTACCGACCTAGTACGTACAGTTAAACAAGTATACCAGGTACTAAAAGGGGTTTAAACGGTGGGGCATTCATTTATGACCAGGACAAATAATTGTCATTCCAATCGCGTTGCAAAGTGACATGGTAAATTTTAATTGATTTTAAATGACATTTATTTTGCAACCTCAGGAAGTTATTTTAACTAGATGATTAATTTCAATTGTAACGGTACCATAGACGATATCTACCTGTATCAAGAATGAAAATAAAATCTGGGACATTTGCATTTTTGTTGGAGTATGAAAACCGCAGCAATGACATTTATTGCACTATATTTAGAAAAATCACATTTTGATTAAACTTTGAAGAAAATATTAGACAATTACTGTGTACATATTGCACATTTTAGATGGGGGTTGTAATTGTTGTAAGTGTTGTTAAAAATAGTGATCAATATTGAAGCCCACGTCCTCTCTATAACTTGACCTTTTGTGGGAAAGATCAGACACCAAAAAGTGTGTAAGATGCGTTTGTCCATAACTCGTATATTTGATTTCAGTTTGTTTCAAAAATGTTATTTTTGATAGATTTACACATTTAACTGTATGATTCTCTTGGGTAAAGTCCTGGATCGAATAAAATTAGACTCTTTTTGAGGAGGCTAACCATCTGGAAAGATGTAACAAAAACTGGTGAAGGTTTGACAATGATATCGTTAGCCACATGGCATATAAGTAACCGACGCTCTTTTATAACAAATAAATGTCGTCTGCATATAAACTGGTTCTCGTCATCAGCTCAGTGGCTTCTATTCTAGATACGCGTTAGTTTCACAGAATTTCATTATGTTAGTTCGGCAGACATGCAGTAGCTGATCGTAACAGTAAATATTTGGCCGATGTTCACGTGGGCTTTTTGATTATTGACGCGGCTTCTATTAACGTCATCTTCGAAGTATACTTTGTTATCCTAATTTTAAAAAAAGGAGCTGCTGTTTCTACGAATGCTGCTAAACATTCATTGCATCACCTTCTCCGCCATTTCTTTCTTTACCTCTCTTGCCAAAATTACCACCAACACCACATCAATTAAAACTGTTACTATTGCTACTAGAACGCACAGCCGATAAGAGACATGCTCAACCGGGGATATATCCCCAGGGTCCGGGCCTGTAAGGGGGCCAGGGCCGAGCAACATTTTTTAAATTTTTTAAAAGAAAATATTTGAATAAGAACCCAAAGAGGCCGAGTGTTTCTGACTCCAGGGCCCGTGATCGCTCTCTACGGCCTTGCTAGTACGACCACCACTGCTAACATGATCTCTGCTGCAACCAGATTATTGGAAGTAATACAGTTTTCATAGTCATTCAAACGTCTTGTAATCGCAAGATAAATGAACGGAAACAAAATGGATTACAAAAACTGTGGCAATGCTACCTTGAGGCAGTTTTCTTGCAGTAGTGTCAGAAACGTCACTTTTTTTTTCTAATGTTTGGAAGGTCCCCGTTCTTTAGGAATAGTATCAAATATGTATCAAGGTTTCTTACTGCACAAATATTGTGTAATCTGTGCATGTAAAGTCTGTTATGAATACATATTGTCAAATATGCTTGCTTAATAATAATAATAATAATAATAATAATAATAATAATAATAATAATAATAATAATTTTTTTAAAATTTTTTTTTTATAGTTAAACGCCATTTTTCAGCACAATATAGACTATACATGGCGGCCAGTATTAATGGTGGAGGAAGAAACCGGACAAATCCCGGAAAGAACCACCGACCCACGAGAAGCTACTGGCAAGCTTTCTCACATAACTACATTTGCCGAACCTTAGACTCGAACACACGCAGACAGAGGTGAGAAATAATAATAATAATAATAATAATAATAATAATAATAATAATAATAATAATAATAATAATAATAATGGTGGAGAAAGAAACAGCGAAAACCCTGAATGAAGAAGCATCGACCCACCGGAAGCTATTGTCAAACCATGCGGACTCGAAACCATACGGATGGATGGGAATCATTAATAAAAGCTTACGCTCTTATACTAATATCAATAGTTCTACTATGAAACTTTTTTTCTAGTGGGCACAAAACACAAGCAATCATTTTCTTTGCGATCCTAACAATATTTAAAAAAATCAAGCAAAGAAGGGCAATACAAAGAAAGAAAGAAAAAGAAAAAAAAACTAACTCCGAATTGCTATCAACGTTCAAATGACCCTGCAGAGAATTCTAAAAGGAAAATTGAAATATGAGATATTGGTCTTGAAAAAAACCTGTTAGTTTCTAGTAATCTTAAATTATATAAAGAGTAGTCACTAATCAATATAAACGTTTAATTAAATATAGAGAGACTATGTTTTGATCAAGTATGTTCTATTCCTTTTGCCACTAAGAAAGTTTCTTTTTTCCAACTGCTAATGGTGATGCTAATGGTACACGGATAATAACAACTGCAATCAAATATGCTGTTCTGGTCTTTAGTTTCGAAACAGTAGTACGTTTTTGCATGCAGTTCTCCAAAATATACAAGTATATTCAATCAGAGGTACCATATTGCAGACTAATTATCTGAACTATCTTTTCCTTAGAGGTGTCAATCCGAGCAGGGGTGCCTACATAATTATATTTTAAGGGTGGGGCAAAGATGTAGTGGTCAGCTAATAAGTTCATACATACATGCATAAATACATATTACCACTCTATGTTTAGAGGGGTAATATGTATGTATGTATGTATGTATGTATGTATGTATGTATGTATGTATGTATGTATGTATGTATGTATGTATGTATGTATGTATGTATGTATGTATGTATGTATGTATGTATGTACGTATGTATGTATGTATAAGCACATGAGAATAAAAAAAAATTACAAGGTGAATCATATAACAGAGAATAAGCCAATAAGAAAAGTGATGTAGGTCGTCATCAACGAAGGAGGGATAAGGTTAAATATTGGGTATTACACTCTGGTCTATCTATCTATCTATCTATCTATCTATCTATCTATCTATCTATCTATCTATCTATCTATCTATCTATCTATCTATCTATCTATCTATCTATCGTTATGTATATTTTTTTGTATTTTTGGCTTTTCTTAATGATTGTACGTTACGTACATTTGTATTTTATCACTTGAACTTGACACAGATCAAGTCTACAGTACCTGACCAGAACGTTTATATTGTAAGCAACACATACATAGCTAACATTTCTCTGTGGATTAAATATGCATATAACAGAGTTGATCATGTTTATTTGCGTTTTGGCGTAGGGCATTATATTTCCACTTGGAAATGCCTAAATTTGTCGATAACATTAAATGTTTTAGAGAAAAGACTGACAGTAAATGCCTAAATTTGTCGACAACATTAAATGTTTTAGAGAAAAGACTGACAGCACATCATGACAATCAAGGATACTTGCAAATTAACACATTAGAGATTACAGGCACATAAACACAGTCAGTATTGGAACTTATTTGGAATACTATTATTATTTTATACAAATGCTATCTGAGTTTCATAAGCACTACTACTATTAGCACTGATACTACTACTACTGCTGCTGCTGCTGCTAATAATAATAATAATAATAATAATAATAATAATAATAATGTGTTTGCGTATGATTTTGGATTTTTAGCGAAGCTTTAACAATTTTTCAGTCATATCGCTTAGATGTCTACAGTATGGCAGTTAGCACTGGGGCATCATGCCACAGACATGTAGCATAATGTCCCACCCATTCACATTATCCTGACACCATGTCGACCAGTCCTAGCACTAGCCTTTTAATACTGACCGCCAAGCGAGGCAGCTGTTAGTATAATTTTTATAAAATCTTTGGTATGACTCGGCCTGGGTTCAAACCGGATACCTGCCGCATCTGAGGCGGACACTCTAATCACTAAGCCATATGAGCGGTTAACATTAATAACGGTTTTGGTGTTACCTCCAGACATTATTCATTTTAGTTAGCAACCACTATTGAAGCAGAACAGAGGCGCAAAACTTTGACTGAATGTTTAAAAAATATATCATTTTAACTCAGAAGAATAATTTCCTGGTTACTTTAAAGATTTATCGCTCGAGCTTCACCGTGAATCATTACATAGACTTTACATTTGGAATCTTTCACCGTTATCTTTTCAAAAAAATCCTCCTGAAGGCTGCAGATAGACACGTTTCCGTGATTGTCATTTGCGATGAAAGACCGATTTTTTTTAGTTGTTCATCTTGGTGCAAACTTTACAAAACACGTCTTTAAAAGTACACATTTTCTATATCTACAAACAACGCATAACCTATTGGGCATTCTTACCTAACAGATGAAGTCAATAAAAACAAAAAAAAAAAACATGCTGTTTTAATGACACACGACCAGGTTAATATTGGCTACTATTCGCCATGTTAAGCAAAGAAAATATTTATTCGAATTGAAATAACTTTTTCGAAGATATTCGTTGCCAAGTACTGCAAGAGTTAGCCAGGCATGCTTGATTTATGATTATGAAATTCCGGTAACAAAATAATATAAATAATTTACAGGGTCTGGTCAGTATCAACTGACATGGATTCATTGAGAGACTACATGAGAGGTTGATATCGGAGATTCAGACGTATTTGCTATTTATGGCTTCTATTCTTTGAGTATCAAACATACAAGTATTTCCGGTCGAATTCACAAATTCGATAGCCATAATTATTTCTTAATACAAAGGTGCATTGTTACGGGTCAGCTCATTTATGTTACTGAGGATAGTTCACTCAGTGATTACTATCAAGTGTAAATTACATGTGTGGTAAATGCTTGGTCCGTGACTAGAGGTGGTATATATATTCCGAGGACTGGGGTAGGTGGGACATTGGATATTTAAAAAAAATAAAGATAGTTCTGTTCAGATATTCTCAAAAATGAGCAAACTATCCTTTATGTAAGTTGAAAGAAATAAATATTATTGAGGTAAATAAATATATCCTGATTTGATAAAATTATATGCACCCTTTTTTCTTATGCATAAAATCAAGTGGTTGTTTACTAAGCAAATACAATGGCACGCCCACGCAGCTAGTTGCGCATTTTAACGTATACTCCGTTCCTCCAACCCCAGTCGTACTCACCACTACAGACATAAGCATTAATATATTTTTATCGTCGTTTTTTTATGCCATTTTGTATCGTAGGATAGCTGTGGAGAAAGAACCAAAACAACACACGGCATGAATCACCAACCTACAGGAAGCTACTGGCATCTATCTCACATACCCACTTTGGCTGAACCGGACTTAGAAGAAGCATACAGAGGTGAGATGGCAGTGAAGTAAATCACAGGACAACCCTGAACAATGATGTAATATCTTCGTTGTCTTTCTGCTATAACTTCATATTTAAAATTTGCTCAGAACATATTTGAGAATGTCATTGTGATTGAATGTTTTTAACATATGGCATTCAATCCGCTCTCAGGGACAGTCTTCATTTCTATTGTACGATCAGTCTATGAAATCATTTTCAGTTGTGTTCAGATATAATTTGAGATGAATCATGTATTTAAATTTTCATTGGAATTACAAAGTGTTCATTGACATCTTTTATTAAAACATTATTTTGGGATTATTACGGATACATTAAAAGATATTCTTGATTATATCACTGGTACACCGCTCCGGTCGTTAGAGCGTCCACCTCGGATGCTGGAGGTGGGTTCAATTCCCGGTCGAGTCATACCAAAGACTTACAGAAATGGTACTAACAGCTGCATCGCCTGGCGCTCAGCATTAATATTTTAGTGTTAGGACTGGTCGGCCTGGTGTCGGGATAATGTGACTGGGTGGGACATCATGTTACATGTCTGCGGCATGATGCCCCAGTGCTAGACATCACCAGAAACTGCCACACTTCAGAAATCATATTGATATGACTGAAAAATTGTTGAAGCTACGTTAAAAATTCAAATCACACACTCACACATATCACTGATACATCAACACAGTCAAGACGATTAGTACAACATCACTTTGAAGACTTTTGGAATTCATTTGTAAGATTGTATACTTTTGGATTTGTGATATGACATTTATGCCTTTGAGTTTTCACTTTGTATTCTAGAGAAGTAAATTAATTGTTGAATTTTACTCCGACTTGATGGTTTCGCTGCCTTGCTGCTGCAGTTAAAAGGCGGCCTCTTCAAAAACAAAAGTGAGAATTAGTGTGTCACACAGTGTATTGGATATATCCAAACAATAATTGTCTGGATTGAGTCCGCTGAAAACACTTCGTCCATGAGTGGTTTATATAGCGGAGCTGATAAGACGTGCCAACATAGGTTTTGGCGAATTGCAGTATAAAAGAGAAGTATGAAATAAGTTTCATTTCAGTATTTTTACCTTTGAAAAAAATGACACCAAGAATTGCAAACCACCTCTCCACACAACTGTCTTCTTAAAAGGTGAAAACAATGTGAATCCCTCCTTGTTTAGCTGAACGTTATGATGTTTGTCAGCACTGAAAAAATCCAATGCTCCGATGCGAAAACAAATCATTCAAAAAGCACTGAAAGAAATCATCGATATCGTGCTATTGAACGTTTTTAACGGTGTCTTTTATCCACGATTATGACACAGTAATTAGGAAAGTGACAGAATGTTCTTCTCCAAATGGTAGAAAAAGAAAATACGAACCAGTGAAAATAAAGAAAACACTCTATCATGAGGAGGATTTCTATACATGCTTATAGAACCGTTTTTAAAAGTAGCTGCTCCTTTACTATGATTGATTGCTGGACTTATTTTAGGATGAGATGTATTTTCAACTCAGCGTGCTTTAGTATCTCTTAAAATCGCAGCCTCCTTTTAACACATCTATCTACAACTTGATGATGCAAAATGAAAGATTTGGTCACAAAGATGATGTCAACACCTTCTTTATCAAAAAAGAAGGCAAAACAGAAGTGAGGAAAACAAACAGCAATAAAAGTTTTCAACCGATAGCCAATGTCGACTCGTATTGCTCGTCGGCCACGTCAAGCCACATCGCAATCTCCAAACTATCATTTATGAATATAAGAGCAATATAGACCAGTGGGTTACTTATTGAGGAGTAGAAGAAACAACATAACATCATCACCCTCGTCTTGGAGACGTTTTTGCTAACATTGACAACAATCCTGTATAGTGTGCTCGTTACGGATGAGTTACAAAATTGGATCGTAAAACCAAACTTAAATTGTACTTTTTCACGATGATAAGAACAATCAACTTAAATGTTACACAAATCGATTCGAAGAGCATTTACCTGGAGTCAAACCAAAGTTGCTGGCATCTTTCATTAATAATAAACAGGCTTAGCTGATGTCTCTGATTTGACAAGGTAGAATTATGGCGATAAATGTTTGTTTTGTTCCATTTACATGCTTTTAAAATCAAAATCAGCTTGGGGAGTTTATTTGACTTTCAAGACATGTTCTGAATTAGTGCGAGATTTAACACTGGTTTTCAAACAGTGGTCGCGTCCTCTCCGATGAAAAATAGACAAAAATACATAATTTTTTAATCAATATTTTCAAAACAAATTGAAGAAAAACCACACATTCATATTTTCACCATTGTAAATTATGAAACCAAAGTAAGTCTCGTGGAACGTTTTCCGAGATCTTTGGAAGAAAATACTTGGAAATATTGTATGCATCAGAAGGTTCTCGAATACATCGACGTGTTGCCACGACTTGTTAAGCTCACAATCAATCGTGCTCATTGTAGCATTGGAAGTGGACCCGAAGAAGTGACCCCATAAAACGAAATGATGGTGTTGTATCGATATTTCATAACGTCACCTACCATAAAAAAGAATGAAGTGGAAAAGTCCTAAGATTTGATTCGCACTGTTAAAACCAAATGCATTTACAGCAAAGGTTATTTTACCTAACTGGACAACCGAATTGTTTGGTGTCACTGGACAAGTGCTTGAATATGATCGTCTTCTCTAGAAACTGGAAGTCATATAGTAAGAAGTGTTATACGAATTTGCTACTTACCGTAGTTACAGTGAGTAACCTCCAAAAAGACGTTATCTAAATTATTATCGACTAAAGAACACGGGTAGTTTGCAAACGTTACATTCAAGAAGTGAGGTTTGTTATAAAGGATATCCACCTAGTTTTGATTATTGGATTGCCACTTTGCTAGTCATAGTTTATACAATGAAAAGACCAGTAAGCAGTTACATAGAAACACATACCTTTCCTTCTCACAATTCGTCGCATTCAAGAACGCGAACAACAACCTCTTTAGTTGTGGTATGGAGAAAATGTTAAACAGTCTTTTATGCCAAAAACCTGTGGTACAAAACAAAACAAGAATGATTGCAGCAAAAAGACACAAATTGTATGCCATTTTACTCAGCAGTTCCAGGGTGGGAAAGGAGAACATACAACCAAACTACGGTTGATGGCTGGAAGACGCGGGAGAGATAGAAAGGAAAGAAAAGGGAATACTGCGACTTTGATTTGTCACCAACGTTGACTTTGAGAGGACCGGAAGTAACCAGGTTATACATGAATGTTGAGCAAATTGAGTTCAGTCATTCACTCGTTCTTATGATGAAATTTGTCTTATCGGAATACGTGAGCGGCTAGCTGCATTTCTAAAAAAAAATGTGGTAATTTTATTTATATGAGAAAGTATCATGAAAATGTCACATTCAATTTTATTTTGTTTATGTAATTGATTGCATTGTTATATTTTACGTACCAGAACTCATATTGTTCTCTGCTAAGAAGTATGTCTCCATTAATTTCTTCTTTTATATTTTTATTTACTCAATCCGGGCAATAACATCGTAGTCGACAATCTTCTAGATAAACATAACCAAAACGTGGGCTCCATATGAAGTAGACGGCCTTAACTCATAAACCGAATTTGATTTTATTAACAGCTGCTATATGCAGTTTGATGAGAAAAATATGTATAACAACGAGCACTAATTTCGCTTGTATCGCTGTTAAAAACACAAAGTTTTAGACTCATATGGAAGCAGACCCAAATATACAATTTACAACTATTGTGCAGTTGTTAATTTTTACATCACGGAATTTATCATCTGTTGAATGGATAGTTTATATCTGAGGTTCGGCTGATATAGGTTTATCTGTTTCGGGCGAGATACAGTGAGAGATTACAATGGGGACTTGGCAAGGAAATGTTTGCAACGGGATTGAACAAATTATTGCACGTTTGTGATACAATTTTTGTTTTAAACGAGAATACTGTTTCTTGTCATTGATATATTATATCAGGCAAAGGTAATGTTATTCACGCTTGTTCAGTGTGACCAAGAAACCTCGAACATAAAGTTGTTGAAGCCTTGCTTGAGAGTATGATAATATGGAATCAGAAAACAACAGTATCGTTTCCATACTTTTGGGATTCTAGGGTAACATTCATGGGCATAACATTTATAGGTATATAACAAACTAAGAGAGAAATAGACTAAAGGGCTCGATATATAAATTAGACCTTATGTATGAAATTATGGCAAGAATATGTCATTTTAATAACCGTTTAAAATTGTTTATTCTCAGAAGATTTTAAAGAATGAAAATAAATATGTACAAAGTTTACAAACAATTACAGATAAAGTGACGTGTACATAACGTGTATATGACACACACTGCGTAAGCTTCGTGATGTGGTGAGTAACTGCATGCACTTTGTTACACCCTGGCTGGAAATCGTCGGGTCTTGTCATCCGCTAATTGGCAAGTGACGGAGAACGCAAGATAACAGTGTTTTCACCAAGCTCAAGTTCTATCGAATGTTTCACACGGAAAATGCGAATTACCCATTTTTCTAGATTACACGAACATACGCATCATAGTTTAACTATGCAATATGGATATTATTTCCTCCTCTGTTACAATAACCTACCTGTTGTGTGTTTACTTTGATCTGAATTATGAACCTGTGGTCTACCATCATGTGGAATTGATCAGAATTATGAACCTGTGGTCTATCATAAATTCGGATTGATCTAAACTATGAACCTGTGGCCTACCATAAATTCCAACTGATCTGAATTATGAACCTGTGGCCTACCATAAATTCCAAATGATCTAAATCATGAACATGTGGTTTACAA
This sequence comes from Unio delphinus, assembly GCA_029339505.1. Taxonomy (NCBI): domain Eukaryota; kingdom Metazoa; phylum Mollusca; class Bivalvia; order Unionida; family Unionidae; genus Unio; species Unio delphinus. Next base: position 16,382,015 of record JAQISU010000014.1, read on the forward strand.
TAAATCTTGACTGATCTGAATTATTAATTTGTGGTGTATGTGATCTATAAAAAAAATCCGAACTGATATATATATATATATATATGGTCCATCGTTGACTTTTGTGACTTTTGACTGCAAATTAAATCAGGATCAGGTTCATCAGCCATGTGCAGACTAATCCATTATTTATTCCCCGGTTAAGTTATAAATAATAATAATTCATTACTTGTGTCGAGACTGCAATGCAAGTAATTATAGTTATTTCTCCATCATTGATGAAAATAATGATTGTATTGCTTCGTGTAACTCTCACTAATTTGATATGCATATATGTGACAGCTCTTTACGGCAGACCAACACATTTGTGACTATTTGTGATGAATAGTGCATCAGTTATATGAACTTGATCCATTTCCATTATCACTGATGCTTGAGTGCTTAGACCCAATATTGCCTTCATTCACTGATGTTATTAATATCTATCTCTCATCCGTGGAATTCCTATCATTATTCAAAACTGCCATTGTAAAGCCTCTGCTGAAGAAACCAACAATTGACCATAACGATTTAAAGAACTACCGCCAAGTTTCTAATCTCCCGCTCATATAAAAAAAGTCTTAGAATGGGTTGTTCAAACGCAACTTGCATCTCATTTGAATTCCTACAGTTTTTTTTTAGCAATATATATTCTGCATAACGCCCTTGCTACATTAATGAAACTACTCTTCTGAAAGTATTTAATGACATGCTCTCTGCTTTGGATAGCGGACAGATTACAGGTCTCACCCTGCTTGATTTGTCTGCAGCATTTGATAGAATAGTCTGTGTCATATATTACTTCACCGTCTTCCAGCATGTATTTGGCATTCAGAATACAGCCTTACAGTGGTTCAAGTATTACTTAGTCAACAGGACACAAATTGTATCTGCAAATGGAATACACTCCAGCCCAGTTGATCTATGTTGTAGTGTTTCAAAAGGGTATGTTCTTGGACCTGTTCCCTTCATTCTATTCACTCAACCGCTCTCAAGTGTCATAGATCATCACCCAGTGTCTCACTAATTGTACGCTGATGACACCCAAATATATAAGTCTAGCCATTCAATTGAAGTTGATGCTACCATTCAAGAAGTAGAGAGGTGCGTTTCTGATATTAAGTAATGGATGACATGTAACAAGCTGCAGATGAATGATGATAAAACACAAAGACTTTCTCACTCACATCCTTTACCTCAAACAATAAATATCAGCAGCACCAACATTAAATCCACACAGTCAGTACGAAACCTAGGTGTTACTCTAGACAGTACTCTCACATTGCGCCAACATGTCATGAACAAATGCAAGGCTGCATATCTTGAGCTGAGAAGCAACTGCTCCGTTCGCAAATATCTTTCAGTTGATCCCACTAAAACATTTGTTTATTCATTAGTACTTTCAGGATTGGACTATTATAACTCAGTACTGTCTGGTTCGTATCGGCTGCTCGGATCATCTTTAGAGTACCATGATCAGAGCACATTTCCCCACTGCTCAGTACCATACACAGGCTATCCATTCGATCCAGAATCAAACACAAAATGTGTTCTTTGTGCTACGTTTCACTGATGGATTCCAGTCCAACATACCTATCCAGCGTCACCCATGTGTACACACCATCATGATAGTTACGCTCCTCTTCTGACAATCGTATACTCATTATTCCCACTATGAAGACGAAGTTATATGGACAACGTTCTTTTGCATACCAGGGCCCAGCAATGTGGAATGAATTGGCCATTGAAATTAGACACAAAGACATAGTGACCCCTTTCAATAGTGCTCTTAAAACTCACCTTTTGTGACTGCAAGAACAAACTTGAAGACCTAATAATGTTTCTTACTTTAAATATTTTTAGCATTTGTTTTTTTTTCCAATTTCATGGTTTTTGTTTTTGTAGTCATATCATTATATATATATATATATATATATATATATATATATATATATATATATATATATATATATATATATATCTTGTAAAGCGCTTACAGCTTCTGAAGATTAGGCGCTATAAAAAGTCTTCATTATTATTATTATTATTATTATTTGGTGCCAAAAACTGGTAAAAATGTTCAAAATTTATAAATAAATTGCACCAAAGCGCTGGGAAGATAAATCCGACCAAGTAAATGTAAACGTGAATGCATGAAATACATGACGTAAAACAAGAAACGTAACAATGTTAAAATGCTGTAAAATGCATAGAAAATAAAGGTTAAAAGTAGCACACATATGATGAATGATATGCCCAAATTTTTTTATCTGAACCTCATTCCATCAAAAATCCCAGTTTCTTCGGCTGATGCATTATCGTATAGTTTCTTCATACAGTTTCCATCGAAATACTTCTGTCTTAGATGTGGAAGTCGACACGCTGAACACAGTGTTCCAGTTTATAGCATCCACTCTGGTTGAGTATTACCCTTCATGAGTCAGGTATGTCTGTCCGATAATACCATCTAATCTCTGTAATTAGTTATGTGCACGGTGTGCCATGCTCTTCCGCAGCAACCGCCCAAGCAACTGATGTAGGTCGGGGGTACAAGTCAAGTATTTATTGATTTATGTAAGGTTTTGCCTAAAATTTCTATCATATTGTTTTTTATTTGGAGGAGCGCCCCAAAGTAAGTTTTACGAGGAAAGGAGCAGAATTTCTTGCTACATCACTAAATTTGCTGATTGTCAGATTTAAGATTTTGCAAGGCTTTTAGTTTTGTGCAATACTTGGATATCATTTGTCGTTATCTTTCTCCACAAATCAGATTTGTTTTCGATCTAGCAGAAGGTATTATTTATATTTAGTTTGTATTGTGTGTTGTCTTTTCTAATGATTGTGTGTTCTGTATTCTCTATTTTACAGCGGACATTTGTTCAAAATGAAGTTCATAGTCTACCTGACTAGTGAAATTTATTTTGTAATTAACATAATACATAGTTAATATTTCTATTTGAATATAGATCAAACATTCAAATCATTATTAATGGAGAACATGTTTATTTGTATTTGAGTGTATGAAATTAGTTTTAATATTGACAACTTAGATAGTTTTAGAAAGGAAACTGACTTAAATCCTGGCTCTATTATTGTGCCTATGAGTTTTATATTAATGTTGTTTACTTCAAAATTATTTATTCTTACCTTAACATCGAAGCTGGGATGATCATTGTGGACCTTCTTGCAATGGCTTACCGATGAAAGAGTGAGATCTCTACTACAATAACTTGGTACTAGCCAACACCCTGAGCCAACATAAAGCTTCAGGATGCTTGACATGGCACGCACCAAATGGAATCCATCATAACCAGATCGACTACATACTGTTTCAAAGTCGTTACCGATCTGGCATCAATAGAATAAATACAAGACGTTCCCAGGTGCTGATGTTGTGAGTGAGCATGACCTCGTGATTATGAACTTGTGAGTGAGGCTGAAGAAAATTAACAAACCAAAGAAAATCAGGCTCAAATTCAACCTTGAACAACTGAAGGACCCTAATATTTGCAAGTCATTCCAAGCCACCATTGGTGGAAACTTTGTTCCACTCCTTGTGATGGATGTTGATGTCAAAGTGATGACAGGCACTGTCAACACAGTCATATCAACAGCTGCCAAAGACATCATTGGCCTCCATCGCCCAAAGAAAAAACTCTGGGTTACAGAAGAAATTCTGAATATGCGTGATTCCGAAGAGACCTCAATACACCAGTAAGACAACAGGGACAATGGAGTACCGATAAATAAACAAGAATATCAGCAAAAAAAAAGTGAAGACAGCAAAAGAAGATTGAATTGGACAAAAGTGCAAAGAAATATAGAGTAGTCTGATAAAAAAATAACTGCAAAAAGGCATTCTAAATTGTTAAAGTATTCACCAGACAGAAGCAAGCAAGAGTCAGTTCCATTCAAGACGAAAATGGAAAATGCCTCACAGAAGCAAGTGACATTGCGGAATGATGGACTGAGTATTGTTAAGAACTTTACAACCATCCATCCACAGGAGACCCAGAGGTGCTTGAAGTTCCAAAATCCACAAATGATGATGATTTCCCCATTCTAAAACAAGCTGCACAGTCAGCAATAAGAGCACTAAAGACTGTGAAGGCAGCTGGAGTAGACAACATCCCAGATCAACGTATCAAGAATGGAGGAGGGGGGTTCAGTGAGCTACTAACACAAATCTGCAACAAGATCTGGCAGCACAGTCACTGATTATAATACTCCCCCCAAAAGGCAATCCCCAGCTGTGCCAAAAATACAGAATTTTCAGTTTGATCAGCCATGCTAGTAAGGTGATGCTGAAGATCATCTTAAACAGACTGAAACCACAAGCAGAATAAATAATCGTTGAAGGACAGGCATGGTGCCGGAGTGGAAGAAGCACTACATAACAAATATTCAATCTCAGGGTTCTGTGTGAAAAGTACTCGCAACATCAGCAAGACATATGTCATGTGTTCATAGATTTCAAAAAAGCTTGAAGAAGTACAACTTAGGTCAAAATTTGACCAACAATACCATTAAGCAGCTGTCCGCCAAGGCTACCAGTGCAGTAATTGTTCGTGGTTCTGTGGGAGACTGGTTCAAGACAACAGTCGGAGTACGGCAAGGCTGTCGCCTGTCACCCACGCGTTTCAACATGTACTTGGAGCGCATCATTATCGAAGCCCAGGAAAAACACTGTGATACAGTTAGCATTGGAAGGTGTAACATCAACAACCTCCGCTTTGCAGACGACATTGATGAGCTGGCAGGCAGTAAACACGAGGTTGCCACCTTAGTGAAGAATCTGGATGAAACATCTTCCAGATTTAACATGGATATAAACGCAGATTAGACAAAACTGATGACAAATAGTGGCGAATCTCAACCAAGATTAAAGTAAGAGGACAGGAACTGGAAACTGTGTGCGCGTTCAAATATCTTGGTTACATAATCACCAAAGAGGGATCAAGAGAGGAAATTTTTTCACGGGCCGCAAAAACAACAGCAGCAATATATGGAGGGACAAGAATATCGTTCTGAAAACCAAAATCCGACTATTGAGAACACTAGTCATCTCAGAATGGACCACCAGGAAAAGTTTTGCGAAGACACAGGCGTTGGCACATGATCGAGACAAGTGTAGGAACTGGTAAGATGTTCAGCATCACATTGCCTGGAGGACCACACTAGGTCAAGAGACTGATGATGATGCTGACGATGATAACATTGAAGCGGAACTAGTTTGGTTGTGTTATTTTTTAATTTTGGGTGGCTTTAGATATTTAAATTATTCATTGGAATTATAATGTCCTCATTAATAATTCTTGGACTAAATAATTCATTTGGATATATATTGGATTCCTATAAAGACATTTTGGATTATGTTACTGCGATACATCAAAATACAGCTAGCACATCACCACAATCCATGCCACTGTTGCACTATCACATATGAGACTACGGGCACATCAACTCATTCAATACCTCCAAGTGGTGCACTAGCGGCCATGAGTTAGCTTGCATCAAAGTGAACTTCTACATGAGCAGATTTATGATCCTCCAAAGGCAATAATGGGCATCATGCTTCCTTGATAATCCATCTAACGATTCGTCAACCCCCAATGCAGGTCCTGCAATAGCATTAAAGTCATGGGTGATATCCACGTGGACGTTTAACGCACATAGATATCAATCGATGTTGTATATACGCCATATCATGTCGGTATCATGTGACATCGACTCAGTTACATGGTTAATTACATCCAGCTGTGTCCCAGGCCCGCAGTAATTGTATCCGGGAATATGATCTCCACTAGGAAAATAACTCCACAGCAGTAGCGATATTACCACCAAGGTTGTTTTGAATCATGCAGGTCTATGGACGTTGGAACTTGAAGTTACTCACCCCAGAAGAAAACTCTGCTGAACAACGGGGATGGGTTCCGGTGATAACAACTCTGCCATTACGTGTTAGGACCCCTGTTAGATTTCTCCCATTCAGTTCTTTATCATGATCGATAGACCTCATTCCCTTGATGACATTGACACTTAAAATAATACTATTGTCCTGTACGACGATGTGATGCTTGATTGCCAAGACGACCCCACGAGCGTATTTCATCAGACGTGATCTCAGTGACCCACCTATACGTACACGTGCCAAAAGTGATCCAAGAAAATCGCAATATGTTCATAACATTTCGTGGGATTAACGCGCATGGTCTTGCAAAAATAATTAGACATGGTGTGCCTTTGATTACTACGGGGTGAGATTCGAAGTATGGTAGCGTAGGTTGAACTGGACTAGTTTCCTTTACTGGAATGTCCATTTCCATGTGTTAAAAGGTCGTGGATGGACCGGACCCAAGTATCGTGCAGGTCTAAACGCAAACGTTTGTCAAACAATTTAACAACCAAGATGAATATATACAATGGGGAAACCGAAAAACTTGCGTTTAAATCCAAGCCGCCATCGTCGAATGTAAGAGCGGGCGCTCACTGACGTAGCAAAGCTGCTGCCAAACAACTGGAACGTCTCTGCATTTACATAGATGCCCGCAAAAGTGTCAAATATGTGTTTCAATAGCGACATATGCACTGGAAAACCTACCAGCAAGTTTTGAGAAAAACAAAGATTTGTGCCGCTGTTCAAACCCGCGTAAATTTCTTGCTAATGTTGCAGATAGCAAACCATCGCAGGCATGAACGGATACATGTCTATTCGGAAATTTTCGCGGCCTGCCAGAGTAGTTACTCCACAATTAAATTGGTTGAAATTGAAAATTTCTTACGACTTATCGCAGATACAAACCCGAAACAAATAATTGATATGCATGCAGTAAACATCCAGCAAACCATTCGGTTGGGGGTGCAGAGCTTTCCGCATTATAGTCAAGCGCGCGGGTTAGGGGCTGGATTCGGTTTACGGGTTGGGACACTTATATGATGCGGTTGCAAAGGATCTTTGTGACGGGGTTCATGCGGGTTGCAATCGCTGATGCACGCGTGTGCAGAAGCTTCTCAGTGGGAGAAAGGTCATGAAAGGGTTTCAGGTGTTGACAATCGGGGAGATTCACCTGGTGTTAAATACCTTTTATTTATCATACTACTCCTAATTATCCTATGTTTTAATGTCTATCTAAAATATCGACGAGCATATCTTTCATTCTACCCGTCTCTTGTGTCCTCTCTTTTTCCTATATACCACCACCATTAACAAGTTTCTTTTACCTTTTTTATCCGCTATACCACTACCGTAAAAACTTTGTACCGTTGTCTTTATCGTCTATACCAATATCATCAATAATGTGTACCTTTTTATCCGCTATACCAAAAGTATTCTTAATCTGAATTTGTAGTTAAAACCTTGTATATTTATTAATATACTCTAGCTGACAATACAATTAATTTCTGTTCCGTTCTGCTTGCTTCCAATTTCAAATTATTTAATTCATTATTAATTTTAGTTGTAACTTGTAGCAAGCATAAATTATATTTGTTACTACATTAGGTATAACATCACTTGGTCGTGTACTCGGAACCCATGTAAACTATATAATAATGTGAAATTTAATGATGAACTGATGACCCTTCCAAAACTGTTCGGCAGTTACAGCTAGATACTTTTTCATATTGGCGGTTTCAGATAACATTTCAATTTAAAATGTTACTGCCGGTTTGTGCATTGCACGGAAGAAATTTCATTCACTGTTTTGACGGTCATAAAACGTGTACTCTTGTCTAAGTTTACATGCCTAACCGCAAGTGTCAAACATCGGATATAAACAATACATTAACACTGGCATGATAACAATCATCGAGTCAACGAACGTCTAAAAGCATGGCAGATGAGTCCTATAAAATGTGCACAAATCAATATATTGCACAAAAATGTAACTGTGAGTAGCATATAAGGGAATTCGACCGGAATTAATCGTTTCTACATTTTATGTTTTAAGTAACTACTGAAAAGAATATAAACTTAAATTACACGGAACTTTGCAATTTCCGAAATGGACTTCTTCTTTAGATATCAAATGACTCAGTTTGCTTCGACACTGAGCAGATCATAAATGGTCTATAAGGTTTCCATGATTAAACCACATGATTCTCTCCTCCCTGCAGTTCAGGTGTTATATTCGGGGCATACTATATAAATCAAGTGTCCATCCTATTTTTCTAAACTGATTGGAAATCATTAGCGGCTGCTAAATTAAACTAAATTAAACATAACAGAAGTATGTTTCCAATGCAGGATATCTTATCAGCTCATCTGGCAAATGCTTACTGTTATGCGGACACCTGACTTATATTTCATTTGGTTATTCTTGTAAACAGCGAAGATTAAGATCAAAGTCCTTACGATTTGATTGGAACCATGCGTTGCTTATCTTAACTATGTTGTGCCACATGAAGTTAATGTTACCTGACAAATTATGTTTGCCAGAGTAAAATCGCCTTCATCGCCTTCTCTCCCCTTTTTATATGAAAGTTCTTTTCGGAAAAGAGTAATAAAGCGGATATCTAACCAAACTGTGAACTACTAGAAAACAAAATAAGCACAACATGAGAAAGCAACCGTTTGAAACGGAATCACTAGAATAAAATAGGCACAAGAGAAAGCAACCGTTTGAAACGGAATCACTAGAATAAAATAGGCACAAGAGAAAGCAACCGTTTGAAACGGAATCACTAGAATAAAATAGGCACAACATAAGAAAGCAACAGTTGAAATTTAAATACTAGAAAATAAATTAGGCAGATGAAACCAAATGGAGAAAGCAACAGTTTGAAATTGAACTTGAATGGTTCAGTTTCAAGCTTATGAAAACAAGCCAAAACGAAATAATTAGTAATGTGTGATAGGTGTGATACAGAGAAAACAACATAGCAAATGGAAACCTATGGAACAGAGTGTAACGATATAACTAGTGTGCGTGCAAGCTTTGAGCTGCGCGTAGATTCTTTTTGCATCCAGTCACATAGCGTAAATCATTGATACTAACATATTTTTTTTAATGCAAATGCAGATTGAGATTGCCGTTTATAACAAATCATTCACATTTGACCTTTATAATCACCAACTGTATGAAGAAAAAACAAACAAAGAGCATGTCGACTAAAGAAAAAGAACATCGTAAGAATGAAGGTAAACAACTCTGAGATAACGAGGTCAAGTACTGACCACAAACAAAGATTACTGAACAGCACGATACATGCAGTTGTGTTTAATACCTTAATAGGTAGTTTAATACATAAATATAATGAATCGTGTTATGATCTACAAAAATGTGTCAATACCCAATGAACATGTAGTTAATTCAAACAATTATAAAATAGATGTTAGACATTTATCTTCATCTGCAATGACTGTTTCATACCTCCAAGTCATGATTATAGATGCTGGAGATAAAATGTGCTTACTGTATGATAATAACTACGAGAAAAGAAAATTGATGGGCATAAGTCGTCTACAGTGCAATAACGGTCTAGCACTTGTGGGGTAACAAGACTGGATCATTGTGTCAAGATTTATAAGACATCAATTCAAACATTAGGGAAACGTTGTCATCAGTAGAAACGTTGAAGCAACTGTTTAATAAGTAAAGATGCGACAATTTATATGAGTTTTACTGACACAGGAATGATTGCAGGTACATATATGCTCGAGCAATAATTTTCTTGTTGTTAAGTTCACTTTTGAAAAACAAATGCGTGCTCTCTTTAATAATAATAATAATAATAATAATAATAATAATAATAATAATAATAATAATAATAATAAATAATAATAATAATAATAATAATAATAATAATAATAATAATAATATTAATAATAATAATGCGGACTTTGTATAGCGCCTACTCTTTAGAAGCACTAAGCGCTTTGCAACAGATATAATGATATGACTACAAAAAATAACCCCAAAACAAAACAAACACCATGAAATTACAAAACATAAGAAAAATGCTGAACATATTTAAGTTAGGAAATATTATTAGTTCCTTAATTTTGTTCTTGCATTCGAAAAAGGTGAGTTTAAAGAAAACTCTTGAAAGGGATTATTGCGTCTTTGTGTCTAAAATATTAACCAATAAAATATTTTCTGTTCATGTTCCATTTTATTTCCCTTGCAAACTATACTGTAGGCACAGATCAAGCATGGCGACACAATGTATGATAAATTATGTATCAGTCATAAATCTGAAATCATTCCGGAAGCCATGTTATCTAGGTAAGATCATTCCATAACATATTATTCAAAGCACGTTTAACATATCTATGAAATTCTTTTATTAACAGTTGAGACTGATGAGGTAAGTGGACATGACCAAAAAGTCCCCACCAACACCAATTTATACATTGCAAGTCATATCATTAAATCAAACTTCCGTATTAAATATTTGTTGAGCTGTTAGACTTGTTTTATGCCCAGACGAGCTATCTCCCTTTATAAGTAAATCTCTATTTTTGACAACGCTCGTTGACTCGGAATATGTTAAAATTAGGTTATCAGTTTGTTTTCATATATGTTTGGCAACCTATCATTTAATTCAGATCAGAGCACATTATTTTAAGATGTATCACGTCTTGATTCTTTTTACTGACTTTATGATATATGATCATTCACAGGAACTTTGTAATGTTATTTTCTTCCCTTCAGCCCTCCGCAATAAAGTATTCCTTAGCTGATCAAGTTAGATTATTCCGTTTAAAAGAAATAATAATTCATACCGAGCACAATGCCACATTCAGATCGAAGAACTGGCAAGATTAACTCGCACAGATTCTTTCTATATATTTAGGATCAACTGAAGGAATGATTTCTGATGATATCTGAAATATGTATACCTTATATATTCCTGAAATACAAAATGCACGGTTCATGTCACGAAGTGGCATTTAAATGAAACAAAATTCAGACTTACGGTAAGACTGTAATACATCATTCATTTCTGTCCGAGGGACTTTAGGATATACTAATACTATTGCTTTTTGGTATAGGTGTATCATCCTTAGAGTTAAATATGTCGCAGCCCTGATATGTATTCAAGCTCAGGGTCTATATTTAAGTAGCTTGACCAACTTATAAGGGACTAAATACAAGAAAGTTCCTCTCAGTATAAAATAGAACTGTTAGGTGTTGAGCTTGATTTACAGCTGTAAACCTTTCGAACCCTGGGGTAGGCCTATGTTAAAAAATGGGATATATTGTAGAAAATATGGTCTATACGTGGATAGTGAAATACCTTCAAGGTCTGAATGCTTCAATCCCACAATGCTTCAGGCATTCAAGATCTAATCTGTGCACCTATCAAACTTAACACGCAGAAGACACGCATATTAAGTTTGACATACGTCGATGGATCTTTTTTGAATTTTGTAGATTGACTATCAGCAAGTATATACATTGTTACTAATCTATAGCCTTAAGTTAAATAACAGAAAATAGTGAAAAACATGGCATCATTGAGTCGATCAAAGAATTACCTTTATAGTTTTCAAGTGATCTTTCCAGGTGTCATATTGCAATATAGAAGTTATATGTAACTCAGGGACAGAAACACTCCTCGTTGTCTAAACTGATTGTCAAATTTGCATCAATGAGTCGATCAAAGAATTTCCGAACCATTTTCAAATGATTTTTCCAGGTGTCATTGTATATTATGATGTCATCGATGTAAGCGTCACAGATATCTAGTGCAGATATTAAAATGTTCATGAAACGTTGAAAAGTTGATGGAGAAAATTTCATCCCTAAATTACATCACTTTATATTGGCGCTACGAATGCCGAAATTTCCTTTGCGCTTTCCGGGTGTGAATTATAGGAATAATTCACTTTGATTAGACTCAAGAAAAGCCTGTTGTAGTCGTTGTAGTTGTCGACTGGGTTCTTGATTGATCTCTATAAAGTATTCATTCAATAAAGTATTCATACAATCTCATTCAACATACGCTTTAACACATTTGTGTGGCAACATTGTTTCTGCTTCCCCACTCAGCGGTATAAATGATGAAGTTTAAGTCACTAATTTTCTTTCAAACTTGATAAGGAACATAATACCTAGCTTAACCTCAAAATTACTGAGCTGATACCCTAATGGGTAGCAGCAACAAACGAACACGCTCATGACAATCGGTTCCAGTATCAAATCAATAGGACCGAATAATAGTCTTCAAAGTTTGGTGAAATCTTTCAATAACCTCTCATGGTGTTACGAAGAAGACTTAAACTGTTCATGCAGAACTTGCTGGAAAATTCCAAACATAAAAATTGATCCTTAATCAGATTCGAAAGATTAGGCTATGCAAAATGTGTAAAATAAATATTTTACCACAGCAGCAAAGAGGGCGAACAGACCAAGTTTTCCAACAAAAATAAGGCCTCTACGGAAACCGAAACTATTTCAGACAAAAAAAAAGAGAACTATGAATGGTTTCGGTTTCTCACGCTACAGACCCGGCGCCGATGTTGCTGCGAAGACGAATTGTTATGGTAAAATCGTATAGGATGAAAATCCTTTAGGATTTCACAAACAGACTAATTTGTAAAATCTCTCCTCGTAAATCAATCAGATTATTTGATTGATCAGTTAGTTTAAAATTATTTCTTGTTAGTGAATTATTATGACATCGCATATAAACCGGATTAGTTGGATCTTCAATTATTAGTAATCCTGGAGGAGCCGTTGGTGCAAATGAGTATAAAATATATCCCTGTTGGGCTTGATTTGATCTTTCGAGATTTATTTGGTAGCTTCCATCAATAACATCACACACTAAATTTACTGCAATTACCGAGGATATATTCACATTTTGAGGAGCAATATGTGGACCACCACCATCTAGGTCATTATTATGTTTGAGGATGGTTGTTTGTGGTTGTGTTATTTTCTTCCATGCGGTAAGTACCATAGTAAACTTTTCATTGATAAGATCATTAACGGATTTTTTATTTCGTCTGAGTTATATCCAAGAAATTTTAAATTCGGTAGATCAGTTTTTGTTATATTGTATAGAGTTAAAAAAAATTGTCTAGAGAGATTGTTTTTAGTATCAGCATGAATAATTACTTGAATTATTTTCTTGTAAATATCATCCATGTCGGATACAAGCTGATTTAATATTTCAATTCGTTTAATAATTTCACTTTGATTAGACTCACGAAAAGCCTGTTGTAGTCGTTGTAGTTGTCGACCGTGTTCTTGATTGATCTCTATAAAATATTCAATAAATTTACTTTGTTTAATTTCTATATAATCTATTTCTGGATTCGGTCCAATAACAAATCTCCAAAAACCGTAATCCTTATTAGGGTAATATAAATTACTAACCGATAGTGTTGATTTTTTTTAAATTGAGGAGGTGTTCTTTATATGATGGGGTAAATTCGTGGTATGATTGTTTATCCGTGACATAATCAGATTTTTTAGGCTCGGGTAGTGGTGTTATTTCAGGCCAACCCAATATTGTTCTGATTGAGCTGTTATATATATATATATATATATATATATATATATATATATATATATATATATATATATATATATATATATATATATATATATAATACGGCATACCCGGGTGAGTTTATTTCAATCGCGGATAATAGTGTTGGTTCATAAACTGTTATAGCGATTTTTGATTTTTTTCCAGTAATGGATTTTATTCTACGCTGAAATTCGTTATTGATCTGTTCAATTTGGTAATACCCAGATGGTAAGGAAACAACAATCCAGTCTGGAGTTCCGTCTAGTTTATTCTTACTTGCAAACACCAGGGAATTATTCGGTTGCTGACCACCGAATGGTACTGATCTAATATTAGGCCAACTATGGTATACTCGTAATTTTTGGCAGTGCTATTTCCTTCACTGGAATCGCATTAGGGAAATTCACACTGAATTCAGGATTGGTTGAGGTTATTGAGATCATGGTGGTTTTCACCGGAGTTGTATTTTCGAATATTCCTTGAAGTAGTTCTTGCGATGTTGCCACTATATTCATGTTGTTTTTCTAATTTTGACATCGCGAAATCATGAACACGGACCCTATTCGAGAACTCATCGTCGGATATTAATGTGTCGTCGAGGGAGGACGACATCATCGAGGATAATTGCGAGTATGTTTTTGACACAATATGGAATTTAACTATGTAGTCTTGTAGTTTGCGCTGGCTACATGATGATATTTTTTTTTATTATTGAAATTATTCCCGCGATTGTTGTTGCCGCTGATATACAGATTGGAACAGCTATCGGAGCAACCATTGTCACTGAAGAGTGTATAATACCAGCCCCAGTTATTACACCTGATACCAATTACACGGTAACATAACTGCGGTAATTCTCCGTCGATATTTGTTTTATTTTTACTTGGTACTCCTCAGGGAGTGTTTTGAGTTTAGTTTGAAATTCTCTGACTTGATCATAGCGATACTGCTGTGATGTTGCCATTGATGAGATTTTATTTATTACAACAGATTTCAATTAAGTTGTTTACCCAAATCCGCTTCAAATTCCACATAACATGTTATTGAAACCCTAGCCTAATTACTATCGGTGGATGTTATTGTGAATCGTTCAGTTGTTTCTTTATCGATGTACGTTGATATCATATTGTTGACCCCAGATGAACTCGTTGATGAAATATTAGATTGAGTCGGCGACACTAGTGTTAATCGATAAATACCCTTGACATCCACAGTGATATCTAGTTTGTTGTTTGTAGGGATCCACGCAAATGATCCGTGTTGAATCGTGTATACTACGTTGATGGTTTTGTCATGAGGAATGTTGTTTTTTGCAATGATTTGTATCATCCTCGATGCATCATCGCTGATTGCCTCGATGGTGTTTTTCATATCTTTGATGATTTTTTTTACATCTATGAGTTTTATGTCGAGTTTATCTAACGAGAGTCCAAAGAATTTCTCAATGAGATTTTTACGAAAAGTAGAAAACTTCTCGACATGATCTTCATACCTAGATTGTAATGCTGCTAATTCTATGATAGCAGTTTTTATCTCTGTTAGCTTCGGTGTGGTCACTGGTGGATTTCCAAAAAATTTAATATCGGTGCGTCAATCTTGTCAACTATATTTCTTTGTAATTCAAAAAATATATAATTTTTATCGAGTGTTGATATTTTATCCACAATAGTTGAAACGAGAACGCCCGGTTAGAGCTTGCCCTGATCGGAAAATACCGGAAAATAACAAATAAAATAAAATCCATAGATGCTCACCCACTCCGAAATTCTGTTGAATAGATCATATATAGATCAATCACTCGTAGACTTTTTACTGTAGTTAAAAATCACAGGCGAAACAATTATAAATTTTCTAGTCAAACCAACAACAACAAAATAACAATTCAGTCAGACCATGAGTTATCGAATAATCTCATTGAGATCCATGACAACAACAAAGGAGTTATCTCTGTTTCAAAAACTATACACACAAGCCTACTCGAGTTATTCCCCTTAATGCTACATAGTGTATAAAATGAAATTTAAATGTACATGAATTGAATTCTATGTCCAATTCGTTTGGAGCAGGGGTCACCAACCTTTTTGATACTGAGAGCTACTTCATGGGTACTGAGTCATACGAAGGACTACCAGTTTGATACACTCTTCTGAAATAACAAATTTGCTTAGTTTGCCTAATACATTAGTAATAATGTGAAGACTCTGATCACGTTAATGATTTCTCACAATAATTACCAACAATGACAAGATGGGAAACAGATATCAATATTCAGCACTTTATTTATATTTATCTCAGTAATTGTTAAATTTTCAGATGATCACTTACATTACATTTCTTAGGAAAAATGTCCCATTTTCACTAGCCACTGACAAACCTTTTAAACAAATCATGAACTATGTTGCACCATGTTTCAAAAAGTTATCAATTATGTACATTGTAATGTCTGTAATGTAGTGAAAAAACTTAATATTTTTAAATAAATATTGTCACATTTTGAACTAATGATCAAATCTGCTGTATTTTTAACAAAATAATAACTGTTACATGTCATGAACACACATTTTAAATTGAACAATTCTTCAATATTTTAATTAAACTTTGCCATGGCACTGACATGTTGCCACTAACATCTGGTATCATTTTCTTTGTTAGTTGGAAGACTGTCATTGCATGCTATTTACCATTGTATTGTAATCTGGTGTGTAACTTGACACTACAACTGTGAGTGACTCTTTCAGATGTTCATCAGTGAGGCGTGTTCTGTGTTTGTTCTTGATGAAGTTCATGTCATAAAATGCTGATTCACATAGATAGGTAGAACCAAACAGGCTGGCAACCTTCATAGCTGCTGTACACACACCACTGTACTTCTCTGTGTCAACAAGGCACCAACAGTTTGGTGCAGCCTGGTAGGCTTTGAGGTGGAGGTCATTTTGCTATGTTATGATTTCAATCTCCACCTGTCCAGCATCCAAGTTGAACGTTGTACTTAGTTGCTCAGCAAAGCTTGTTGTGTCCATCAGCAGAGGGGGCGAATCCTACAACTTTTTCCAGGCGTCCATTCACTAATCCAAGGCTTCCAACAAATGATTTATAGAAGCCTCCGTTCGGCAAAACAGAACTAAAAAAAAAATCGACGCGGGTTATTATCGCCATGTCCTGCTGCATCACGCATCGAGGATTTTCAACCGAATATTTGATCAAGTCCGATACGATATCGTGTTCGAGGGTCATGTAAATTTATTGTTATAAATCCGTGTGGGACCGACTGAGCATGACTAAAGAAATTTCGAAATCGACTGAAGTCCATATCGGAACACCATGTCTGCCAAATATTTCATAGCGTATGTGTATCAACGCCGTTAAACACAGCAAGAATATTACAGTTATCTCTGATCACTTTTGGAATCTGAGTGTATCGCTGAGTGACATATATCACATCAGTGTTTTTGTGACGCCCCCGGGAAAATATTCTAGCTGGGTTTTTTTTGATTGTCTAACATTACATCATCGTATACGACTAAATTGTTAATGCTCCCATCAAGGTCATTTACGGATGGTGCCTCGTCAATATCAGTTATAAAATCAATGATGTTTTCACCTTTAATTTCTCATGCATTTTCGTTGAAGTCTTTTAACACTTCGTAGCATCGCTGATCATCTACACTAGCAGCAACTAAATACAACTTATCCCACTTCATCCATCTCATTATTAAATTGAGTAACAATTGCGTCTTGCCGGATCCAGATGGTCCAATTATAATTGCGCGGATAGAGTTTGGTAGCGCTGCATGATGCTTAACTGGTTCTCTTGTTTTAGTCGCCGGAAAATCAATTACATTCATATCTCAATACATAAATTATGGATCTATATTGTGTGAAGTGTAAAACGCGTACTAGCACAAATGATGTGACGATGATTACAACTAAAAATAACAGATCAGCACTTACTGGTAGGTGTGCAATATGTGGTATAAAAAAAATTTAAATTTGTTTCTATGAGATCTGCAGGAAATGCTAGCATTTCTGATGATTTAAAAAAAAAACGAGGAGGTGGCCAAGTTAGCAAAACTCCCTGGAACACCGTGGGCAAAGTATCCAGGAGAAAAGCACCTTCCAGGATATAGCTACTATGGCCCCGGAACACGATTAGATATCAGACTTGATGATCAAAATCAACCTCGACGTGGTGAAGAACCAATAAACGCTATTGATAAGGTGTGTCATGCTCATGATGTTGCATATAAAAGCAGCAATCTCCAACACAGACATCTAGCGGATGTAAAATTAATTCACGCGTTAAATGCCATTCCTGATAAATCCTTCAAAGAAAAGTTGGCTTCATGGTTGGTAAAATTAGCTATGACAGGCAAATTGATGTTAGATGCTGGTAATTAATAATATGGAATCTATTTATTATTCTCCGAGAGGATACTGGAAGGGTAAAGCAGCAATCAGTAAACTTGCCAACGTCGAAAAAGTAAAAAAGACCACTGCGGCAAATTGGTAATCTAAACAGGTTATATGGCAAATTTATTTACCGCGTCCTAAACAAATCAACTTTTCACATTTTGATGTTACTGTACCCAATGAAGTTCATCAAGCTGATTTATTATTTTTGCCGCATGACGACGGTTATAAATACGCGCTAACTGTAGTTGATGTTGCGAGTCGATACAAACAAGCAAAGCCGCTAAAACAAAGTCGGCCACTGAAGTGGCTTCTGCATTTGAAAGAATTTATCGACGAGGCCCACTACGCTGGCCAAATCTATTACAAGTTGATCCTGGCAAGGAATTTCAAGGTGTGGTTACATCTACAATGAAACATCACAAAGTCACAATACGACGAGGACATACTGCACTACATCGCGATCAAGCAATTGTTGAACGATTCAATCGGACTCTTGCTGAGCGGTTATTTTGATATCAATACGCAAAAGAATTCATTCAGGATAAAAGATCTCGTGAATGGGTCAAAAGGTTACCAGGAGTAGTTGCAGCACTAAATAACGAGATTACTCGGACAATCAATATGAAACCTAACAACGCAATAAAAAAGTATATATCACAACCACAAAAAGATAGCGTTTCTCAGCCAATTCTTGGCAATATCACCGTGAGATGTTTATATGAACCAGGAGAGCTTGAAGGTGGTACATCAAGGGCTACTGATCCTATTTGGAGTGTCACTACGCATAAAATATCTACTATAACACGATCAACTGGTAGACCTCTAATCTATAAATTGGATTCAACTGCCCCTCAGCGGGGTTTTACACGCGAACAACTACAAGTGATTCCTGAAAATGCTCAATTACCGCCGCATGGTCTTAACTAGCGCCGTTGCGTCTGTTGCACTCAAGACAAGTCAACATCACATTGTTTCTGACATGACCGAGACTGTTATTTTTTCTGTCTACAGTAAATTGGCGAGGATCTTTATCCGAATACTGCCAACGCATTATACAATTGCAACTCGCGCAGTGATTATTCTGTTGTTGCTTCAAAGTGATTATTAATTCAGCATCAATGTCAAATTCTCGTTGTTTTTTTTTTTGTCTTGTTGTTTGTAACCGGAGAGTTTTTTTTATCAATAATTTTAACATCAACGATGCTAGCATCATCCATTGTGGTGTCATCATCGAAAACAATTCTTCGAAGTTGATTTATTCGCGGTACTCTAGACACTGAAAGATAGACTAAATTTGACCACTCAATGCGATTATCGACTATCCAAACAATTGTATCTGTGATGGTTAATCCCTGCGAGGAATGTATCGTCGTTACGTAACCTAGCGTCCATGGCGATTTATCAGCAAGCAATGCGTCTTCGACAGCACTAATATCAACCAACACAATATCATTTAACACTAGTGTTTGTTTTTCTGTTCCTGACTCTGTCAGGCGTCCTGGAATTTCAACTTCAATATTTTGCTTTCGTGTATCCGAGGGTCTATAACAGAACGGAACTGGAAGTGTTGGAAATTTTTCTTTGTGTAATTCAAACAACTTTCGCTGAAGTGTGTCTCTGACTATCTTTCTACTTGCCACTACAAAATCATTTGGTCTCCATGCTTCCCAAAATTCCTCCATGGGAGTTTCAGGAATTATTTCTCTGATTATTTCACATTGGATTCTATCCGGTTGTAATCTAATTAATTTCTTGACCTCACGTAATTGTTCATCAAGTGCTCTATAGTCAGTATCAATGTCTTTATAATAGTCAACAAACCCTTTCAACCAATCATGTGGACCCCTGCCAACAAATGGTAGTGGTTGGCCCTAATCTCCACACATTATGACTTTTGTATTCGCGCGCAGTAACCAATCAAGAAACATTTTTAATACATCTACCGAAACCGTACATATCTTATCCCAAATAATGATTTCAGGAATGAATTTCTCACCCATTCTTTCAGGGGGCCATTCATCGCCTTTGTATCGAAAAAAGCTGTGATAAGTGCAAGCTTCAACGTTTCGTTGTTTTATCTCTCGCGCTAATCTATGGGTTGGTGTCAGCACAATCATATTTGATTTGGAAACGCTAGCGCGAAAATCCGTAGGATATTTCCCCACGATATAATTCAATCGCACGAGTCGTCTTTCCCGACCCGCCACAACCGTTTAAATAAACTGTTTTTTATCTACAAATTGGTTCTGCTATCGGTGGTGCATTAGAAAGTTCTGATAGATTATCGCCGTGTAAGTAATTGTTTTTAATCTCAACGTCTGCTGATTCAGAATAATCACGCAGCGTTTCCTTTTTAATTCTCCATGTACCCCAGTGCTCGTTGCTACCGCTAGTAAATTTAATCACCTAGGTGATGTACTTTTTGTCAATCTAAAATTAATCAACTGCAACTCTAACCGCAGTGTCAGGAAATCTATTTATCATTGAAAATAAATTGATACAAGCATAACCCAGCATAGACGATCTCAAATGTGTATACGGAGAACTGTGTCCATCGTTGTAAGTAACAATTGTACCTAATTTTGTTCCATCGGACAGGATAGCATCCTTACGATCGACATATATGTTTTTAGAAACTGCATCTGCAATTACAAAGTCATATTCGGTGTTATCTATAATCAACCGTGAAGAATATCTTTAATAGTCACATTTTTTCCCTCCCTGAGTGAATTTTCCAATTATTCTTCTGCCGAGAACTTTTGCTTCGTTGTTTTGTTGATTAAATACCCGTTTGGACCACTCAATGATATATTTTTCATCTGCCTGAATATGTTTTCTGGATTCCTCAATTATACTATCAAGACTTTCTGGTTCTGGTACCAGACATTAGTTTGTTTCCGATATGATATAATTGCTTCACTGACTGTCAACGAAATTAACATTTTTGTATCAATCATGAACTGTAATAACGCTATCGGCAGCCACTTCTTTTCAGACATGTGTCTACCAATCCAAATATAAGAAGCGCGATGAAGTCCTGCTGCGAATTCAAATGATACTACACGAACAAAACCGGTTATATCAAAATCAGGCAGTGGTCCATTAATTGCAACACGAGTCATTTCATGTACGGGGTGTCCAAATCGTTTAAAATACTCAGTACACTCTCCATAACCAAGAAAACTCGCTGGATAACAAGCAACCATATCAACTGAAATGATACTTTCACGGTCGTATTTGTTATTGTATAACCCACCATGATTAAATTCGAGGCCACTAGCCTCAATATCTGGCAAGAATTCAGTTCGTGTTGGTTTCCATGTGTTTTTCTTTCTTGCAAAATGAGCTGCAACCGACGGAATTGTAAAATAGTTTGTCAATAATTGTTCATTGTTGATTTCATTGTTGATTTCATCATTGTTGTTGCCTTCGCCACATGTTAAAAACCCACTAGCTGTTTTTTTCATCTTGTTGTGAAACGCTTCAGTGCGGTATAATTCACCATTTGGTCTTACAAACTGATTAAAAATATCCGTTTGATTTTCAGCGCTGCGAAGTAACCACACTGACACGGGGTCGTTTTTACTCAAATGGGCAGTAGCATCGAATAGTATCTCTTCAACGAGAAAACCATCCCTGGAGAAATCTTCTCCCAAGAATTCGTTAGGTATATACTTTATTGTTCTGTTCCTTGGAAATATTGTGACCGCGGATGTCCATGCGTGTTCGTTATGATCAATAATTTTAATTGGGGCTCCATTTTTGTTATATTTTGATTCGTATATTACTTTTCCAGTTATCGTCATAACGGTCATTGGAAATCTCAGTGATGTTTCTAATTTTGCTATATCGCTAATAGTTGATCCGCGTTCTTTGACTGTTAAACCCTATTGAGCTATTTTGCTACGCCGTAAATCAGTTAGTTTGTTCCCTCGGGATGCATTTTTAAAATGCTCTGTTATTCGTTCTGCTACACAATTTGTCCTCGTTGACTGCTTCATTGGTTTTAGTTTTCCTATATCAGGTTTTTCATTTAACGGATATATCCCATAAACAACTGCTGTTTCAGGGTATGCTCGTTCATAGTATGGTTTTTCAATTCCAGTTAACAGACCCGGCTTAGAATCACAGCTAACAACGACTGTTTTCTTGTCTTTGAGAATTGGTTCAAATTTGTCTCGTATAATCCAACCGGTTGATTCTCCGATAATGAATTTCACTCTAAAAAAATACTTTTTTTGCTGTCAAGTTGCGATATTATCGTAGCTGCGTTTTCATCGTTCATGGTGGCATCAACAACACCATCAATTCGAAATGTTGACCAGCTATGAGATGCTCCATCACGTTTAAATTCAACAGCACAGTCACGAATTTTTTTTTATCAAGCTGTTATCATTTATTGCTCGTTTTGGCACATCTTTGAGGGTTCTATGGAGATTGAATTTAATATTTTTGTAGGGCTTAATTGCTGATAATCTCTCGAATTCCTCAATCATATAATTAAAACAAGTTTTTAAATAAGAAATTTATATATAATGAATCACTGCAAATGGCTTATGATTGGATCAACAACCCCGTGTAACAAATCATGCAGAAGCGAATTCTGTGGGTATCATTTACAAAGCGTTCGCAACGGTTCTCTTGGCCCCCTCCCGTGCCTCCGATGTGGGGTGGGGGTAAGGGGAAAATCACATTATGTCTCAGTTGTGGCGGCAAACGATACAGGGAACTAAAACGCTACTATGACAAACGAATAAAAAATACCATCATTGACCTCAACGATGACAAAATTATAAAATCTCTCAAGATTACATACAGAGACTTATAATTAAAGCAAATAATAAATTAGACAAACAATAGTATTGTATATAAATGAACCAAGATTTCAGACCTAACCCCTTGCTTGTTAATTATGAAGCATCCCGTGATGGTATTATCAGAAACCGTAGATTGAAGAAACCAATTGGTTTTGACAATGGTGTGGGGTATTTGAGGTTGGGTGCTAAAGAGAAGAAATATTACTGTCACAGATTCGTCTTAGAGGTGTTTAATGGATTGATCAGAGATAGTTTTGTAGTTGATCACATTGATTCCAATCCTCGGAATAACAAATTGGATAATTTACGAATTGTTACACAGAGTGAAAATACTACATATGGGAAAACCGGTACTTGTAAATCAATTGGGAAAAGACCAGTAAAATCATTTAATACAGTAAGTAACGAAGAAAATATATTTCAATATATGAATGAAGCCGTAAATATTTCAATGTTTGTATACCCTCCGTATGTCTAATCATTTTATATAACACCAAGGGAGATAACTCGTTTAAGTATGTTTACGGCCTATGAAAGAGTTATCTCCCTTGTGTGTCACCGATTTTGATTGGCTGGTTTTAACTGTCACGATTCTCAGCGGATATAATCAATTATCTGTTTTGTAAGAAAACGAATCAAATATATAGTGTTTACAAACAATTGTATTCTTTTTTTTTTAGTGTTTTAATCAAATCTTCGATCTCATTTAATTGTTGTGAAACACCATTGACAAGTATTGGGAAAATAAAATAACACACCCTGTGGATTGACGCTGCTGTATTAGTCACCTTATATACCATATGAAAGGTATTAAGCTTGGGGCTTTCAAAAGCCGATCCGACCGATCAAAACTAACCCACGCCGTTGACACGACGCGTGGTTGTCTTTTGTCAATCATTCAACCGGGTTGATTTCATGGGTTGCTTTTGATTGGTCGGATGGCCGTAGAAAATACGCCCCGTCGTTTCATGTTTGTATCATCTAGTGCTGTCCCATCATCATCATTGCATCATATATCATCATTGTATATAATTCATCCTTAATTAAGTTAATTAGGTTAATTAATATGTATGCCTACAATCTGTCATTCACTCGATGGAGATTACCGGCATTGTAAGTACATGTAGTGACGTCCCCCAAGCATATCTTCTGGGCGGTCTAATATGACATTTGTCACGTTAGGCCTCCCGCCGGAGATTTATGTTTTGGGCCCCCTTGGGCTTACTTGGATGTGAAGGCAACCAAGGAGTTCCAAAGATGTGTGATATATGTAATCTCTGGGTCTCTTTCACGTTATTTGGCGCGATAGGGATTTCCAAATGGGGTTTTCATGTTTGTGCTGTCCTTAATTAAGTTAATTAAGTTAATAAAGTGACCTCTGGGTCTCTTTGACGTCATAGGACGCCAGCGAGACTGCCAAATGGGGTTTTCATGTATGTGCTGTGCATAATTAAGTTAATTAAGTTAATAAAGTAACCTCTGGTCTCTTTTACGTTATTTAACACGAAAGGGGTTTCCAAATGGGGTTTTCATGCATGTGCTGTCCTTAATTAAGTTAATTAAGTAACCCCTCTGGGTCTCTCTGACGTCATAGGACGCCAGCGAGAATGCCAATGGGGTTTTCATTTTTTTAAATTAGAGATAAAATATATTATAACAATAATGGATATCCAAGATGTAAATAATATAATTGCAGAAATTTCAAATTTGAAAAATCGCGGAATTGTATTATCGGAAAATCTAGACACTGAACGCATTATGTCTGAATTTGAGCATATCGATGATCAATCAAAACGAGGTCGTTACGTTTTACCCAAGATGTATTCGCTGATTAAGGGAATACAAAAATCAATTAATGCCTCGTTGTATGGTAACGACGTTAATGTATTTATACAGTTATTCAGTATCGTTGAATCAATTAGACAGAAATTAGGGCAACAGTACCAGATTAGATCCAAGATAGCCTCTAAAGTTCGTAACATTAAACGGCTGATTGAAGAATCCCATATCGTGAATGATAACACACACACGTTATGAATGGAATTCCTATGGAAGTAAATACACGCACAATAGAATTTATCTACGGGTGGATTCTTTTTTTCCCCGGTAAAGTCAAATGCGATTTCGCATTTGAAAATTCAGTGGGTTTTTACAATAATGATCGCAACAGCATTAACTACTAAATTGGCACGAGAAAGACTGGCGGCCATTAAGAAGTTTTTACCAGTCAGAGACCGAGTACGCCAATGATGCTAATTTTTCTTCCACTGCGCTATTTATTGCTTTACTGACACTTGCAGGCATCACTGTTGTAGATGGCAGCGGCAGCGGTTGCTTTTTTCGTCGTCGCACCAATGATGTTATTTTATCCTTTGCTGCAGAAAATGCCTTTCCGGCAAAATTTTCAACAGCGTTGATTCCTTTATCACGAATAACATTAATGGCTTTCATTCCTAATTGTTTAACTAACGGCGCCACTTTTGGGGCCATTCTTGTAAATAACCCTGCAATGGTATTGCCGAAACCATCTCCGTAATATGCTCTAAAAACAGGCAATCGTGAGTTTACCACATACACGCTTGTTGGTTTATCATGGTTGTAGTGTATAATCATCTTGTTATTAAAACACTAGTGTTTTCAATTGCTAGCAATTTCTAAATACTAGTGTGAAACTCTTTGAGTGGAAATGGATTTGAAACTCTTCGAGTGAAAAATCTTCGATTTGAAACTCTTCGAGTTTAATCGCTGTAAATATCATGGTGGTCAAACCCATCTACTAATTCATCAATGAGTTCTCGATATACATCAATGTCCATGATATCGCCGGCAAATAATCGTCTGCAGATATCAGCTGCTTCATTAATTATTTCAACGGAGTTGTTTCCAGCTCGTTACCTACCCACAATTACCTCTAACCGTGATATATCACTGAGAATATTACCAGGGCATGTCACGGTTGAGTTCAAAATCGAAGATTTTTCACTCGAAGAGTTTCCATCATTGAGTTTGTCATTGCCGCTACCAGAAAAACCCTTTCCACTACTATATCCAGCTGCTTTGTCTTCTTCTAAATCATCTTCGGGCTGATCAGACTCCACTGTTTCCGAATCCGGTTGTTGTTTAGCAGGTGAAAAAGATTTTTTTGCAGGTTGTTGTCGCTGCAGTTTTTGTGGTTTTTGTGATTTTTGTTCTTCATATTCATTATACACTGTATTCACCATTTTGAGATATTCAATATATGACGTATTGTCTTTGTCAACTTTATCTGTTTTAGTTTTAATTTTGTAAAATATATCAGCTCAATGTTGTATATTTCTTACATACTTGTGTTGTTCTGGTTGTAACATTTTTTTTTCTGTTTTCATACGTCGTAACAACAAGTGCAGGAAACCTTGCTGGGTCAGTCCTATCAATTGCTGCTAACCCTTCTTCTTTAAATCGCGCGCGTAATTCATCTACTATTTCAACATTAGTCTTTTTCGGACCAGCGTTTCCAATTAAAAACACTGATGTGAATAATAATCGTTTACGATTTCACAATTAGATCAATTGAAAGCATAATGTGTTTTACAATAAAATGCCATATAGTGTTGTTAGTGTCAAGTTGACTGATGGTCAAGTCAAGAAATTAAAATCAAAATCCGCTAAAGAATGTGGAAACACAATAACGTTGAAACCAGCGCAGATGTCTGGCGGTACACATAAAATATCATTGACGGATCGTCAAATAAAACATTTCAATGATGCGCTAAAGAATAAGCGAGGGGTTCAAATTGTATTTTCGAAGGCTGCAATCGCCAACATGATAAAATCAGGTGGTATATTTCCATTGTTAGCTGCAATACCAGCATTGATTGGAGCGGCTGCCCCAGCGGTGGCGAAAGCGGCGGCGTTGGGAGCCGTTGGTACCGCGGCAGGGATGGCACTAAAGAAAGCAGCTGGGCAAGGGTATAAAAAAAAGGGAAAGGGTCTAAGACTACCAGGAACCCCGTATTCATGGTACAGCGGGAGCGGTTTAAGAATACCAGGAACGGTTTATTAGTTGAAAATCCAATTGTTCCCATGTCCAATTTTGATTTAATTGATGCTGCTAAAAAACTAGCGATAAAAAACTTCAGAGGGTTTTTTATGAGAGATCAATTACCGAGAAAACCAAATAACGTTGAAACCGGTATCATCAATCTTGATAACTCCAACGGGGAGGGAACTCACTGGGTTACATACGCGATTGATCCACGTGAGATTGTTTATTTTGATTCATATGGGTTAGCCCCACCAAAAGAGTTTATGCGGTATATATCAAAATTTTCAATTCCGATTTTTTTATTCCACGCTGCCAACACAACAATTAAATGATCCGCCAATATGCGGCCGTGAAGTATTAAATTTCCTCGCGGAGATATCATTAAAATCCTTTAGTGAAAATTCAAAGAATTTTCCACCGGGGAAACCACCACATATTGTTGTAAACGAATATACCAGTGGGAGGTTTTTAGTGAAAAAATCCATAAATTGAAAACACAAGTTGCGCTAACAATAATGATTGATATTTGGGGACGTTCTATTTCAATGTCGAAACCGACAGCGGAAACATCTGCGTATTCTATCAAGGATGTAAAAAAAAATTGAAGATAAAATCGCTGAGACGTTGAATTTAGCAAGTGTTGACCCAAACGAAATAGTTGTATTTCAAGATCGCCAGGGCAAATTGAAAACCAGTAATGTGTCGTTGGATGACATTTTAACACGACAACGTCATGTTGCTGAAAACACAATAGCGTTATATTCCAACGATGGCAAACTCAAACCTGGAACACTTATGTCCACGGTTACAGATAAACTTGCCGAATACGATAAAGAATTTGACGATCATGTGAAAAATTATAACCAATTTCGCAAAAATGTCATCAATAAGTTCTTTGGATCCCCGATTGTAATTACGCCTTGTCTCGCTGAAATTAATTCGTTTATTGATGATCAAAAGGTCATCAATGACCTCACTGATAAATTTTTTACAACAACAACATCCGAAAATGTTAAAACTACATATTCGGAAATAATCAAAAAACTTAATGAAATCGCTGATATTAAAAAATCTATCGAGGAGAGTAAAACAACAGTTGATGCCGTCAAAGATGATGTTCCTAAAATGATCGAACGACTCGATAAGGTAAAAATTCCACGCTCCGCAGAAAATATCCGTAATGTCGTGTATGTGGATCGGTACGGAACTCTCAATTGGGTCAAAGACACTAATAATCGAATAGATTTTACTCCAACTGTAAAAGGCATCTATCGATTTACGTTAACTACATTTGGCGGAGATAATTTTAATATTAGAGATAATTATGGAGGCATAGGTGAAGATCAAACCGCTGTAAATACAATAACACTTCGAATTAATGCAAATTCCACTTGGAATATTTTTATATTATCGTCGACTCAAGTTGTTAGAGTTAGATTACCAATAACATATGTGATAGAATTTATAACAAATATACCTGACGATGATTAATTCAACGATGACATTTCCAATAACGCTGAGGAGTATGCAATGAAAATAAAAAAAATATCGCAAGAGAATTACAGTCATTGACGTTACAGTGTATTCGGTATCTGGTGTAATGGCCGGTGCTGGTATTATACTGTCTTCAGTGACAATGATAGCCCCGGTTGCTGTTCCAATTTGTATATCCGCGATGACAACAATTGCTGGGGTTGCAAATGCAATCACTAAAAAATTATCATCATGTTCTCAGGGAAAACTCAACGAGTATACAGTAAAACATCAAATAGCATCTAACGGTTACTCGCAATTATCCTCTTTGATATAATCATCGATTGATGACACAATAATTACCGAAGACGAGTTCTCCGCGATGGTACGTATTTATGATTCCGCGGTATCAAAATTAGAAATTGTAAACAATGATAATAATAATGTCACTAAAATTCGAAGAGTTTCAACTACTTCAACGAATAGCAGAAAATACCACTCCGGTGAAAACAAGTATGATATTAATAACCTCAACAAATCCACAATTTAGTGTGAATTTCCCTTCCCCGATTCCAGTGAAATAAATTGCATTAGCTAAATTACGAGTATACCATAGTTGGCCCAATATTAGATCGGTTGCATTTGGCGGGAAGAAACCCAATAATTCGCTGGTGTTCTCGTATAAGAATAAAGACGACGGTACCCCAGACTGGAACGTTGTTTCTATACCAACTAAATCGTACCAAATTGAACAAATTGATGCTGAATTACAACGTAGAATAAAATCAATCACGGTAAAAGAATCAAAAATAGCTATTAAAGTTCATCAACCGACGTTATCATCCGCGATTGAAATAAGCACAGACGGATAACAGCTCAATAAGAACAGTGTTAGGTTGGCCTGAAAACCCACCTCGCGGAAAATCCGCTGACTTAGTAACAGATGTACAATCATATCATGAAATCGCCCCATCATATCAAGATAATTTATCTGATATAAGAAAAGTAAAACTCACCGACAGATTCATATTTATTAACAATAACACCATGCAATGGGATTTTATTATTAAAAGAACAGTTGATTCATCTGTTACAATCGCATTTACGCTAACTGACATCATTAATTATTTTAACGAAATTAATCAATTACATAAAACACAACTAGAACAACTACGGCAAACAAACTCACGAAAACACGTTGAAATACTAATTCAGCTTGTATCTGACATGGAATATATCAACGAACGAATTGTTCAAACAATAATTATTGATAAGGACGGCAATAAACAACGATTCCTGACCGGTTACAATATCACAGAAGCCGATCTACGTAATTTCAAGTTTCCCGGATACAACGTGGAGGAACTAAAAAAATCTGTTAGGGAAGTTATCACGATATTCCATGTACAAGATTCAACCATCCTCAGATATAATAATGACCCAGATGGCGGCGGTAGGCATATTGCCCCGCATAATGTAAATATTTCATCGGTGATTGCACTCAACTTAGTATGTGATGCTATCGAAGGAAGCTATCAAATAAATCTCGAGCAATCAAATCAAGCTCAGCAAGGATATATTCTTTATTCGTTTGCACCAACAGCTCCTCCAGGATTCTTAATTATTGAAAATCCAATTAATCCTGTCTATATGCGATGCCATAATAATTCACTAACGAGAATTAATTTCCGATTCTCCGACCAGTCAAATAATTTGATTGATCTACAAGACGAGACGTTACAAATTAGTCTGTTTGTAAGGTCTTAAAGGACTTGATCAAATATTCGGTTGAAATCGTAAAGGATTTTCATCGTAAATTGCTAGCAATTTCAAGGAGCAGCGGCTCGGGGGGGGGGGGGGGGGGTGGGGGGCGATGACGACAACATCAATGCGTCATTTTTTTTTTGTGCCGGAAAATCACTTAGGAAGCATTAATTTGCCAAAAGGACAGCATTTGTAGGATTTCTTGGATTAGCGAATGGACGCCTGGAAAAAGTTTCTCGGATTCGCCCCCCTCTGCTGCTTGTCCACATTCATGAAAGGATTGGAAATGAATGATACACATGGCTCAAGCTGATCAAGGTCACAAAACCTATTCTCAAACTCTTGACCAAGTCTGTTTATGACTTCACAGTACTTGTCTGCAACTTTGTCAAATGTATCAGATGCAGAATCATTGTCTTTCAGCACTGACTGCACAGAGGGAAAGTGCAGCACCTTTTTTCTCTGTATATCCACAGAGAAAATGTTAATTTTGGCTTTAAATGCATTTAAAGCACTTATCATATTAACAACAGTAGTCTTGCCTTTACCTTGCAGCTCGCAGCTCAAGTGGTTTAGTTTCCCAGTAATGTCAAAAATGCAAGGTCAATATTCCACTCTGTGTCCTCTAGCAGTGAGACGTCCTCGCCTTTGGACTGCATGACCTCTTAGATTTCACCTAAAAGTGACAATAAACGAAGTAAAACTCGTCCTCTGCTGAGCCATCTGATTTCTGTGTGTAGTAGCAGGTCACCATATTCAGCTGCCATCTCCTCCAATAGCACTTTGAAAATCCTGTGCTGTTTTGCTTTGGAGCGGATATTGTTTATGATTTTCACAACGGGAGTCATCACGTGCCCAAAGCCGATCACTTTGGCACACAATGCCTGCTGGTGAATCATGCAGTGGTAATGCAGAAAGGTTTGGAAGTCTGGGTCACCTTTACAGTGAGCGATGAAACCTGCATGTCGGCCAATCATAGCAGGAGCCCCATCTGTGGTCACCGCTACCAGCTTTTCCAATGGTACCTTTATTTCTGCACCAAAAACTCCTTCACTGTGTTATAAATGTCAACTCCCCTCGTAGTTGTCTTTATGGGCAGTAGAGTCAGGAGGTCTTCTCTTGTAGAGAAATCTTCAAACACTATCCGGATAAAAACCATCAGCTGCGCTGTACTACTGCTGTCCACCGATTCGTCGCACTGGATGCTAAACCACCTGCACCTCGCCAGATTCAGGTCCAGCTGATCGAACAAGTTACGGGACAAAGCTGACACTCGTATAGCCATCGTAGATGCCCCCAGTTGGACATCGGAGAGAGTGGCGATTACATCGGTTCCATATTTCTCGTCTTTAAGTACAGTGTTAGCAATTATCATCATTGCTTCTTTGACAACTCCGTCTGAAAATGCATTCTTCTTTGTGATCAGGAAATGCGTAGCTCTAAAAGGGGCTTCGGTTGTTTTTTGTGACTTTTTCGCCGGCCTTGTGAAAAAAGTATGTCGCTTACTCTAAGCTGTCTTTAGCTCAAGGGCTTTTTCTGCCCGTAGTGCGCTTCCCGGTGGGTAGTTAGCATTG
Organism: Unio delphinus; assembly: GCA_029339505.1. Taxonomy (NCBI): domain Eukaryota; kingdom Metazoa; phylum Mollusca; class Bivalvia; order Unionida; family Unionidae; genus Unio; species Unio delphinus. The sequence continues at coordinate 16,413,583 of JAQISU010000014.1, forward strand.
TAGTTTTTGTGATTCATAGTAAAGTGTCTGTCCACATTGTGCCGCTTTGCCGTTGCCACAGTCGCTCCGCATATAAGACACAAGCAGGTTTCTTTTACAGTCGTAAAAAAGAACTCCGACTCCCATTCGTTGTAAAAGTGATAGGTTTTCTTTCTTTTTTCTGCCATGTTTTTGGGGTAAGAAACTGCGTTCAGCACCAATCTTCGCTGCGCACGCTAGCTTACTCTCCAAGAGCACTGTATTGTCACACGCACAATACTGACCTTCGAACTGGAGTACGTCAGAGTTCACCTAAACTTATCTAAACTTCATGTATAAGAAACATATTTTTAAGATATTGTCTTTTTTTAAATCTATATAAATGCAAGTGTGATTAAAAAAAAAGAATAGCAACAGAATAAAATACAATATTATACGCAGCTGAGTTGTGCTATTTTTAGAACAGGCCTGCGGGCGACTCATGTGGTCTTTGGGGGCGACCTGGTGCCCGCGGGCACCGTGTTGGTGACCCCTGCTGTAATGCATATAATGTAAATACATGAATGACTATGACATCAAAGTAATGCATGTCATGTAAATACATGAATGACTATGACATCACTGTAATGAATATCATTTATATACATTAATGACTATGACATCACTGTAATGCATAACATGTAAGTACATGAATGACTGTACCATCAAAGTAATGAATATAATGTAAATACATGAATGACTATGACATCACTGTAATGCATATAATGTAAATATATGAATGACTATGACATCACTGTAATGCATGTTATGTAAATACATGAATGACTATGACATCAAAATAATGAATATTATGTAAATACATGAATGACTATGACATCAAAGTAATGCATATAATGTAAATACATGAATGACTATGACATCAAAGTAATGAATATAATGTAAATAAATGAATGACTATGACATCACTGTAATGCATATCATGTAACTACATGAATTACTGTAACATCAAAGTAATGAATATAATGTAAATAAATGAATGACTATGACATCAAAGTAATGAATATTATGTAAATACATGAATGACTATAACATCAATGTAATGAATATTATGTAAATATACGAATGACTATGACATCACTGTAATGCATATAATGTAAAAAAATGAATGACTATGACATCAAAGTAATGCATATCATGTAAATACATGAATGACTATGATATCAGAGTAATGAATATTATGTAAATATATGAATGACTATGACATCACTGTAATGCATATAATGTAAATAAATGAATGACTATGACATCAATGTAATGAATATCATGTAAATACATGAATGACTATAACATCAAAGTAATGCATATAATGTAAATACATGAATGACTATGACATCAATGTAATGCATATCATGTAAATAAATGAATGACTATGACATCACTGTAATGCATGTTATGTAAATACATGAATGACTATAACATCAAAATAATGAATATTATGTAAATAAATGAATGACTATGACATCAAGGTAATGCATATAATGTAAATAAATGAATGACTATGACATCAAAGTAATGAATATAATGTAAATACATGAATGACTATGACATCAAAGTAATGAATATAATGTAAATAAATGAATGACTATGACATCACTGTAATGCATATCATGTAACTACATGAATGACTGTAACATCAAAGTAATGAATATAATGTAAATAAATGAATGACTATCACATCAATGTAATGAATTTAATGTAAATAAATGAATGACTATGACATCAAAGTAATGAATATTATGTAAATATATGAATGACTATGACATCACTGTAATGCATATCATGTAAATACATGAATGACTATAACATCAAAGTAATGAATATTATGTAAATATATGAATGACTATGACATCACTGTAATGCATATAATGTAAATAAATGAATGACTATGACATCAAAGTAATGAATATAATGTAAATACATGAATGACTATGACATCACTGTAATGCATATAATGTAAATAAATGAATGACTATGACATCAAAGTAATGAATATAATGTAAATAAATGAATGACTATAACATCAAAGTAATGCATATAATGTAAATAAATGAATGACTATGACATCAATGTAATGAATATCATGTAAATACATGAATGACTATAACATCAAAGTAATGCATATAATGTAAATACATGAATGACTATGACATCACTGTAATGCATATCATGTAAATAAATGAATGACTATAACATCAATGTAATGCATATAATGTAAATAAATGAATGACTATGACATCACTGTAATGCATATCATGTAACTACATGAATGACTGTAACATCAAAGTAATGAATATAATGTAAATAAATGAATGACTATAACATCAATGTAATGCATATAATGTAAATAAATGAATGACTATGACATCACTGTAATGCATATCATGTAAATAAATGAATGACTATGACATCAAAGTAATGAATATCATGTAAATACATGAATGACTATAACATCAAAGTAATAAATATAATGTAAGTAAATGAAAGACTATGACATCACTGTAATGCATATAATGTAAATAAATGAATGACTATGACATCAAAGTAATGAATATAATGTAAATAAATGAATGACTATGACATCAAAGTAATGCATATAATGTAAATAAATGAATGACTATGACATCAATGTAATGAATATCATGTAAATACATGAATGACTATAACATCAAAGTAATGCATATAATGTAAATAAATGAATGACTATGACATCACTGTAATGCATATCATGTAAATAAATGAATGACTATGACATCACTGTAATGCATATCATGTAAATAAATGAATGACTATGACATAAATGTAATGCATATAATGTAAATAAATGAATGACTATAACATCAAAGTAATGAATATTATGTAAATATATGAATGACTATGACATCAAAGTAATGAATATTATGTAAATACATGAATGACTATAACATCAAAGTAATGAATATTATGTAAATAAATGAAAGACTATGACATCAAAGTAATAAATATAATGTAAATAAATGAATGACTATGACATCAAAGTAATGAATATAATGTAAATAAATGAATGACTATGACATTACAGTAATGCATATCATGTAAATAAATGAATGACTATGACATCAAAGTAATGCATATCATGTAAATAAATTAATGACTATGACATCTCAGTAATGAATATCATGTAAATACATACACATAAGAATATTCAGAGTGTAGATAGTCAAGCACAATGAAAATCAACAAAAGTCAATCTCCAAACATATTATCATACACAGATCGAATACTGATAGTAGAAACATGGGATGATCTTTTCAGAATTATAAAATATATCAAAATGGAATCTTTTTTGTGTGCATAATTTTAGTTTGCAGAATTCTAAAATGTAACTTGTCTTTATATATTTTCAAATAAATGTACAGTGTGTATTCACACACCAGCCCCTTCCTCTATTTTAATGCTGGTTTTTAGTCAATTTTGCAAACTTTTGACCTCATGGTTATTTCAAGCTTAAATTTGCATATTTCTTACATACGCTAATACAGGAATGTTTTAGCATTTAAATATGTAAAGACAGTTTAGGTCAGATTTAATATAAGTAAAAATTCCTTTATCTAGGTTTACTGCATTTTGAAAAATGACATATTCATCGAATACGTTGTACAAAAGGCCTTATATTGGTACGCCTAATGTGCGAAAAGTGCACAATTGTTGTTGTTAAAAGGTTTAACGCCATTTTTCAGCACAAGATGGGCTATACATGGCGATCAGTATCAATGGTGGAGGAAGAACCCATGAAAACCCCAGAATGAATCACCGACCCACGAGTAGCTAGCTACTGGCAAGCTTTTTGAAAGACCCATACTGTCCGAACCCAAGACTCGTACCCACGCAGAGATGAAAAAGTGCACAGTCGGCGCATGGTCTGGCTATATAACTAATTTTTATCGACTGCATTTTAGAGTTTGCATTTCATATTTAGCATATTTTATGATGTTTCGAATCTTTCTGTCCACGTTCTTCAAATTTGGTGTGGTTTTCGACCAGCAGAAGGAGTTCTTTTGTAGTTCGTCTGCCGTCTACTGCGTAAATCATATTTGGATGGTCTTTACCGCAATTAGTAACAAATCCTTTGTTTTCATATCCTGTTGTTCTTCCGTCATTCTGGTCCAGTAATCAATATAAACAAGGTGGTGCAAATATATTTCAATGAGACAATACTTATCCATATTTCTCACAAAATGTTGTATGTAAGCTTGCTTCCATTTTGTGTGTGTCCAATTTTAGGGTGTGATTGGCACTCGTACAGTTGTTGTTTGTCCATGTGTTTGTAATTTTGCCGATGTTGACCGGTTCAATTACGTGCTCTTTGAGCATTGGATACAATCTTGTGTCAAAGTAGGCGCACAACTTTCTTTCGCATCGATGGCGGAAGGCCATTTGAACCAAACACTTAATCAAGCACTTCCTGACAATCTTTGAACGGAAACCCAACCATGTGTCTGTTTACGCTCTGCTTTAGATGGCGAGTACAAAGATGTGTGTGATGCCAGGCGCTTTATAGCATTTTAAATACCGATTTCTCATCTGGGCCGGTAATCCGTAAAGTTCTCAGCGAAGTCCTGGAAGAATGCAGAATAGAGCTTGGTGCTGGAGTTGGTATGGATTAAAGTTAAGCCAAATGCAATCGGATGGCCATCCGAAGATCGCCTTTTAATTGACAGGTATTTGAATAATGTCGGAGTCACATTAAAATCACCCAGATAGCATGTCTTGTCCATTCAAGAACGCTGCCGCGTTCAATACAACATAACCTCTTAATATATATGATATGTTCCTCAGTTTAAAGAGTCACGAGGTGCTGTTGCAAGCCATTCAGATGTTTCGCAGATGTGGACAACTTTGCTTGTGTTTGGTCACTTCGTACACACAAACAATATGGTTGGCGATATTCGGATTTTTATGAGCTACTCATTGTTCTTGCTATTGAATGTTTAATATTTCAGAGTTGTTTTTCACTTCTTGTATTCTGGTAAATTCACGTCTTGGATTCTGGTAATCGTCAATTGTGTCAGAACTTACGTTCTCTCTACTTCCTTTACCCCTTTGTGCTCTAGAGTGTCTGCTAATCTTACTCTAACGGAAGTTTTTTTTTCTAATGTGGGTGATGTTTCTTGACAGACGTTTCATGGATGCATTATACATTATAGAATAGAATTTCCAGTGTTTTCGGCAAGCGCGACTTTGGTTGAAATTCCAGGAAGGAAACCATGTTATCCACCGCTTGAATTGATCATGTCCAGACGGAGAGCCGTTTAAAATTTGGTAAATTCTGTGAAATTATATAACCTCGTTTGCTAATGGTTGTTGTTGTAGTGGCTCGTAGAGAAGCCCTTTCTCTCGACGTAGTGCACATCCTCAAATTTATAAACATCAAGAGAGTGACATGTCTTGAATTACTTTTGTGGAAGATGCTGCAAACTTGGACCAAGTCGTTCTCGAATTATGGTCTTTACCTTGAAGAACGTTTCATGATGTTGTCGCAGTATTTTTTCCAGATGAGATCTTTTTTAGAACAACATGTAGCTCTTTCATCAGAAATTGTCGCATAAAAGTATCGCTATCACCTCATTAAGGGTCACTTTACTTATGGTCACCTTACTTGTGACAGATATGTAGATATGTAGATATCTATTTCTCTTCTCGCGCTGAAGACGTTTTCTGTTAATCCCTTTAGGCAAATTAATGAAAATTCGTACTATTATTTTACTTCAAAATCCATAGCCTAACAAACTTTATGATGCTCGTTAATTTCTTAAAATCGGAATACTGATTGAAACCGTACTTAGAGCATGTTGGATAATTTTTGTAGACGGTAAAGACTGTTTGCTAAAAGAGCCCTATTAGCTAAAAGAACCCACAGAAAGTCATGTTCCCAAAAAGGATCCGATTTGCTAAAAGGACATTAAAATGGAGTTATTACGCATATATATATATATATATATATATATATATATATATATATATATATATATATATATATATATATATATATATATGTGTGTGTGTGTGTGTGTGTGTGTGTGTGTGTGTGACAAATGTATTTTCAGTGGGTAATATTAACTTGTTTATAGATTCATCATGGTCTCATCATTACATATTTACCACCCACCCTAATGAACTATATGATATTATGACATCTGTTGAACAATGCAAATCTAAAAAAACACCTGTCTTCTTCCAAAATTTACAACTTTTGGAGATCAACAGTGTTCTCCTAGAAAAAAAGACTTTGCAAAAATGTAAAACATCGAAACGTTTTCTATAGTACCTTAACCTCAATAAACGTTAAGGTATTCATACAACTATACAAATAATTAAAATACCGACATTTAAAACATGTGTTCAAATTATTTCTAACATATGGATAATTTCAGTTAAATCGTCTTCGACTGCATTAGAATATCGCTTTTATTTGCTCCCAACTCAAAGCACAATCTGGGCAAATACAAAAATTGTGTGTTACTATTCATTGCTTCAATGTCACGTTGGCTTTGTCCCACAAGAATAATAGGAAATTAAAGATTGAGATTATACTTAATGACACTGCAAGATGGCGAATATGATAAGTTTTATCTATAAGTGTGTAGGTTGGCGATAACAACCACCAAAGTAGCAGCACAGAAATTTATACGTCTTATGCTAGAGATCGGATCTTTTAAAATTACAAATCCGGTGATTGAGAATTTATAAAATTGCTATATGGTGTGCCTTTTGTGGTTCGAAATTTGCTATGCTTTTCGATTGCAATTTGAGTCAGTAAGAATGACGTCACCAACTAGATATTTTGTTTTCTCTAAAATCATCACGAATTCATAAGTTAACAATACATTTAATTATCTTTTCTTTGTAAAAATACGTTTCTGAGGCAGTTTATTAAATTTTCTAGAACAATCTTAAATGATATGTGATGCCTAGTTTTGATAAAGCGAGATCTGTAACCAGTTGCGTCGCTAGGTGGGTGCGGGGGGGGGGGGGGGTGAGGACCGCACCGGGTGACACCATCTCAGAGGGGTGACAGCAAAATTAAAAATTGCAAATTCTACAGAGAACACACCAGAGGCGTAGCGAGGGGGGGGGGGGGCGGGGGGGGGTACATATGTCCCCGGGCGCCAAGGTACAGGGGCGCCAAAATGAGGCTTGCAACGTTACATTATAATAAGAAAACAAGGGTAATAAATCTGTCACAAGATCGCTGGGGCGCCAATTTTATAGTTTGTCCCCGGGCGCAAAATATCATCGCTACGCCTCTGGGTGACACCATGAGTTTACCGCACTGGGTGACACCAACCCTAGCGAGGCCGCTGTCTTTAACGATATACACATATATGGCAATTCTTTTGTGATGTCGGAATTTGGCATTGAAAGATTTAAATCAAAGAAATGGACTTTGCTATTACTTCAACGTTTGTTTCGTGTTCACCGCCAAATACATAAATGCTATACTAAAATTCACTATTTCATGCACTTCCTTAGCGGCTATTTGTGGAGAGCTAATATATTCAGGTACTATATCCGGTATGTTGTCCGTCATTACCTTTTCCACCGTTAATGACAGTGGTATCGCGGTACCATTTGTTTTTCCATAGACTAAATGTTAATGTTTTGTGAAATAAATATACATTATATTCTATCTCAACATCCGTGTAACACACTGTCATAGAGAACAATGTTAGATTGTCAAGGCCACACGGTATTAATTATATGGAAGAACTGTAAAACAGTCTAGAAATGGGTGAAGAAATAATAGAGTATATACATGTTTGATGGTCCATAATTGGTTAATAATGAAAAGTATAATTTTAGTAAAAATATATTTTTAGAGCTTATCCTATTTGTAATTTTAAACAAATATAGACAATATTCTGTTGATGCAATTTTAGAATTTTTACTGGCTTGACTTAGGAGTACTCAAAAATTAAAGTAGCACCTGATTCATTTGGTCCAGAATCAATACCATGTATTTCATGCCCTGGTAGATCAAAAAAAATGCAGCGGCTCAAACGGTGTTCTCCACACAGAAGCTTTCACCATGGATAGATGTGCATGAAAAAAACATAAGTTTGATCATTAGCACCCAGGAAGATTAAGTTGTTGAATATGATGGTGTTTCCATATGTTTACTATGGGAGTTGAATTAATGATGGTGTTTCCATATGTTTACTATGGGAGTTGAATTAATGATGGTGTTTCCAAATGTTTACTATGGGAGTTGAATTAATGATGGTGTTTCCAGATGTTTACTATAGGAGTTGAATTAATGATGGTGTTTCCAAATGTTTACTATGGGAGTTGAATTAATGATGGTGTTTCCATATGTTTACTATGGGAGTTGAATTAATGATGGTGTTTCCAGATGTTTACTATAGGAGTTGAATTAATGATGGTGTTTCCAAATGTTTACTATAGGAGTTGAATTAATGATGGTGTTTCCAAATGTTTACTATGGGAGTTGAATTAATGATGGTGTTTCCATATGTTTACTATGGGAGTTGAATTAATGATGGTGTTTCCATATGTTTACTATAGGAGTTGAATTAATGATGGTGTTTCCATATGTTTACTATAGGAGTTGAATTAATGATGGTGTTTCCAGATGTTTACTATAGGAGTTGAATTAATGATGGTGTTTCCAAATGTTTACTATGGGAGTTGAATTAATGATGGTGTTTCCATATGTTTACTATGGGAGTTGAATTAATGATGGTGTTTCCATATGTTTACTATGGGAGTTGAATTAATGATGGTGTTTCCAGATGTTTACTATGGGAGTTGAATTAATGATGGTGTTTCCATATGTTTACTATGGGAGTTGAATTAATGATGGTGTTTCCATATGTTTACTATGGGAGTTGAATTAATGATGGTGTTTCCATATGTTTACTATGGGAGTTGAATTAATGATGGTGTTTCCATATGTTTACTATGGGAGTTGAATTAATGATGGTGTTTCCATATGTTAACTATGGGAGTTGAATTAATGATGGTGTTTCCATATGTTTACTATGGGAGTTGAATTAATGATGGTGTTTCCAAATGTTTACTATGGGAGTTGAATTAATGATGGTGTTTCCATATGTTTACTATGGGAGTTGAATTAATGATGGTGTTTCCAAATGTTTACTATGGGAGTTGAATTAATGATGGTGTTTCCATATGTTTACTATGGGAGTTGAATTAATGATGGTGTTTCCAAATGTTTACTATGGGAGTTGAATTAATGATGGTGTTTCCATATGTTTACTATGGGAGTTGAATTAATGATGGTGTTTCCATATGTTTACTATGGGAGTTGAATTAATGATGGTGTTTCCATATGTTTACTATGGGAGTTGAATTAATGATGGTGTTTCCATATGTTTACTATGGGAGTTGAATTAATGATGGTGTTTCCATATGTTTACTATGGGAGTTGAATTAATGATGGTGTTTCCATATGTTTACTATGGGAGTTGAATTAATGATGGTGTTTTCATATGTTTACTATGGGAGTTGAATTAATGATGGTGTTTTCATATGTTTACTATGGGAGTTGAATTAATGATGGTGTTTCCATATGTTTACTATGGGAGTTGAATTAATGATGGTGTTTTCATATGTTTACTATGGGAGTTGAATTAATGATGGTGTTTCCAAATGTTTACTATGGGAGTTGAATTAATGATGGTGTTTCCAAATGTTTACTATGGGAGTTGAATTAATGATGGTGTTTCCATATGTTTACTATGGGAGTTGAATTAATGATGGTGTTTCCATATGTTTACTATGGGAGTTGAATTAATGATGGTGTTTCCAAATGTTTACTATGGGAGTTGAATTAATGATGGTGTTTCCATATGTTTACTATGGGAGTTGAATTAATGATGGTGTTTCCAAATGTTTACTATGGGAGTTGAATTAATGATGGTGTTTCCATATGTTTACTATGGGAGTTGAATTAATGATGGTGTTTCCAAATGTTTACTATGGGAGTTGAATTAATGATGGTGTTTCCATATGTTTACTATGGGAGTTGAATTAATGATGGTGTTTCCATATGTTTACTATGGGAGTTGAATTAATGATGGTGTTTCCATATGTTTACTATGGGAGTTGAATTAATGATGGTGTTTCCATATGTTTACTATGGGAGTTGAATTAATGATGGTGTTTCCATATGTTTACTATGGGAGTTGAATTAATGATGGTGTTTCCATATGTTTACTATGGGAGTTGAATTAATGATGGTGTTTTCATATGTTTACTATGGGAGTTGAATTAATGATGGTGTTTCCATATGTTTACTATGGGAGTTGAATTAATGATGGTGTTTCCATATGTTTACTATGGGAGTTGAATTAATGATGGTGTTTCCATATGTTTACTATGGGAGTTGAATTAATGATGGTGTTTTCATATGTTTACTATGGGAGTTGAATTAATGATGGTGTTTCCAAATGTTTACTATGGGAGTTGAATTAATGATGGTGTTTCCATATGTTTACTATGGGAGTTGAATTAATGATGGTGTTTCCATATGTTTACTATGGGAGTTGAATTAATGATGGTGTTTCCATATGTTTACTATGGGAGTTGAATTAGTACCGTGACTCCCCAATTAGAAAATGACAGATCCAAGTACTCCATTACATTTAAGAGGGATAACTCTGCTGGAACTAAACAGAGATAAGAATTATCCAGTTACCAGTTACAACAGATACATTTTGGATGATGTGTATGACATTTTTAATGCATAAAAAGTACAAAATATGATCTAGATATGAATTAATATAAATTTACATGTTGCCAAGAGACTATAATTCTTTCAGATATAAACAAAAAAGACAAAACTCCTACATAATGTTTCAATCACAGCTGGTAATGTTGTTTATTTCTGAATACAATGTACAGTTGGTACTGTTTTACCCATTCTTGCACACTTAATTGAAAATTCAGTTAAAATTGTCAAAATTATTGCAAAAGTGTTATATATTATTTTAATAAAATATATGTGGGGAGCGCGTGTTTAATCGTAATGTAGTTTTAAGATTGCTTTATTTTTTTAACTCAAGATAAGCAAAATTTTGGGTATCTAATTTGCATAAGTACCCTTAATTCCATGCCAACATTATCACATGATGAAAAAGACCTGTATTGACTTGTGGTCTAATTGTAATCTCCTAAAGCGTATTAGAGTTATGTCCACCTTGCACGATCATAGCTAGTACCTGGGGTACTGAGGTTACCATTTTGAGAAAATACATATATATTGATTGCAAGCGCCTTCTAGCGTCGTCCCCGGCTGCTACATTCTATCATTTTTACCTACGTCTTCTCTACCAGACTAGAACGAATTTCTTTTGCACATAGTAAATGAAGGAAGCTTCAAGCACGATAATTTGGTGAGTTTCTTTTCAGGAAATACAATCAACGAAAGGACATTGACAACAAGCATCCATCAGCAACTTCACATTTGGACGGCGTGCAGGGTCGGCAGTCATCAACACACGCTAAACGCAAAATAATACTTCCATAGGCAGACACTAATTCAGAATAAATCCTAAGCACAGCGAATAATCTCAACTTTTCATAGTTCCATTTGTGAGATTAATACACATGCTAAACTGTTTCGAATCGAGCTAAAGTCACTGTGCATACATTTCGTGCTGCGTAAATAAACGACAGACCGTTGACACTCAAGGTTAACATTGCCTGCTATATTTTTATTTGTAACACGTCATTAAAGTATATATTTAATAAGAGAAACCAATAAATTAGTGAAATGTGAAAATGAATAATATCTCCTTTATTGATAACTGTTTATTCTTGCTCCTAGCGCCGTATTAGTGGTTAGGCTTTTTTTTTCTTTTCAAAATCAAAGTTAGGGGAAAAGGATTAGTTTGGGGAATAATATTAAAACAATAAAGGTAAATAATAAAAATGATATTTTCTTTTCTTACCTTAATACCTGGTTTAATTTAATCGTGTGGTACAAAAAAACGATATTTTAAGTGGTTAGAGCGACTGACTCCAATGCGGGAGGTCGCAGGTTCTAACCCGGGCCGAATCATACCAAAGATTTATAAAGAGGTACTAGCAGTTGTCTCGCTTGGCGCTCAGCATTAAAAGGTTATTGTTATGATTAGTCCGCCTGTTGATAGGATACTGTGACTGGGTGGGACATAATGCTACATGTCTGCGACATAATGACCCAGCGTTCGATATCTCTATAAAATGCCATTCAATATAAACTGGCATTCTATACAATTGTTAAAGCTACGTTAAAAATCCAGATCAAACTCATACACTCACACGTAGGCCGGCCCGGCTCAAGCACAAGTTTATTTACTGCTGCAAGTGAACATTTAAACAACGCTTGGATATATAGTGCATTTTATATTTATGCAATAGAAATACCTCCCATCCCCCACCGCTCCATCAAATAAGCGCTACCCTTAGTTTTACTTGTTGTTGCAGAGGCGTAACTATAGTGTTTGGAGCCCGGGGACAAGATTAATTTGTACGCCCCCCCACCCCAACTCTGAAACCCGTTATTTTCATCAATAAAATCCCCATCACCCAATGTGACGCCAACGGCTATTAAAGAGAAGAAAAACTAATGCATAATTGCATATTTGCAGCAAAATTTCCACATGCAACCTATTTCAAAGCCCATTTTGGCGCCCCCACTAGTCTGGCGCCCGAAGACATTTATAATTTTAGCGGCAAGGGCTTTCCGCAAAATGCTTTTGTATGCCCGGTCCCAGCAACATGGAACGAATTGCCCATTGAACTTAGACACAAAGACACATTGATCCCTTTCAAGATACTCTTAAAACGCACCTTTTTCGACTGCAGAAAAACCCCCACCTTGAAGACCTAATAATGTTTCCTACTTTAAATATTTTGAACAAATTTTTATGTTTTCTAATTTCATGGTGTTTTTTTGGGCAATCATCATCATCATCATCATCATCATCATCATCATCATCATCTTCTTCTTCTTCTTCTTCTTCTTCTTCTTCTTCTTCTTCTTCTTCTTCTTCTTCTTCTTCATCATCATCATCATCATCATCATCATCTTCTTCTTCTTCTTCATCATCATCATCTTCTTCTTCTTCATCATCATCATCTTCTTCTTCAACATCATCATCTTCTTCTTCTTCTTCTTCTTCTTCTTCTTCTTCTTCTTCTTCTTCTTCTTATTCTTCTTATTATTATTAGCATTGTGTTCAATGCTGAATTTTTTTGTTATATTCTTCTTCATTTGTTGCTACATTCATTTCAACTTTTACTTTAGTATTACAGTTTGTTTGAAGTTTAAATGCAGATATGCTTGTACTTTCTATCTTGCCTGTCAATTTTGCATAAGAGGCTGTCCATTTTGTTAACCCAAATGCATACGCTTGCGTATGGGGGGGGGGGGGGGAGGGGGCGTGTCTACTGATAACGTCCTTATGCATAAGAAACGGGGAGGGGTATGAAATATCGATAATAATTTGTGTAATACGTAACCTGAAATAAACAGTACTAATTAAATTAAAACGTATAGTATACACTAAAACAAAACATAAACAAGACAACGAAGCAACGCCATTGGACATCGAAGAAAAATGCAGTACATGTACAAAGACCGCTAAGGTATCCACGAGGGATTGGCAAGTTATGCATAACCGACTTGGCGTGATTTGGTTGCAGCAAAAATGCATTAGTCAAAATGAAGAAGGGGTAAATAGTCTTTCAAATGCATTAACGCCAAAAATTCATTAATTTAAGGTTGGTAAAACGTGGAGTCAGTATATAACAGTCTTTCCCATTCTCTATAAAGGGGTTCATAATTGAATAAAACCACGTCTAAAATACTTTCAAAACCCTCTTCTTACTCCTTGGTAATATTATGAGTATCTAATGAATTAAACTGAATTAATAAAAAAAGATTGAAAATTTAAAAAAAATTAAAACATTTTAACCAATTAGGCCTAGTTGCACAGGGCACTCTTTGAAACAAGTGTATGTGCTCACTGGCGATGCTGTTTTTGTTTATATTTGGGGTAGCTAATGCCCTGGCTGATTGGAATAGCTATCGTGACAGAGTACATGAGATATTAATTTTACAATTGTCGGCAGGAGCGATCTTGACGGTAACACTAGAGATATCGCAAGGGTCGGTGGCTTCCTCCCTCGTGATAACAAATCTGCCGCTTCACTGAGAAGCCTTATAAAACACGCGGTACTAATGATATAGAAAAATGGCAACCAGCATGGAAATGGGTGAATATTAAACAGTGTATATATATGGGTTTTGGTGACCAGTATTGGTTAATAATGTAAGTTATGTTTTAGGGAAAATAATCTTTTGAGAGTTTATTCAAGTTGTAATTGAGACAATAGAGACAATGTTTTATTTATGAAATCTCAATCCTTTAACAGTCTTGAGTTTGGAACACTCATTACTAACATTAGCACACGACTCTTTGATGCGGAATAGAACAGGCACGTGTTTCAAACACAGGTAGGTTCAGAAAATGCCGCGGGTCATATCCTTGCCTCTACATAGAAGCTGACATCCAGGTTGCATCTGTACTAATAAATATATGTTTGATCACGAACACTCAAAATTATTAATTAACTCCAACATCATGTGCCATTTTGAAATATTTTGCGCTGCTGGCTATAATTTCCCCTAACAATGCAAGGGCGTCCTCTGTACTTTTGACAAGTTGATTTGTCTATTGTATTTCGTTCGTTTCTCAATAGCGTTGCGTATTGATGTTGTATATGTATAGGGATTCTTTCAAATTGACATTTATGTTGTTACTTTGTATCATTTTACGTGATAATAACCAACATTTGTTTGTTTCTTTTATGCAAATGCCATTTACTTCTTTGGTTGACTCTAGCTTGTTTCATTAGTATATTGAGTTTTTTGGTTGTAGGTATTTGTGTTTTGTTTGTGTCTCGTTTGTTTTATATGAATATTTATCTCATTCTTTAAATACATTTTATTTCATTTAAAGAATGCTTGTTTCATTTATATTTTCTTTGTTTCAAGTGAAATTTGATTCGTATGTGCATCCCTTGTTTTAATAGTATTGATCTTATTGATTAAAGTCGGTTTATTTAATTTGAAGGTTTCTTGTGTCGTTCATATTTTCACTTAAGTTTGTCTATTTCGTTGTACATCCTTTTTTTAAATTTGAATATTGATTTTATTGTCTGAGCTTTTATATTATTATTCTACAGTCACGTTGGTTTCATTATAGCTTTTATTGGTTTAGTATAAAGTTGCTGATATTTCAATGATATAATTTTGACGGCGATTAGTTAGTTAGTTTTGCCCGTCACCCCTGCAAGGGTATAGGCCGCCCACAAAAGATCGCCAGAGGCTTCTGTCCTGTGCCATCCCCTCAAGCTGACTCCAGGTGTAACCCATCTTAGTGATGTCTGCCTCAAGGTCGCGTCGCCAGGTGTTTCTTGGTCGTCCCCTTCTCCTCTTGCCTTGAGGGTTCCACCTCAATGCCTGTCTGGTAATGTTGGTTCGCGGCTTACGTAGGGTGTGTCCTATCCAACCCCACCTTCTCTTCTTTATCTCATCCTCTATTGGAAGCTGGGAGGTTCTCTGCCACAAGTTGTTGTTGCTGATGGTGTCTGGCCAGCGAATCTGGAGAATTCTTCTTAGGCAGCTGTTGATGAAGGTCTGAACTCTCTTTACTGTGGACTTGGTGGTTCTCCAAGTCTCTGCCCCATACAGTAGGACTGATTTCACGTTGGAGTTGAACAGTCTGATTTTGGTAGTCAAGGAAATTTGTTTGGAGCTCCAGATGTTCTTGAGCTGAATGAAAGCTGCTCTCGCCTTTTCGATCCTTACCTTGACATCTGCGTCTGTGCCACCCTGCTGGTTGAAAATGCTGCCTAGATACGTGAAGGATTCCACCTCTTCCAGGGGACTTCCCTGCAGTGTGACTGGGTTGTTACTGGTATAAATGATCTTGAGGATCTTGGTCTTATCTATATGGATGTTGAGGCCCACCTGTGCAGATGTGGCTGCCAGTATGTCGGTCTTGTCCTGCATTTGCTGCTGACTGTGGGACACGAGCACTAGGTCATCAGCAAAGTCCAGGTCCTCATGTTGACTCCACAATGTCCACTGGATACTATTTCTCCGCCCATTGGTGGTCGTCGTCATAATCCAATCGATGACAAGAAGGAAGAGAAATGGTGACAGCAAGCAGCCTTGCCTGACGCCAGTCTGCACTAGGAAGGTGTCTGTGTGCTGTCCTGCATGAACAACTCTACATGACATTCCGTTGTAAGTGTTTTTGATCAGGTTCACCAGCTTGGTTGGAATGCCATAGTGGCGAAGAAGTTTCCAGAGTGTCTGTCGGTCCACGCTGTCAAATGCCTTCTCATAATCGACAAAGTTGATGTAGAGCGAAGAATTCCACTCTAATGACTGTTCGACTATGATGCGAAGAGTAGCTATTTGGTCCGTACACGATCTGTTTTGCCGGAATCCAGCTTGCTCATCTCGTAACTGGGGGTCGACTGCCTCCTTCATTTTCTCCAAAAGGACCCGGTTGAAGACTTTTCCTGGTACTGACAATAGTGTGATTCCTCTATAGTTGGAGCAGTTGCTGAGGTCGCCTTTCTTTGGGATCTTGATGAGGTGTCCCTCCTTCCAGTCAGTTAGTATTTCTTCTTCCTCCCATATCTTCACAAAAAGAGGGTATAGCATTTCCACTGAAGTCTCTATGTCTGCTCTGAGGGCTTCTGCTGGTATGCCATCAGGCCCAGCAGCCTTGCCGTTCTTCAGCTGGGTGATGGCTTTCCTGATCTCGTCTCTGGTGGGATTGTCACAACTTATAGGGAGATCTGCGTTGGCTGGCTGGATTTCTGGGGGATTTGGTGGTGCTGGCCTGTTAAACAGTTCTTCAAAATGTTCTGCCCATCTATTCATTTTGTGTTCTGTACTTGGTATGGTCTTTCCCTGCTTGTCCTTTACGGGTCTCTCTGTATTACTGTACTTGCCGGAAAGCTTCTTGGTGATGTCATACAGCTTCTTTATGTTTCCACTTCCAGCCGCTTCTTCTACCTCTGCTGCCAGTCCTTCAAGGTAGTTTCTCTTGTCTATCTTGATGGTTCTTTTCACTTCTCTGTGGGCATCAGTGTACTCTTTTTGTGCCTGTACCTTTTTAGTTCTTGTCTTACTGTTATTTACTGCTGCTTTTTTCTGTTTACGCTCCTGGATTTTGCACAATGTTTTGGCTGAAATCCATTCTTTCTGTTGGTGTTATATGGGGCCTAGTATTTCTTGGCATGTTGATTTTACTGCCTCCTTAACTGTCTTCCATCTGTTCTTCACGCTGTCTACCTCGTCTTCAAGCAGCTCATCTACCACCTGGTACTTCTTGTTAAGAGTAAGTCTGTATTCTTCTTTAGTATTTGCATCTCTCAACTGGCCAATGTTATACCTTGTTTTCTTCTCTTTTGGGCCCATCCAGTTCTTCTTCAGCTTAAGATTAAGCTTTGCAACAACTAAGTGGTGGTCAGATGCCACATCTGCTCCCCTCTTCACCCTCACATCTTGCAGGGATCTTCTGAACTTCTTGGCTGTGCAGATGTGGTCAATCTGATTTTCTGTTACATGGTCTGGTGATATCCATGTGCTCTTGTTGATTCTCTTGTGGGGAAAGATGGTACCTACAATGACCAGATCGTTCAGTGCACAGAGGTCTGCAAATCTCTCCCCATTTTCGTTCATCTCCCCTAGGCCATGGACCCCCATAACATGTTCATACCCTGTGTTGTCTGACCCAACTTTGGCATTGAAGTCACCCATGACGATGTTGATGTCTTTGTCTGGGAAATTCTCTACTATGTTCTGTAGCCTGTTGTAAAACTGGTCCTTATCTTTTTCTTCGCTGTCATTTGTTGGAGCATAGCACTGTATGACGTTCATTTTTATTTTCTTCTTCTTGGTCCTAAATGTTGCAGTGAGGATTCTGGGCCCATGTGGTTCCCATCCCGTTAGTGCATTATATGCTTGCTTCGACAGCATGAGCCCTACCACTTGTGTATGAGGCGCATTCTCTTCCTCATCCCCTGAATACAGTAGTATCTCTCCTGTCATCAGTCTTCTTTGTCCAGATTGAATCCATCTCGTCTCGCTGATGCCCAGTAGGGATATGTTGTAGATTCTCATCTCTGCTGCTACCTGTGCTGTTTTTCCTGCCTCATGCATTGTCCTCACATTCCATGTTGCGATGTTAATACTCCTGTTTGATAGAAGGGTGGTCTGCTTTATGGCTTCCGCGGGCTCGCGACTTTCACCACATAGCGTCATAAGTCTTCCAGGGGAAGACCCTTCCTCCCACAGGCCTTCAGTTTCTGGTTTTTCTTTTGTCGACGTTTTTGTAGCAAGTTGGGTTTTACAGGGTCAGGTTGCTAGCCCCACGCCCAACCCTCCTCCTTTTCCACCCGGGCTTGGGACCGGCGATGGCGGAGTTTTTGACGGCGATGGCTTTCCATAACCAATGATTCAGTGTTTAAAAATGCTGGCAAGACTAAGGCCATTCTATTTAGTCAGCTGACCGGGGTGTGCTGATGAATAATCACAAATTTGGCTAAAATCTGCTAGACAAAAAAATGTCTCGGACCAGGCCCACACCTGGGGGGGGGGGGGGGCAACCATGGCACTTGTCAGGGGCCCGAGCTAGATAGGCACATATACGCACATATTTGAAACACGAAAGGAGCCCGAACTCTGTCAGCTGCCTGGGGCCCAGAATTTCCTAGGTGCGGGCCTGCTCGGACGCATCACTGCGCAGCAGTTTACAGAAAAATAATATATTTATTTTGTTCACCGGGTGACAATAGGATTCGCAGAGTCGTTGGTTGCATCGAACTATTTTTAACATTCTCAACTTCTCGGTCCAAACGTTCTCTCTCTCTATTTCTCCTTCTTTTACATGTCTTTCTCTTTCTATAACAATATAACTGGACCATATATATATATATGGATGATATTGGAAATAATGTTCAAGAAGGAAAATCAGACTATAAGAGTATAAAAGAAACTTATTCGAGATATTGTGAGCACCCTAAATATTAATACTTCACACAAATGGTCTACAGTCTTGGAAAAGTAAGATAGTCACTATTAGCGGCGTAACAAAACGTAGTAGAACGAACAAAAGTATGTGCATAATGATGTACAAGTCCTTAATTACAGTTTTTAGTCGCTTCATTATAACTTAGATGCAATTTGTACAGACTAAAACAAATCACACAAGTACAATTGTAGTGTAACTTAACACATTTGTACAGAAAATGTACTATTATACAAAATAAACTATACTATATTTAAATGTCAGTTTTCAATTTTAAGTACATCCTGAACTTTACAGGTAAACCGGTTCGGTTAATTATTGCATTATACTGACCATAATTAGATGGTGAGATATAAAATTCCGTTCTGTAGCTTGATAATTTCTATAAGGATAATGCTTTCTTTTTAATTTCTCATATTTGCCGAATGATGGCAAAACAGACATTGTCGTTAAACACCATCAACTATGCGTATGGCAATTTGCTAGATTTTTTTAAACAAGAATATATAATCTGAATGAATTCCAAAGATTATATTGTCTACAGTAAAGTGTTCTAAAACATAAACTATCTTACTGATAATTTCCGATCTTCCATACAAAATATTTTCAAGATTACTCGATCGGTAAAGGTATATGCAGTTAGTACTATATAAATCTATATAATCAAACTTAGATCTCAAAGTTGTTCAATCCACGGAAACCCCAAATGTGGAATGTATTTCAAGTCATTATGAGACAAATTTAACTTCCCCCACAAACAAACATAATAAACACAAAACAATCAAGAAATAAAAACAAAAACAAAACCCCAGTAAAAACAACACCATCCCCAAAAATCCCAACAAAATTTTTTAAAAACAAATTACATTTTTTAATATGTCGGATTTGAAATAGCGAAACAAAATGGAAAAACAGACTGGCATTTACATATTAACACGTCAATGTTCTTCGATAAATAGCACATCATGGATGGGAAGTACGTAACATTTTGGGAGTTACAAATCTCTCTCTCTCTCTCTCTCTCTCTCTCTCTCTCTCTCTCTCTCTCTCTCTCTCTCTCTCTCTCTCTCTCTCGACCATGCTAATTGAGTTTCATTTTCAAATAAGGGAATACAAATTATAAACGTGCAAGAAATTTGTATACACTGTAAAATCTCAGAATAATGTTTTGCATATATAATTTTTTAAATATATTTTGTTTCTTTGTATTGAAACTTGTGTTCTGATAAACATAGTTTAAGAATTCTAGCCAAATGAAGCAAATGTATATAATGTTATACAAAACTGTTTCCTAAAATATGTGCATCAATCAAAATACCATCAAAATACCTGGAATACTTACTAAATGCGCTATAATTAGATTAAATGTATGGGATAATAGTAGCTTGAACTAATTATCAACAATGTTGTCTGCAGGGAGAAAAGCTAATTTTTGGCAGCATTAATATGGCGGATAATTGATAAATAGTTTTTTTTTAACTGTAATTATGGAAAGCTTTATCGTTTGATCGAGGAAAGTAAATGCATTCCATGGAAGATTCAACAACAGCAGAAAACTATTGTTGTCAATATGACATGGGTCCTAATGACTGCTCATTCCAAATGAAATTTGGTCGAAATTGTAAGAATATTTCATTAGATTCTAATTATTCAACGCGTTTCGTAAATTTCTTTCAAAATTAGCACAAATGTAAGAATGTATTTACTGCATGACGAAAAATGCTGAGTTTACTTTACCAAGCTGCTGAATAAGATAAAGAAATGACAATGAAATGTCAATGAAATGACTATGAAATGACTATGAAATGACTATGAAATGACAATGAAATGACTATGAAATGACAATGAAATGACTATGAAATGACTATGAAATGACAATGAAATGACTATGAAATGACTATGAAATGACAATGAAATGACTATGAAATGACAATGAAATGACTATGAAATGATTATGAAATGACAATGAAATGCATTTTAATGCCTAGGCTATGTATTTACTTTGCTTGAAGTTAAAAAGTCATCTCTGATATAATAAAGTGTTTTCACAATTGTTCAGTATCTAAAAGTTATGATAGAGTTGTATTAACCTAAATGTCAAGTAGTCATGTGATAAAGAGAGGATCTAATTTGGGTAATGATTTAATCTTGACTTTATGAAACGAATTGAATAATGTCCAGATTTCGCGAGCTTGGCGAGTTTCATTGATATAATATGGAATCATTAACCATTTGACATTCTGTTAATCATATAATATTTTTTAAAAATGGAAATAGTTTAGAGAGAAAGAAGACGATGCACCTTTCATTTGTTGCGCGAACAAAACATAATCTCAGTCGCTAGTCGAATTAATAATATGCACTTCTATACTCAGAAATATTTTAAAGGTAAATTGTTGTACAAATTATAATTCAAAGAGTAACTCTCCACCCAGATCGATAAAACGTTTGATACCGCATCAACAGACTGAATGGAAATCCCTTTGTTGACTCGGTTTAAGTTAGTTGAGCCATATACATTGATTTCGATGAGAAGTTCACAAGGTTTCCGCCTAATCTGTGTCAATTCTAATACTAAGCATTTCACTTATATTTTCAAGCAATGAGATGACTAAGGAATGCAGAAATTCAAAATTTACTGTGATATATTTGTGACCTGATATTTGCCAGGGCCTGTAATCGCCCTATAATGACTACCAACATAACTTCCTACTTACGTACCTGACTACTCACCTATTGCTGTTGAATAGAAAAGCCAGGAAATGTGTGATATTGTGGCAGTGAAGTGGAGAAAGTATTTCGAATGTTATCATGTGGTGAAAAATATTAACAGGCATGATGCGCTATTTATAAATGCAATTTTTTCTTATCTCTCTCTCTCTCTCTCTCTCTCTCTCTCTCTCTCTCTCACACGCACACACACACACACACACACACACACACACACACACACACACACACATATATATATATATATATATATATATATATATATATATATATATATATATATATATATATATATATATTTATTTTACAAACATACCTGTAATTCCTACTGATTTCAGTGATGACGTAAAACGCATTCTTTGTACTTACGGTAATGTAGATAAAAAAAATGTGATTTTTTTAAAATATTTATATCACTGAAAAATTCCATTGTGCCATTCTAGCACAATATTTTCCGATCTAAGTTGTTCATGTACGTTCATATTGCTCAACTTTCACACGATGACTAGCAAGGCCGTTATTTCAGTTTTTTTTTTTTTTGGGGGGGGGAGTGGGGTGAAATTGACGGGCTTGTTAATTTTCGTTCATAGGTTACATCAGTTTAACAGCACATGCAAATTCAGGGGTAGGGCAAATGCCACCATATGCGCCCCCTACCCCATATGACTTTCCTGGTGACTAGCTTGTTAGTCAGTTCTTGAACATAAGTTTATATGACAATCGGAGTCAGCGAACTAACCTCTCAGTTTTCTGCGAACGTCATTTGAAGTGAAAATACGTCATAGTTCACTGGTAAGGGATCGTTTTAGTTAAAATGAGAGGTATTTCATGCATTTTGACCTGACATTTCTTTTGAATTATTGGTGCAACTGTAACTTAAATTAGCAACGGCACATTAGTCTTATTTCGCATTTAGCAATTTTATTCAAAAGGCGCCAATGTCATTGTAAGGCTATGCACTCAGCTAGAAACCCATTTAAATATGAAATATACATATCCAGGAGATTTTGGTATTTGTATTCTAATGGGATTCTAACATTTCATACAAATGTTTTCTTTTATGAATGCTTCAAATGCAATTGGTGATTTAAATATGATTTTAAAAGCTTGTGTTTCTAAAAGATAAAGATATGACCGGGAACAATAATATAAATAGTAAAATTAACATGCAATATTTTTAACAGACATTATAGCAAACATTACCAAAGAGAGGTGTCTTAAAGAAAAAATCGTCTGGGAGAAAGATATACTCCCAGACAAATACTTTCACAAGAAAATTCCTGAAATTGGTTTGGAAACGAAATTAAAACAGCCTGAAAGCAAAGTCAGAATAGGTTAGAAATAAGTGATAGCATTCCTATCCATCCTCTATGGCATTTGCCTACATTCCTATTTTATTTCATCAATTAATAATTTTGAACTTGATTTCCGCCAGGGAGCCACTAACATTGTTATATTATACGTGTTTCGAAACAAACGGAAGCTGTCAAAGTAATGAACCAAACCAGTTAAAGTCCTTTCCACTTCCTACAACACTCCATTTTCAATTTAAAAAAAACCCAACAAAAATGTCATCCGCATCAAATCTTTACAACATCTAGTCTTAATATTCTTTATCATAACTGAATAAAATAAAAAGATATAACTCTTTTTAAATGTATTGGAAGGTATTCAATTCCCAAAGTTGCTAAATTATTTAGAGTTTATTTGAAACACTAGATTCGTCTATGCAAATATGGATTTTAATTGGCTTGAGTTTGTAGGTCTAACGCCATGTTTTAGCACATGATATGCTATACATGTCCACCAGACTTTTTGGTTGAGTAAGAACCCAGGGAAATCCCAGGGAGAATCACCGTCCGACAATAAGAAACTGGCAAGCTTTATCACATACTCACGCTGGCCGAGTCGAGACTCGAACCCACTCTGGCAGAGGTGATATATCAGTTTTCTGTAAAGTATAGCGCCTTAAAATACCCAGAGCCACTCCATGTTAGTAAAGACTACACAGCCACCCATGACTCCTGTGTTAGTAAAGAAACTCAATTTGTTTTAAATGACGTTTTGATGACATTGTTCGAGATCCTCTGAAAGTATAAACTGATGGACGAAATGACTATGTTTTGATCATCTTGTATATCCTTTATGAGTTTATATTTTAAAATCTCTAAATGCTGATCGTCACGCAAGGCGGCTGTTAGTGACATCTTTACAAAATAAGTCTTTGGTATGACTCTGCCGTGGTTCGAAAACGTAACCTCCAGTATCTTCCAGCAACCATTAGGCCACAGAGCGGTCTTAAAAATAGAACGAAGCATCTAAACATAAAGTATTCGTTCAACGTGAGAATACCTTTACATCTAAAACCAATAATGGCTATCAGTAATGTAACATAGTCTGCAATAGTATAAAAACTCCTCCTCATATAAGTTGGAGATAGGATACACTTAGTTACACACATTAACCTATTTTATTATAAAATGTGTTGGGCTTGTCATATGATGAACTGGTAATTTTAAACGATGGTCACTAAGATTTTGACGAGCTTTCGTTCCTTTGCGGTTAGGATGAAATGCAAATAAATAGTAGAAGAGCACGCACAGAAACAGACTGGATACAATACTTCTTAGAAAGTATTAAACTAAGACGTTTATTCAAGGTTAACATTTCAAATTACCTGCTAGAATTTAACAAGACAAAAATAAAATCAAAACAAAGTTACCAAAAATAACGTGAAACAACACTTATCAAAAGCTAAAAATCTATGTGTAGTGGAGTAATACGGACAAATTAAATATAATAAAGGAAAGACTTCACGCTAAAAAATGAACGAAATGACCTTAAACCATCAAAAAAAACTATGATCACTCTACCACACTACGTGAAGGAAACGATATAATGCATTTACGAGTCAACCTTGTTACGGTCAGCGTGACATGTAACAGTTAACTATGACGTATGGGTAACGCCGCCAGTAAATCGCTAGTCTGTGATGGTTAACATCCCTGGTTTCAGGTCATGATTGATTTGTAATTATAATCCGTTGGGATAAGAGTCAGACATATATGCTTATTTGGGGATAAGCAGTGGGAAATGTTAACGTGAAGACAATTCAGAGAAAATTTGTGCCGTGTGGGAAATAGTGTCAAAAAATGAGATTATCCAGAAATAGTTATTGTTAAAGGCAACATAGATAATTATACTAACTTCGAAGTGCGTGATAAATTATTGGTGGTTATATAAAGTTGATCCTGCATGGCTATGCTGAATGAGAAGTGTGCGCATACCAGTGGTTGTTGTTGTTGTAGAGTCTAACGCCATTTTAAAGCACATGATAGGCTTATACATAGCGGCCAGTATTACTGGTGGAGGAAGAACCCGGGAAAACCCCCGGAAAAAACCAGCGACCCACGAGAAACTAATGTCAAGCTTTCTCACATAACTTCATTAGCCAGATCATAGACTCGAACCCACGCAGACAGAGGTGTGATGGAGGTATGATCCGTAATGGAGAGCGCTTTAGACCACTCGGCCACTCAAGGCCCCCATCCCCGCGGCAATTCAATATCTAAGTAGTTTTCTTCGCAAAATTAGTCAGTGTACGTTTCTGCGAGAAGGCAAGACGTTTTTAGCTCCGGGAAATAACAATCATTTCTTGTTATAAATTGCCCATGATATGGGTGCCTGCAAGTTGAGGAACATGGAATGTATATGAAAAATAGTTTCTGCTTCGTAGAAAAGAACATGAGTATGTTCATTGATATAAGATTATAATTATACGTTGTATCTGTTTCGGATCTTAGTTGTTTGCATTCATTTGTCTTGAATGGTATATGACTCATATGTTCTAGGAAAGGCATTCACTATTAACGTGATATACATTTTGAGGCTAGGAATTTATTTACTATGTCTGCAATGTTATGCCAATCAATTGCTAGTTAGTAAGTCACGCATTTAAGACAAGACGTGAACTCAATTAATTCATTTGTTAATTAAGTTGTGAATTCTTTTCAAATGAGAATCGTACGCCTGCTGACCGACGTAGATCAATTAGTTATTTATAGGCCACAGGTGCATAGTATTGTTCACTAAGATGTCTCATGGTTCCATTTAGGAATATGGCTAACCGCATGGGAAACACATTTATCTTATGATAATATGGTTGTGTGTATTAGCTGTTAGTTGCAAATTAACCAAAGTTAACCTTACGTTTCTATTAAATTACCATAACACAATAACTTGAAAATTACGAACTCATATGCAAAACATCTCATAATGAGTACAGTAACACAAATGCTGAGGTTTTACATTATGCTATTGCTGCACGACCCTGCCTTAAATTTAGCACCTTTGTCAAATTACCTACTAGACTTTACCAGCCTTGTGGATCTGTTCGTGATTACGATTAAGCACTCAGAAACAAACTAAAACCACAAACTCTGTAGTTGCACACGCATAAATATATATATACAAAAGCAACAGAAACAATTAAACAGGAATAACATAGAAACCAAGAGTGAAGCGATTGCAGTTTCTGATCCTGATAAAATATCAAAATTAAAACAAAATTTCATAATTAGAAAGACGCATCACCCTCCAATTAGTATAAACATGCCTGCGAAATGTTAAACAGCGCGCACGGTAGCATGTAATTTACATACCAAGTCGTATTAGAAAAGAGACATACTTGAATCATTGACATCCATATTTGCAATGATTCCACCATCACCGGTTGTCACTGCATGCACAAAAACAGTAATCACAAATAACAAAATTAGATGAAGGCAATTTTTTAATATGAGACACTTAAAGCAATTCATTGAAAGAAGAATATTATCCATCTCACAAAACTACCGCGCTTCAATCAAAACGTAAGCCTCCACCAGTCAAACTGCGACGAACACAAAATGAAATAACACTTACTTAACTAACTTACTTGCACCCACAAAACATAGAGAGGCCCTTAATTGACTGTGTGACCAACGACCTCGCTGATGGATTAGAAATACTGGTTAGATCAGTTCGTGGGGGTAACAATTCACCCGAAGTCATCGATAAAGTGTCAATTTCACAGCGGTTGCCCATTAATCATCTTATGGACAGAGACACAAATCAAGCGATGATGGATGAACATGTTGAATATATTAGTGACATAAACAAATGAGATATGAAACGGTTGAGCGCGTGATTTATGTGAAATATATGCTTCAATGCAACTGCTGTTTGTTAATACACGCCAGAGCGTTACCTCGATTATCACCATCTCATCCACAAAACCAGAATTCAGAGAGTTGACAGTAGGTGACTCACGCACACTTGAGATTGCCTTCGCATCTCTTTGAGTATGGTACAGTTGACCTAATACTGGATCACATATGCTTTGGTGGTCTGACCGCAAATAACTCATTTGTGTTTTCAGAGGAAACTGGTGCCAACTGGCATACAATTGATCTCTCCTCTAGCGCATGCGACGAAGAAGAAATTTGAAAAAGAATTACTTTGGTGACTGGTAAATATTCTAAAAATTCGATACGTGCCCATAAACCCACACTCTGTTATATCGTTCCTATTTAATCTCAAAGGTATGCTGTTGATCTTGCAAGGTCATCAAAACAATCAGTTTTAGGTTGGCATGGCCACATTTCAGACGATAAACGATACTTACGTATGGTATACTATACTGTATTGTGAGGATTACTTCAACGAAAATGGTTAATTTAACTTTTGACATTATCAGTGGCAATTACGAAAACAGACCCGAAACTACAGGAGTAACTGTTCAGGGTTTTATACTGTTTGGGTTTTCGCCAAATGTAGAACCAGGTCATTTGAGAAAGATTACGCCAACAAAACCTGTGTATCTTCTATGCCATAAAGGTTGGCTAACCCATGTTCGTTGTTTTACTTGTTTATCAAGATGGGCACCTAGTTCACCTGCGAGTGAAACATTAATGATACAACAGTACAGAGGAGATCGACCTGATAGTTAATGCTAGTATGAAACAGGAAAGTCGGACCTGAACGAATCGTTCTGTTAAATCGCATATAGGTAATTTAGGATAGAGACAATACCATTGCAATATACGAAACACGCCAAAGTTACCCAAAATACCGAAACTAACCGTTGTAGTACAATAATTATATCCAATAACGTAAATAGAAAAATAATATATAATTCACACACCTCTACAACTTGAGATCGCGAAATGCTAAAGTAGACTGCTCACTTACAATAGTTCTCGTAATGTGAGATTTTGCTCCACAGTGAGGTAATTTATTGACCGACTATGTAGCCCTACATCGTATGTGGGCATGAGGATTATCAGTTTTCCCAACGGCAGCACTTCGCTCGTGCAGCATATGATGAACCGAACTCAATGTTTCGAAAAAGTATGCGATATACAAAAATCACCCTTGGGTAATGTTGTTCGTCTCAACGAAACCATAGTACATGTATTTAATATAACGATAGATTGTTTTACCATTTCGTGGCAAATGCATTGCCGCGCGTGGTATGTTCATTTGCAAGATATTTAAAATTGTTGAGCATCAGTAAAGAGGAAATAACTAATGATAGTTAAATTGTAAATAGTGGAACTATTTTTTTTGATAATGTAAAAGGTTTTGATGAACCTATTTGCAACATTTTAACAGTACGCGAGTCTGGATCGTATTTATTTGTTATATCAAGTTATTACAGCGGATGGTGTCAAATAACATTAATTGTAAATAAGCATCCTGGTCCATGAGTAACAATACGTGACGAACTCGATACTGATTTTGAGAAAGAATTTATATCTTCGACAGCAATATCGAAGATAAAATTCAGTTTGAGACAATGCACATTTATCCATAAGGTTACTTAAATGTCTTTGGCATTTGTGCATGAGATTAGATTATTTCATTGTATATACGTGATGGAATCTGATCACGTTGATCAGGTTACGGAATTTACCACTGATGGGTTGTTAGGCCAATTAGTAGCGGATGTTACCATATAGGATAATTTTGATCCATTTGTTGAAAAATAACTGCGTTCAAACGGTGTTACCACACCCGTGTACACAATGATATATAATGACGCTAAGAAACAGAGAGAAATTGAATGTTAGAACCATTCTGATCTATAAATGCCAACTCGAGAACAGCTTGGAATCATAGCACGTG
Organism: Unio delphinus; assembly: GCA_029339505.1. Lineage (NCBI taxonomy): Eukaryota > Metazoa > Mollusca > Bivalvia > Unionida > Unionidae > Unio > Unio delphinus. The sequence continues at coordinate 16,442,640 of JAQISU010000014.1, forward strand.
CACGTGGAAACGCCCAAACGTTGACTGCATAATCTGGTGTAAGAACACTCCAGGATTGTATCTACAAGGTGTGAAGTGACGTTCACAGATGAATCTACACCAGTTACATTTACAAACAAATATTTTATACCACATTTGAGTCAGTTGAGACAAAACCATTCTGATTTGTCATTCGACAAAAATTCACTTGTTGAGGTAACATATATTGGCCAAATGACGATCGTTGGATACAAAAGCTTCTGGCGTAAACAGTGTGCCTTTACACAGTGCTAGATCCCCAGACCTCGCACAGTCGCCGGAGATTTAAGCATTCTCGAGACAGAAGTTGCATGTTATATAATTGTATACTATTTACCTGCAATCTACACTGGTATCCCAAGAACTTGTATCAGATCACCTCTGCATTATATGCCATCTCGACTTATCAGTCCTTAACTATCCACCTTTATTTGCTACTAAGAGAAACCTCCGTATGATAAAAAGAAACAAACTAATGCATGACATAACTGAAAACCTATCAACCTATTTCAGGAGAAAAAAAACTCGAACAACTGCCTGCGTTCATTGCATGAAAAACATACCTTAGCCACCAAACGCAGAGTATCAATAAAAAAGTATTCTCCGCAGTATGGCAGTGTTAGGGACCAGCTTCGCACTGCTAAAAGACCGCCGAAAAGCAGAGAGGCTTTGGCTTTCCACCTGATTCGCTGCTCATGAACAAATCTATGAGTATAGCAGTGTTAGGGACCAGCTTTGCACTGCTAAAAGACCGCCGAAAAGCAGAGAGGCTTTGGCTTTCCACCTGACTCACTGCTCATAAACAAATCTATTAGTATAGCAGTGTTGGGGACCAGCTTCGCAGTGCTAAAAGACCGCCGAAAACCAGAGATGCCTTGGCTTTCCACCAGACTCACTGTTCATATACAAATTTATGAAGCTGCTAAGAAGAACATCACAGACATAGTCCATTTAGCCACATTATGCCACTGCAGTACTATGACAGAGAGTTCCAGCTGCAAAGAGCTCATCGAGATAACTAACAAACTAATGTCAATGAACAAATGTACACCACTTCCAACTACCTTCTATCCAGTAGACCTTCCTGACCAATTTGCAAATTTCTTCCCTGACAATGTACACACCATTGGAGACACGCTTGATAGCAAAATTTCAATTGACTCGTCACTGTACAGAATTTCAGTTACAACCATCAATAGCATTTGAACCTGTCTCTATGGATTTAGTATGGAAAATAGAGTGCACCAACGTCATGTGAACTTGATCCAATTCCAACATCACTGCCGCTTGAGTGCTTAGACCCAATATTGTCTTCACTAACTGATGTTATTAATATCTCTCTCTCATCAGGGGAATTCCCAGCATTTTTCAAAACTGCCATAGTGATACCTCTGCTGAAGAATCCAACACTTGACCATAACGATTTAAAGAACTACCGCCCAGTTTCTAATCTCCCGTTCCTTTAAAAAAATCTTAGAAAATGTTGTTCTAAACCAACTTGTATCTCATTTAAATTCAAACAGTCTTTTTATCAATGTACAGTCCGCATATCGTCCTTGCCACAGTACTGAAACTACTCTTCTGAAAGTATTTAATGAATCTCTCCCACTTGGATAGCGGAAAGATTACAGTTCTCACCCTCCTTGAATTGTCTGCAGCATTTGACACAATAGACCATGATATATTACTTCCCCTTTTCCAGCGTGTATTTGGCATTCAGAATACAGCCTTACAGTGGTTCAAGTCCTACTTAGTCAACATGACACAAATTATATGTGCAAATGGAACAAACTCAATCCCAGTTGATCTATGTTGTGGTGTTCCATAAGGGTCTGCTCTTGGACCTGTTCCCTTCATTATATACACTCATCCACTCTCAAGTGTCATATATCATCACCCAGTGTTTCACCAATTGCATGTTGATGACACTAACATATACAGTCTAGCCACCCAACTGAAGTTGATGCTACCATCTGAGGAGTACAGAGGTGCATTTCTGATGTGAAATCATGGATGACATGTAACAAGCTGCAGATGAATGATGATAAAACTGAGGTCATTCTGATCATAACACAAATACTTTCTTATTTACATCCTTTACCTCAAACAATACATATCAGCAACACCAACATTAAATTCACACAATCAGATCGAAACCTAGGTGTTACTCTAGACAATACTCTTACATTGCACTAACATATGAACATATGCAAGGCTGCATAGTTTGAGCTGAGACGCATCAGCTCCATTCGCAAAAATCTTTCAGTTGATCCCACTAAATTACTTGTGTATTCATTAGTACTTTCAAGACTCAATCCTGTCTGGTTCGTCACAATATCTACTCCAGAAACGTCAAAAAGTTCAAAGTATAGCTGCTCGAATCGTCTTTAGAGTACCTCGATAAGAGCCCATCTCTACACTGCTCTGTACCCTACACTGGCTATCTATTCGATCCAGAATCAAACACAAACTTTGTTCTCTGTGCTGCGTTTCACTGACAGACTCCAGTTCAGCATAATTATCCGGCCTTCCCCAGGTGTATACACCAGCAAGATAGTTACGTTCCTCTTCTGACAATCGTATACTCATTTTTCCCACTATGAAAACGAAGTAATATGGACAAAGTTCTTTTGCATACCTTGGCCCAGCAATGAGGAACGAATTGCCCATTGAAATTAGACACAAAGATAAAGTGATCCCTTTTAAAGTTGCTCTTAAAACTCACATTTTTCGACTGCAAAATCAAACTTAAAGACCTAATAATGTTTCGTACCTAAAATATTTTCAGCATTTTTTTAAGTTTTCCGATTTCATGTTTTCTTTTTGTTGTTTTGTTTTTCTGTAGTCATATCATTATATATTTTGTAAAGCGCTTAGAGCTTCTAAAGATTAGGCGATATACAAAGTCCTCATTATTAGTAGTAATATTAAAGTGCCAGTAGAAAAGGTAATTGGCTATAAGTGCGTGTGTGTATTGCGGTTGTTTATGCCGTGTAACCATGCAAACCACTAGGAAAGAAACACCGACTCACGAGACGCAAGCATTTATCACGAATCCACATTGGCCAAGCCAGAGACTCGAGCCCGTGTAAACAGCGATGAGATGGCACTGATCCGTAACGGTGAGTGCATTGGACCACTTGGCTCCTCGGGGCTCCTCTGGCAGAAATGGAAAATTACCAATATTTACGAGCACAGATATATATGCTACGTAAAATAGAAAAGAATAAATTTGTTAAAAAACACAAGTAACCTTGCTCACTCACGAGATGTGTGTGTGTGTGTGTGTGTGTGTGTGTGTGCGATCAAAATTAGAAGCGATCAATTGCAACGGCCGCTTATGGGATAAATACGCCATAGGGGTAGATTTGAAGACAAATGGAATGGCCCTGAAGGAGACAAAAAGTGAAAAGCCCCACTTTGAAACTACTATTGTGAAAAAGTTTTGATCTAGTTGCCATGATGATATGCTATGTATGCCATGACCCCTTTGGTTTGCCGTATACATCTAGTAAAGCGTGCACCACCTAACGTGAAACTTCCTTCCAGTGTAAAACATTGTGTATATGTACAAAAGGATTGGTTACAGTTATAGTTCGTGTATGCAGTAAGTGAAGCAAAATTTTTATATGAAATAAACAACACCAACACGTAAAATGTGTGACCGGTTTCACTTTATTGCTTCATCATATGTATACATTTTCATTTTTCTTTCTTCTATTCATTTTTTAAGCTCATCTGGAGATTTATGCTTTGTCATTTGCACATGCATGAGTCAAGGTTTCTCTTGGATTTTGTGCTTTGTTTTATCGCGCGTCAAAGAGGTTTTTAGCTCGAAACGCATAGGGAAATTGTTACTAAAATATTTTTTACTTGCAAAAATGAGTAATTAGCAAAGATACACTTATCAAAGGAAGGACAGATGGTGACCCAAGAATCTCAACCGGGAATGAGGTGATAAGTACCACTTAACGATAACTTAGCATGACAATTACCTAAACATTCGAATGTGTTTCCTGTCGAGTCGATTAATGTTGCTCAAAAATAGATGCAGCCAGTTGCATTGTTTGTAAACGAAAGTATCCATCCTGCGGAAGTATAGCTGATTGCATTCGGAAATGTCAGCAATAATTGTACGTGAGAGAGAGAGAGAGAGAGAGAGAGAGAGAGAGAGAGAGAGAGAGAGAGAGAGAGAGAGAGAGAGACTTTTCTTGATAAATTATGCTTTAAGATCTTTCGTTTTTCTGTCTGTCTGTCTGTCTGTATGTCTGTCTGTCTGTCTGTCTGTCTGTCTGTATGTATGTATGTATGTATGTATGTATGTATGTATGTATGTATGTATGTATGTACGACTGACTGACTGACTGACTTTCTTTATTTCCTCTTCAAAAGAGAATTCATTCAGTTAAGTTTTCGTAAATACAGAAACGTTGGAACATTGCTTGTCATTAAAGGACTTAAGTACACTATATATCAACAAAAGTAAAGAAAACGCAATATCAAAACACATGCGTGAGAGAACTCATTGTAAACTAGTTATATATGCAATATAGATTAAGAAAGGAAAATAAAGGAATTGTAATTATGTACATTAGACTGAAACTATTTAATTTGATTATCATGATTTATCTCACTTGGAACACATGTGAGTCATTTATTAGATAGAAATGATTTGGATGGATTTCCAGAATTTACTGAACAAGCATAATATCATATATTGTTTTCAAGTTCATATGCTCTTCTGTAAATTGTGTCTATTCCATCAGCCATCATACACATGAATGCCTGCCATGATTGATCATCCATAGACTCAAAGATGTTCACTCTCTTGCCCAAAATGATACGAAGTAATGAGCCATTGTCCTGACATAAAAGTCAGTGTGAGCTAAGAATGTCTACTGCATATATTATTTTTTCAAACATAGTATTACGTTCATCGTTTAGGGCTTGTCAGTATAATAACATCTGTCCATCGTCAATTTCTTGCAGAGTTTACAGTTATTTTCATTTTATGTTGCAATTTAACCTAAAGTTAAATAGGCGATGTTAGCGAAAGTTCAAGTTTTATTAGGATAACATTTACCAAGACTGCAAGTGGTTGAAGATTAGTATGAACACTTGCATAATGTATATATTCAGGTCTCATTTCAAGTTTAGATCTCCACAACGATTCTTCGCAGCAGTGAATTGCCATTTCAATATTCCTCCTCCAGATTGATTTCGGGACAGAATAAAGGGTGTTAACGTATAGGTGAAAAAAAACCCGACAATCTGGTATTTCAAAAGAACACGATATATATCTTTAACAAAACCAACGCTCTCGCTCTCGTGTATCAGGAAGTTACGAATTCTTCTGTTGAATATAATTTTTCATGTTAGTGAACCATTAGCTCTGCTAATTTTATTGAAGAATACTAATTTGATTTTATCCACATATCCCTCAATGGTCCACAATCCATGACTGCGAATTGTTGTTGCAGTATAAGGGTGCTGATGAAGACCTATAATTCTTCTTGCAGCTTTTCTTTGACATACTTCCAGATTGTATACCTGTGACTGGCCTACGTTGGACCACAATTCGTATCCAAATGTCATTGCAGGTAGTAGTTTACCATATTTTAGCACATTGGACTCATTCCATCCTTTCCAATGCCAGTCCCAACAAGGGAATAAAATACTGATCTTCCCTTATCGCAAGCATTTTGTTTACTGCAGAAGTATGAGAAGATCTGTTGATAGAGTGACCCCAGCATATGTTCTAGAAGAAACTATATTAATCATTTTATCTCCGAGCATGAACATAGATTTTTGTATAATTTAATTCTTCGAAAATATCACAATAGTGCTTTTATCAGCATTGTTCCGGAGTCTCCACATCGAAACATAGTCACAGAGGCTGCGAAGTAAAACACACATACCATTAAATAACGAAGATACTAATGACGTGTCATCTTCTTCTAGAAAACAGGGGATACTTAGAGGGCCAAGTTGTATTCCAGATTTTGTTGACTCCAGCAAAGATATTAGGTCATTTATCATGACGAAGAATAGCCGTGCCGATAGCGTTCTTACTTGCCCTACCCCTTGATTGACAACGTATGGTTTCGAATGATGTCCGTTGAGCAGAACAACGGCCCTAACTTTTCGAAACGAATTGCTAGTCAATCTCCACAGTTTTCCTTTAATTCAGAGATAGAACAGCATATAAAAGAGGCCATCATGTTATACCGTATTAAAGACCTTTGCATTGTCCAGGAATGCAGCATAAATCTTTGAATGACCTAAATAACGGGCTATCCCCTCGTTTATAATGAAGGCTGCAATAAGTTCACTGCGTTTGCTTCGATTTCCTTCTTGTAATGAGTGAGGAAAACGGATCCTTTCGCTGAAAGAAATTAGCCTTTTTGGCAATATTTATTCAAATACAATTTGAAAAACGGGAACTATTGAGATATCTCTATAGTTATTCATTTCTAGCCTGTCCTTTTCATCACTTTTAAAGACAGGTGTAACATTTACAATTTTGAAGTAGTCAGGATACGTTTCCAAGGAAATTATGCTATTGTACACTTTGCACAAAATAAAACTAATCGATTGACAAGCAAACATCAAATGCTCTGCACATATTTTGTCATGTCCACATGATTTATTTTTCTTCAGCTCTATTACAGCCTCTTCAATATCTTTCTGTAATATGGTTTCACACATATCCTTATCTGCTACGTCATCAATATTTGAATCCACGATATGCTTCATTGTGTTTCTAATTTTAGCTGCAAACGATTCGTTAAAATTAAAATCTGGTATTTCAGTACCTAACATTTTAAAATGCTGGCACCACGAGTCACAAATTAAATAAGGGTCCTGTATTATTTCACCTTCCACTTTTAGTTCAGAAATATCTTGTCCCTGTCCCTTCTTATGAAGTCTTACTATTCTGTATAATTTCCCTGTATGTATGTATGAACAATCAGGTCTGCAGCTTTTTCTAGCTCATTGAATTGTTCCAATTCGTAAAGGTCTTTTGTCTTGTTTAGTTATTTTCCGAATTTTCTTTTCGCATTTTCGTATTCTGCATAAGTTTTAAATCGTTTACCACGTGTCCGTTCATCTTTTATCCATAAAAATAGTTTTCTTTTCATCTCTGTATGTAGTTCAGCCACATTAATAAATTGCCAGTAAGGTTTTAAGTGTGAGAGGAAGGTTTTTTTTTTGTCAGCTATATTGCTTAAACAGTCGCAACAGTAATAAGGGTGTTTTCTTTAATCTCTGCAATGCTGTATAAAAATAGCTCCACTCAATTTAAGTGCTCGTTGATTTCACTTCTGTAACGCTCCTGTTGTTCTAAATAAGCTTTTTGCCAGTTAATTGTAATTGGATATCTGGAAAATGATGATCGTTGTGTGTTGAGAGAGAGAGAGAGAGAGAGAGAGAGAGAGAGAGAGAGAGAGAGAGAGAGAGAGAGAGAGAGAGAGAGAGAGAGAGAGAGAGAGAGAGAGAGAGAGAGAGAGAGAGAGAGAGAGAGATGTTCATCTCCATGCATCGTTATAGTGAAAAGTGATATAACAGTATACTGGTTGAATATCAAAGAACACATTTTTAATGAAATGAAGAGCTGATATACTTTAATGATAAAGTTTATTATTGTAATGTGTTCTGCACATGCTCTCTCAATGAAGTCATTAAACTAATCAACATGATTAAACATTCTTTAAGAAGCAAAATTTGTCCTCTAATGTATAGATATAAAAAATTAGACATAAATAATACGGACGGTGAATTGTGTAATAATACTAAATACAGTTAAACACAACAATTTAGAACAACTGACAGTCTAAAATATCGCACTTTCAAGAGAACGAATCGTATGATGTATTGCAACTCTCACGTCTCTCTTGTTATTTGTCTCTAAGAACTGCACTAGAATCATGAAGTGTGTCCTCTTGTATCCTTTTTGTGAAATGCTCATCGATAATTAATAAATGGCAACACACACTGAGTAAAAACGTAAATTCAAACTGTCATGCTGGTTGATGCAATATCTTTGAAATACAACAAATATCACACAGACACATACACCGGCACGCATACACACATACACACACACGCATACGCACATACACACATACGCACTAGCGCTCCAATAGATGTTATGTTCAAGATATGAATGTTCAACAATAGTACAGAAGTTTCCCAGTAAACCTTTGTAATGTTTACTTTTCTTTATAACTATGTAATGCAATTGCTGTATATACATGTACAAATAAACTGTAAATGTACCAAGCTCTTTTCTAACTACGAGAGCAACGCAACAACGAACAGGGAGAGGTTATATGGAATGTACCTTATATATATATATATATATATATATATATATATATATATATATATATATATATATATATATATATTCACACAGTCACACACACACACACAACACACACACACACGTTGACACACACACGTTGTTATTCAATTAGAGGAGCACTAGATGAAGCATCTGGGAGCAATTAGATGGAATGTTCCCATGGAATGATAAGAATGTCAGAGCAAAAAGCTCTTTCGTCGTGTTTTACCGTCAGCGTTTAGAGTTTCCTTTCAATCAGCGCGCCCATTCAACCTTACAACACTTGCAAGTGAGTCATTTGTCTACGTAACAGTCTAAATATACTAATACACAAGCATGCCGTTCACACTGATATCTGTGTCACTCGCATCTTGAAAACTTTGACTTGTCTTATCCTCACCGTCATATAAATATGAATGAGAACAAAGCAGGTACGAAAAACGCCAAAAAAACTGAAAGAAATCTTTGTGCATAGCTTAGCGGCGGCTATCCAGCAAGGGGAGGAAATTCATGTATTATTCATACATTATACCTTAATTAGATAATGAGTCACATGTATATAGCTGAATACATACTTCCGTTAGAGTAAAAATCTTAATGCCGCTAGTTCTTGAACCCTTGTTTTTCTTTGTGTACACAATGACAGAGTTCCTGGAGCACACATTTTGGCACTTATAAATGTACCAGTCGATCGTAGTCCAATTATAATATTTTGTTTATTATACATGTCATTTTCATATATTTATATTGCAGTAACCAAGTCCAATTCACACAGAATGAATACTCTCATTATTTTCTTCTAACTGCTTAGCTTCAGTTCTGTAGTCATTCCGAATTCTACATTCATGTTTTTCCATTCTGCATCCCACGTCTGTCTTTTCTACCATATGTTTTGCAACCGCTGAGTGTTTACCAACCTGGCAATAAAAACAATTATCATTTAATTAGCTTGTTGAAATATTAAAGAAGCTGTGTAAATGTATATTACCAGATGGGGAATATTGAGGATGTTATGATTTTTGTCTTAATGAGAACGATTTGCAGAAGTATTCAATACATAATAAAGACCGAAAATTCTAGTCTAGGAAAGAAAATTACTAATTCCATGAAAGAATTGAATCCAAGCAACATACAAACAAACACAATCTGCAGTTAAGACGGAATGAAATTCCCATGTTGCAATAATAATGTCCCCCTATGTTGCAATAATGATGTCCCCCTTTACAAAAATATTTTAATATTAGAATGAATAGCAGCTCTATATAATATTTAGACACAATTCAATCAGTTATTTACATATTATCACAAAACTGATACAGTTATGGCTATAAACATACCCCTGCATATTGTCTTCAATATGGTTTCGTCAAATTCCATTAATTGTTTAAAATCCTTCAATCTGATGATATGCTCCTTGTCGGGACCGCTTGCCAGGATATCTAAAGATGCTTCATCCAGTTTCTCACCTATGGCAACGACATAGGTTTCAATTTTCAAAGCTTTGTTCTTGCTGGACTCCATCAACGCTGCTTTATCAATGTCCACACTAGTGTCAACAAACAGAACGAGTGTCTTCTGGGAACCTTTTCGCCCTCCATGAAACATCTTTCTTGCTCTCGCCAGAACGCTATCAAATTGTGCGAAAACAATGTCTGTTATCTGCGAATTAAAGTCGTTGATTGTTTGCAAACTTCCGTTAATGCCATCAAAATTGGGGTTTCTATTTTTGGCGAGACCTACTTGGATCAAGCCATTCTCAGCATAGATCATGTCAGTTATGGCTCGGATGAAATTAAAGATCTCTTGTGACTTTGTAGCACCCAGACTTACGTGGTCAACAGCAAAAATTACGTCTGTTTCCCTCTTCGCCTTACAGCCTGTAAAAAAATATTAATATTTTAATTAACATAATATTGAAACTGCTCATTTATCGAGGGTATGTGCGTATGCTCTTAATTATATTGGAATCTGTTAGATCTGTACACTTTAAAATATTTTAATATAATACCTCGAGCTGGTATTTAATATTTTACCTTCATTGCAAATGATCGTACTGAACATCATGGCCTCATTCCAGAAGCCATCTTGTGACCTCAATGATTATGTACAATGACGGGAGCTACTTAAAAACAATCGTAAAGGCCATGGTTACTCTGGGATCCGTCAGGAAATAAGTGTGATGAGATAAGCGTTACAATCTTTGCAGGAATTCGATTTTTCTAGAATGGTCGTATAAATTCAAACTATGATTGTCCGAATGAAAAAGTGCTTTTTTACAGGCCTAGTCTAAGCAGCGTACTTATCTCCATAGACTTGGTACTAACGTATTTTTCAATAGAAACAATTTAATAAAACTAATGCGTCTTTCCATATCCATGTCTCATTCTGTGATGAGGACGTTCCGAATTTGGAAATGAGGGGCACCATGGCATGCCGTTCATATATAACCGCATATGCATATTTAACTCTGATCAAGAGATGAATGTTGGCTTTGAAAATCATGATACATTTTCATAGCATTAGAAGCGATCTGGTATAATTTTCAGCACCGTCTGTTCATCTTTGAACAAGATTTATATAAAAAAATAGTTCTTATTTATTATCACTCTTTCAGATAATAATGCAACCATGAACTGTGCAATTATATTTGGCAATTTATCATTGTCCACACTGGGATATGCATTTGTAACTGGTGGTAAACTACTTACTGTATTGTTGCAGGAGTTCCTGATTTCTTAGTCCTGCAAAAGGAAAATAGAAGCATCTGAAGGATCTGGCATGAAGGAAAATGATGTCAATTACCGGAATTACAAACATTTTTTAAACATTAAAATAGTATCCTTCCTCATCATCCCTTTCCTCGTCCTCCTTCTCCTCAACAACAAAAATAACTGCAATATCATATCCATATCAGGCGTCAAATAAAATTATCAACATTTTAATGATTTGAGATAATGAAGATCGGCGTTAAAGGTAAGACAATAGTTGTTAGTATTGATGTTTACTGTATACAATATTTGCTCACTAATTAGCAATGATGATTAATGCATACAGTATTTGCTCCCTAATTAGTAAAGACGATGCGTATAAACAGAATCAAATTTTAGGATAATAAAATAGTAAGACGTAAGTTCAATTAAATGACGCTGAAAGTGAACACGGGATAAGCTCACCAGACCCCCACCTATTTTGTGCTCTTCTGCCTTTAGATTTCTAAATTTCAATACGTTTTTGAATATTACCTTCGCATGGACGAACTGAGAGCAGATTGGTCAGAGAGTCAGCTATCTGGTAACTATCCATATCATAAAGAAATTTTGGTTCAGGCTTAGATGTGACTTTAGTAAGAAGATCCTTGTAAACGTCACGGGTCACTTTGACTCCATATATGTATGTCCCCGTCCTCTTTAACAAAGTGGCTTCCGTGATAGCATATTCAGCGTCATCTGATTTTCCAGCCGTCATCACAATGACAACATGCGCAGTAGACCTTCTTGAGTATGGTGGGATGAAACCATGTGTTCTAATATAGTTCAGCAGGTTCCCAATGCTTCTCTGGCCTCCCATAGTACGGATATCTGATATGGCTTTTTCGAAACTCGGCCTGTCCTTGTAAGCGCCGAGCCGGACAGTGGTTGTCACATCACTGCCATACGTGACAAGACTCACCCTGGCAATATCATTATTGAAGTCAAATACATTGATGATACTCCGCGTGAAGGCTAGCTGGGCGCTTACCAAGTTAGTACCAACGCCGTCTGACGTATCAATTGCAATGTAAACATCCACCGGTTTACCACCGCATCCTGCAATAAAAAAATTTAAGCATGCTATTATTCCTGGGCGAACCTTTCAACGACTTACGGTATCGCAGGAGTTAACATTACTTGTATAGTTCATACTATTATTCTTGAACAAGATTTTTAACGCCTTGTCGCATAGCAGGATTCAAATTTATTTGTATAGTTTATGACCGAAGGTCGTTTGGGTCCCATTTTTACTGCATACATGCATTTTAGTAGTATTGAAAAAAGAACGAAGTAACCTAAACCATCTTGGTAGAGCACAAATTAGTACGTTTCAGTCCTTCGATATATATATTAATCCAGTGCATGCGTGTAGCAAAATTAAAATAGTCAATGACGCCAAATATAATAAAGGGAACATTATTATAGAATACGTGATTTGCGTTGATAACGCATTTCCCATTTCATATCATGTAAATATAGTCTGAAATATTTCTTGTTTCACCCAAAAAAGTCTTAATATCATTTGAATTTATCCAAGATGCGTCAAATGTTTACCTGCGGGTACTCCAGATGGTTTTTCTTCAATGATATCGCTACCAGGTTCGATCCAGTTAAAGTCTGCACTGACTGGCGATAACCGTAGGTTACCAATTTCTTTAAAGAAACGAAAGCAATGAGTATTTCAGGCATACTAACTATGAAAAAATTAAACCAGAAAATTAACACATCACATATAAAGATTTACCCGAAGCAAATTCAAAAACGTTTTTAGTTAGGTCGAACAAGAATATAACCGGTAACAAATCAAACTGTATATACCTTTTCTATAAGTCAAATCAAACTGCAGACAAAAGACCCTGATATGCCGTAGCAAAATGCGCTGCAGATCAAGGTCTATGCTGTCCTTATGATTACTCCTAACAAACTGCACAGACCCAGCTCTGCATGTGCATGATGCAACGGCATATACGGTTTAATATGGTTGTGAAGCTGGATTGGACTTATAACAACTGATTTAATTAGCGGCACTTTGGCTAAAATTTGCCAAAATATCTGTATATATATATATATATGTATATATATACATATATATATATATATATATATATATATATATATATATATATATATATATATATATATATATATATATATATATATATATATATATATAAAATTTATGAATAAATAGAGATAAACAGATTTATTTTTACTTTTAATATGTATGATGCAAATTAATTAATGTATATATATATATATATATATATATATATATATATATATATATATATATATATATATATATATATATATTACATTAATGAAGGTCGTAAAGTGCTTTGGAATTTAGACCTTTTGGATATACTGTATTAAGACGGTGAATCCAGTTGGTTTCTTTTAGCAAACGTTCCATTTCAGATTCAGCTATAACAATAGGTTGAAAGGAAAAATCTTGCAAAGTATGAGAACTATTGTTAAAGTGTACGGCAACATGAGATGAAAAAGATTTATCGATATAATTTTTTATGTCTGATCTATGTTGGTTCATACGTTTAGATATTTGTTGACTAGTTTGTCCAATATATTGGACGTCACATTTCTTGCATGTGATCAAATAAATAACGTTTGATGTTGCACAATTAGTATCACAATGCATACTAAACGTTTCTTTTGTATTACTACTACTGAAAGAAGTACTTTCATTAATTATATATATATATATATATATATATATATATATATATATATATATATATATATATATATATATATATATATATATATATATATACATACACACACATATGTATGCATGCATGTATGTATGTATGTATGTATGTATGTATGTATGTATGTATGTATGTATGTATGTATGTATGTATGTATGTATGTATGTATGCATGCATGCATGCATGCATGTATGTATGTATGTATGAACGTGATACTATTAACACAGTGAGAACACTCAAGATCTTTGTATTATAATTACGCTGTCTTAAAAATGCAAATCATTGAAATCACTCTATTAGTTAAGAGGTCATAAGGTCATCCAAATCACCCTATCAGCTACTCTGTCTTAAGGCTGACCAAAACATTTCAACAAACTTTTGGAAATGGCATATTCGATCTTAAAATTTGCTGTCTATACATACAGTAGTGTGTAAAGAATATTGAAAACATGCGTAGGTTTCAATGCATTACTTACTAGCTCCGCTGGATCCACGAAAAGTTTGAATCTGCAAATATGTAATAAAAGATTTTAAAATATATAATGATTTACATGTACACTCCTCATTCTTACTGCTACAAAATGCAATTTCAAGCCTACGAAGATTAAATTTATCAACGTCGAGATATTTCTTATAACTTTAAACAAACATTCTTTGAACATACATACATACATACATACATACATACATACATACATACATACATACATACATACATACATACATACATACATACATACATACTTATATAGGAGAAAAAGAAATAGGTAAAGGAGAAAAACTCACCGTTATTAGAAATAAAAAGCCAAGTGCAATTAAAATATCCATCCTGTGATTAACAGAATTTAACAATAATGATGACTATCTTTGGATTGTCTTCAGACTGTTATTATAAACTATCGTCTGTCAGTTATATCAAGCGTTTGAATAACGTGAAACCTCCACACGCCTTAAATAGAGACCAGTTAGCTGCCTCACACCGGAATTTGAAACTAGAAGATTCTAGCTTGTTTGGAGGGTGGATGTTGATGCAGCCAATTCATTCATGATGCAAGCGGCCGGAAGCTTTTTGTACTTGTACCTTATAAGGAATAATTACTGCACGCATATTTATAAAATAACCCGCTATTGGTGTTATATTTAGACCGGGGTGAGCCTTATTTCCGATTATTGGGAGACAAGACGATCTGATCAAGCGTAGAAATAAACCACAACTCTACTGATTAAGTACGTAAGTATGTTGTGGTCGGCACATCACTTAAAACGCAATGTATGGCACGAGCGAGTATTTACGTGTTTTAATCTCTATACTATATAATCAGCAGACGATGAACAAATAAAGCGTCGAACATACGCACAGTACGCGTGATACATGATGCAATACCACTTAAAAAGGCTAGACGTTCACCACATTAATGTCCGAAGACTATTCAAATGAGAGGTTGAAAAGTTATGCAGATTTTTTATTTACAGATAAAAATCAATCCCATACTTTTTTTTATAAATTTAACTCACTCAAATGGAACGTTGTTTAATCTAACCTTCCAGCAACATGAAATACTTTTTATAACGATTTTCATGTCCATTTCTAAGGAATAATTATAAATACATATCTTATATTACATCCCTGATTTGGTATCTGACGAGAATATTCATTCCATACAGCACTAACAATTTTGACACTTTCAGACTCTTCAACATGATAATTTATTATACTGGATTATAAAAAAATATGTTTCAATGCCGTAAATTTTCTTGGTGATATTTTTAAAAAAATATCTTAAATATTTTTTTTTATTGATACTGAAATCCTGCATTCAATTTTTCCCATCTACAAACAAATTTCTTCCACGGATGTCCGCGCATGATATACTATTTATCAACTGTTTGAAACCAAATTTGATCTTAAATCTGCTTAAATGCTTTATTATAAAGTGGGAAATGTTTAAATCAAACTGTGCAGCTGGAAGGGGTGGAGGTGGTTATATGTAACAAATACAAAATTTATATACCATACATGTTCTGCTTCGAATATTCGACAAAGATCTCTTTTAAATGTGACTCATCACTACATCCTGCAGTCAACTTAAATAGGTTCAAAACCATAGAAAAACACGGTTCTTTTTGTGCCGACTCGAAACGAAACATGTACAGTTCATGAAATATATATGAACATCAATGTATGCTGTCTGAAGTCAGTGGCGGAAAATTCTATTTGAAAACTTTGAACATGCTGACGAGAAGATGATTGCCAGAGAAAATGTTATTGTTATTACAGACAAGTAAACCAATTTAGAGTGGAAAAACAAACATCATCCTGAATAATAATTACTTGAAGGAAGCAGCCACTATTATTTGGGAAATATTTCATATGAGAAAAAGCGAAAACAATCAAGTATAATAAAATTAAACTAATAATTTCTTTCCCTAGAATACAAAGTAAAAGTTTAATATGAACTTGCAGTATTGTGGATAAGATCCCAAATAGTCCTAAACAATCTGTCACAAGCCCAAATAGCCCGAAACAATCTGTCACAAGCTCAAATAGCCCTAAACAATCTGTCACAAGCCAAAATAGCCCTAAACAATGTCACAAGCCCTAATAGCCCTAAAGGATCTGTCACAAGCCCAAATAGCCCTAAACAATCTGTCACAAGCCCAAATGTATAGTGTTCTGAATGAATTCAAGTTGTGTTACGAATTAATTCTAACCTTGTATGTGCTGATGTGCCAACAGCCATGCGATATTACAATGATAAAGTCAAAAATGTTTTTGAATGAATTCAAAATAATCCCAAAATAATCGTTTAGTCCAAAAATCAATAAACACTGTGTAATTCCAATGAATAATATAATAATTAAATCATCTCAAAGAATAACTGAACACAACCAAAATATTTATTCCACTAGACATATGCTAAAATATGAATGACATAATCTTGTGTACTTCATACTTATATACAGAGAGTCACATGACACAAATCAGGTAGACCGTTGTTTTTCCAAGGCGAAAACCAATGTCCAAAACTAAAATCAAGGTAAAATATCTCTACAAATATCATCTTAAAGTAGTAATGTACAATCGAGACAATCATCAACAAAAATGAGCTATATAATAGGTTATTTACCAATGATTAATACACCTTCAATACGGAACAAAAGATAAACACAACATACATACATACATACATACATACATACATACATACATACATACATACATACATACATACATACATACATACATACATACATGCATGCATGCATACAGGCACGCACGCACGCACACACACACACACACACACACACACACACACACACATATATATATATATATATATATATATATATATATATATATATATATATATATATATATATATATATATATATATATATGCATGTGTGTGTATGTGCGTGCGTGCACGCAATGTTTCTAAAATATGAAAACTGAACACCTTCAGATATTGTCAGACATTGGCTTAGTACATTAGGGTTATATCGTGCATTGCATAAGTACTTTATACAGGATGTCCTTTTTCATTTGTTCGATGAAAAGTATATGAAAACTATTACCGGAAAACACTCATTGTAATTATTCACAAGAAGTCTTTATAAGGGTAAATTGTAATGTTTTGCAGTGTTGTTCGAACGATCAACAATTGATCTGATATTTTCTGTTGCTCTATCTTTTATTAATTTATTACTGTTTTGTTTTCATCCAGTTGGATAAAGTGTGTTAAGTTTGCTTTTTACCGTGTTGGTAAACTGTGCTTTTTAATAACATTTTATCAGCCACATTCCTGAAAGGATCAACATACGGTGATTTATCAGTCCTGAACAGGTGCATAATACGTAATTGAGTTATATGCACATAAAAGCACATTTAATCATCGGTAAGAACTATTTAATGAACCGACCAATGAGTGGTTGTATATTAAATACCGTAACTCAGAGAATGAAGATATGTCTCAAAATAATTACCAGAAAGCACTTTACGCAATTTTTCAGAAGACGTCTGCATATAGGTAAATTGTATAAAGTGTTAGGCTTGAATCTAAAATCATTTTATTTTATAGCTGTCTCCGCACAGCTGGTTGTTGTTGTTATAGGGTATAACGCCATTTTTCAGCATACGGTAGGCTATACATGGCGGCCAATATTAATGGTGGAAGAAGAACCCGGGAAAACCCCTGGAAAGAACGATCGACCCACGAGAAGCTACTGGTAAACTTTCTCACATATCCACATTGGTTGAATCCTAGTCTCGAACCCATGCAGAGCAGCAAAGAGGGTGGATAGACCGAAACTATTTCAAGCAAACCGAAACTCTTTCAAACAAAATCCTAAAGGATTTCAGCAAAGAGGGTGGACAGACCGAAACTCTTTCAAACAAATTCCTAAAGGATTTCAAACCGAAACCAATTCAGGCAGACAAAAAAAAGAGAAATGGTTTTGGTTTGTCACGCTGTTGAGACTCTGTCTCCACACAGACCCCACGCTGATTGCGTTTTGGAGACGAATTGTTATGGTAAAACTCTTTAGGATGAAAGTCTTAAGACTTTACAAACAGACTAATTTGTAAAACCTCACCTCGTATATCAATCAGATTATTGGACTGGTCAGTAAGTTTGAAAATAATTCTTGTTAACGAATCATTATGACATCGCATATACACTGGATTAGTTGGATCCTCAATGATTAAAAATCAGGGTGGAGCTGTTGGTGCAAATGAATATAAAATATATCCCTGCTGGGCTTCATTTGATCTTTCAAAATTTATTAGGTAACTTCCTTCGATGACATCACATACTAAATTCACTGCAATCACCGAGGATATGTTGACGTTTTGAGGAGCGATATATCTACCACTCCCGTCTGGGTTGTTATTATGTTTGAGGATAGTTGTTTGTTGTGTCACTTTCTTTCATGCGGCGAGTATTTGTGGAAAGCATTCATCGAGGAGATCGTTTTTTGACTTTTTAATTGGTCTACATTATACCCGGGGAGTTTTTAATGCTAAAATATTCTCTACGCGTATAGTATATGTTTTTGCAAATTCTGTTCTTGATTTAGGATTTACAGCATTTAAGATAGTTTGAATAATCCATAAATTAAATGCTTCCATGTCAGCGATAATTTGATTACATATTTCTATGTATTTGAGGATCTCATCTCGCGGGGATTCTTTGGAAAGTTTTTCTCGCAATATATTTCTATATTTTTCAAATTCATTATTTATTTTTATAAAGCGTTCATTAATTTTACTTTGAATTCGTTGAAACCATCCACCGCTTGGTTCTTCTATCCGCCCACTAAAAAATCTAAAACTCCAAAATTTGTATCGTATGATATCATTGCATCGTATGATTTCTTATCATAATTATAGTCGGATTTTTGTAGTTCTGGTGGTATTTGATAAGATGTCCGAGGTGGGGTTTCAGACCATCCTAACACGGTTCTTATTGAACTCTGATAGATATCTACGACATACCCGGGTGAGTTTATCTCAATCGCGGATGATAGTGTTGGTTTATGAACCATTATAGTGATTTATGAGTCTTTTCCAGTAATGGATTTTATTCTGCGCTGTAATTCATTATTAATTTGTTCATTTTGGTATGACCCAGATGGTAGCGAAACAACGTTCCAGTCTGGAGTTCCGTCTTGTTTATTCTTACTCGCAAACACCAGGGAATTATTCGGTTGCTGACCACCAAATGGTACTGATCTAATATTAGGCCAACTGTGGTATACTCGTAATTTTTCTAGCGCTATCTCTTTCACGGGAATCGCAGTAGGGAAATTCACACTGAATTCAGGATTGGTTGATGTTATTGAGATCATGCTGGTTTTCACTTGGGTGGTGTTTTCCTCTATTCGTTGAAGTAGTTCTTGCGATGTTGCCATTGTTATTATATTTTTCCCTTGTCCCCTTTTGAAATGAATTAGCAACAAAATCAGCTAATTCATCATCCGTGGAAATTTTTTTAATTTCATCCAATGCCTCATTCGTAAATATCTCTCTCGAAATTTCTTCTTCTTCTTCAATTTGTTGTTGTTCATCATCTTCTTCAATAATATCACTTAGTCGTTGTTGTTCTTGTTCTTGATGTTCACGTTGTTCTTGATCAAGTCGTTCACGTTGTTCTTGTTCGTGTTGTTCCTGAAGTATTTTTAAAGATTCCTTTGTTTGCTTGGATCTCTTTGCTATGTTTTTTAAGTACAGGAAGAAGGGCCGGTTTTTTCCTCGTTGTTAATCAGGAATATTTCCCCATATGGCTTTTTCAGTGGTCGATACGACCTTCCCGGTTGCTGTAGTAATGGGTTTTAATAATTGTTCGGTACCTGTTGTGAAGTTGGTTTGAAATTCTTGTCTTGCTTGTAGCTTATTTCGAACGGAAGCACGAACCGGAATAAATCTCTTAATCGCAGACAATCTTTCGCGTGCTAATCCAGTTGTTAGGGCTTCACCTACCATTATAAATTAATATACGATCTAAATTGTGAGTGAAAACTCACCCACCCCCGACAGTGTGTTCTTTACTTCCGCATTAGTGATAAATCACCGAACACTATCAAACCCATCTGTAGAATTTCCGTCTATACAAATTCGTTCTATGCGAGTAAGCGCATACCTGTCTATAGAATTATTTGTCAATGGGTTTTATTGTATGCGGATTACTCACCTGCAACGGGTTGGGCATTGTTTAGAGTGTCAATCCATGCAGAGATTTTTCACTGTGTAGGGGCAACCAAAGGGGGATTTTTTATTTTGCCTGATAATTTCTCTTATTGTTTTGATTTTCGACTTAATTGTGCGTTTGATTTCATATTGTTTGCCCAATTCACTTCTGACCTATTCGACAGCAGTGAATAACAGTATAAATTTGTTGATGCCTTTACAAAATGCAAGTGCCTCATTTACCGCGTGCTGAATTCGTTTGATCAACCCATACTGCCTTTGAAGGACATACCTATTATTCTGGGCGCTATCATCAAGATCAAGGAAATTCAGAGAGAATCTGATTACAATCTAATTTATCTGATAATTGTATTCCTTGATGTTTCAAATTTGAAATCTCAATTATAATGACATTCATATTTTCGAAATTCATTATATGAAATATTATATATCTAATATATTTTATATATCTAATAAAAAAAATTCGTATGATATGATGAACTCCATTCGCTCTAAGGTGTTATTCACATCTTATTGCGCCTAGAGAGATATATGCAAGTTATGATATGATTATTTATGATTATATATGATTATATATGATATGATTATATATGATATGATATGATAAGATATGATGAACTCCATTCGCTCAAGGTGTTATTCACATCTTATTGCGCCTAGATATATTATGCAAGTTATGATATGATTATATACGATTATATATAATATGATATGGTGAACTCCATTTGCTCTAAGGTGTTATACGTGAAAAACCCCATTAGGAACAACTCAGGTGTTATTCACATCTGAGAGGCCCAGAGGTTACATATATAAGACAACACGTCCCCATTTGGAATCTCTCAGGCGTTATTCACATCCGAGAGGCCCAGAGGTACCACGAAGCATAGTCTCCGAGCGGGGATATAACTCGTAAAATAACGGGTTAGAGCTCCAAGAAGGTATGCTTGGTGAATGGACGTCACATTTACATATAAATATCTAGATATATACATATTTACATATTTACAAGGCTTTACATATTTACAAGTATTTACATATTTACAAGTATTTACAATGATGATATATGGTATTTGCAATGATGACATATGAAATAGGACGGCACATACACATAAGGGGCTGTTCTACTTTCAACTGAAACCACCATACCCCCAACAAAATCACCCTGGGTTGAATGCAAAAACACATTCACACTGTGTGACGGTGTGTGACATATGGTGGTTTCACGGTTGAATTTCGAATGGCTTAAAGCCCCAATTATATATAGAAAAACCTTCCGATCGGTACCGTCGGCAATAATGCCTGCCACGAGATTCGAAGGATGGGACCCAGGACGATATCCAACCGCGTACAGAATACGCTAATATTCGAGATCTACAAGTCTATAGTTTTTAATATAATATATAGCTAAACTGCTGTATATGTCGTAAAGAATTTAACGAATAATGTATACTGTAGATAAAAATCGTATATCAATCGTAGATTTCACTGTAATTAAAAATCGTAGACAAAATTATAAATTTTCTATTCAAACTATCACAATACAAAAGCCATTCAGTCGGACTATGAGTCATCAAAAAATCCCATTGAGATACGTGACTACAACAAAAGAGTTATCGTTGTTTCAAAACCGTATACACAAGCCCACACGAGTTATTTCCCTTAGTGTTACATATATACAATACAAAACAGAATTCAGACATATGTAAATTGAATTCTTGTCCGGTTCTCTTGGAAATCGCTGATTTAAATTTTTTGTTCTGCAAAAAATCGTACTGAGGGTCTACAAATATCAAAATATCTACCGACTTCATTCATTTATTTAAATACTCTTTTTTCGGTAGTTGCCGTATTAAATGATTTTAGGGGTCTTGTATTTTCGAGTTTTTTCCAGTCCCTCCCCATTTGCTATTCTGACTTTGTGTGAAAATTATCCAATCAGTTTTTTTTTTGGACATCCATCAATATGATCAACTAAAAATCCATCTTATATCAATCCATGATTTAATTCGAACGCAAATCTATGATTAAGATACCTTTTCATCTCAAAAGTATACATCAAATACCACATACCATTGTCCGTCCCTAATGGTTTCTTCAGTCTACTGTGTCTGACAATAACATCACGAGATGCTTCATAATTGGCAATCACAGGATGTGGTTGAAATTCTTGGTTCATTTATATACTATATAGTATTTGTCTAATTCATTATTTGGTTTAATTATTACTTGAGAATCTTTCAGTGTAGTCTTAAGGTGTTCTTATGATTTTATTCTTGACAGAGTCAAGGACGCTGACACAGTCAGAGTTATTGATGGAGTTTTTGACGGAATCTTCGATGGAGTTTTTAACCCTATTATCATAATAGCGCTTTAGCTCTCTGTATCGCTTACCACCACAATTGAGACACAACTGCGACTTACCACGCATACCTACCCCACATCGTATGCAAGGTCAGGGCCCAAAACTCCCACGACGTACGCTTTGTAAATGATATCCACAGAATTCATTTCTGCATGATTTGTTACAAGCGATTACTGATCCTATCATAAGCCATTTACAATGATTCATTAAATAATAAATTCTTTATTTAAATACTTGTTTTAATTATAATATGGAGGAGTTCGAGAGATTATCGAAAATTACGCCTTGGAAAAATGTAAAATTCAATCTCGATAGAGTCTCCACTGCTGTACCAAAGAGTCTAATAAGTGATAGAAGCATGATATGTAGAATCCGTGATGGTTTTAATGAATTCAAGCGCGATGGAGCATCTAACTGTTGGACAACATTTCGAATTGATGGTAGTGTTGATGCTACCATGAACGACGAAAGAGCAGCAGTGATAATCTTACATCTTTACCAGAAAAAGTATTTTTTTTAGAGTGAAATTCATTATCCGCTCAGAAACGGGGAATTGGATTATAGGCGACAAATTTGAACCCATCCTGAAAAATAAGAGAACTGTTACTGTGATTCAGGATTCCAAACCAGGAATTCTGACCGGGATTGACAAACCATAATACGAGAGATCCTATCCTGTAACCGCGGTTGTTTATGGGATCTATCCGATAAATGATAAACCGAGTATTGAAAAATTAAAACCCATGAAATATTCGTCGTTGAATTTGTAGCAGGACGAATAATAGAGCATTTTACATATGCTTTGTGTGGAAACAAATTGACGGATCTAAGACGCAAAAAAATAAATGAATGGGGATTAACAGTGAAGGAGAGCGGAGCAACAATTCAAAATGTGGCCGCGTTAGAGCGGATACTAAAATTCCCAATATCCGTAGAGACAGTAACAGGCGAGATATTATATGAACCGAAATATAAATCGAGAGGATCTCTAATCAAAATTATTGACCATAATGCACACGCTTGGACCTCCGCAATAACAATATTTCCGTGGGATATAACAATACAATATTACACGGGAAATTTATTTGGTTTTATTTACGAGTCGAGTATAAACGATCCTGTGTCAGTGTGGTTATTTCTGAGTTTTGAAAACGAAGAGGGTAAATCCGATCAATTTGTAAAACCCAATGGCGAATTATACCATACTGATGCCCTCCATGATGAGATGAAAAAACTAGCTAGTGGTTTTTCAACGGAACATGACGAACAATTACTAACAAACTGTTTTACAATACCGTCAGTTGCAGCTCATTTCACGAGAAAGAGAAATCTATGGAAACCAGCAAGAGCAGAATTTCTCTCGGATATCCAAGATAGTTGTGTTGATTATGGCCATCGTGGATTATGGAATACAAAATATGACCCAAAATGTATTATTTCGGTTGATATGATTTCGTGTTATGCAGGGAGTTTTCTCGGTACGGAGAATGCTCTGAGTATTTTAAACGATTTGGGCATCCCACACATGAGATGACCCGTGTTGCGATTAATGGACCACTGCCCGATTTTAATTTAACCGGATTCACTCGTGTGATATCATTTGAATTGGCTAAAGGACTTCATCCGTGTTGTTATGTTTGGTTTGGTAGACACATCTCTGAAAAACACTGGATGCCAATAGTGTTATTATGATATATGATTGATTCTAAAATGCTGATATCGCTGATTGTCAGTGAAGCGATTATATCATATCGGAAACAAACTGAAGTCTGGTTACCACAACCCGATAGTCTAGATAGTATAATCAGCGAAAACAAGAAACAATTTCCTAATTTAGACGAAGAATATATCGTAAGGTGGTCCAAGGAAATCTTTGAAGTTAGAAATAAACAAGCAAAAGATCTCAGTAGAAGAATAATTTGTAAATTCACACAGGTGGAAAATACGACCATAAACGACATTGTTCGCGGTTGATTATAGACAATGCTGAATACGATTTTATAATCGCAGATGTAACATCTAGGGGTATATATGTAAATCATCAAGACTCTTTCTTGTCAGATGGAACCAAATTAGGTACAGTTGTTACTTATAACTACGGAGAAAATCGTCAGTATACGTACTTAAGATCGTCTATGCTGGCTTATGCTTCTATTAATTTACTTTCGATGATAAATAGATTTCCTGAATCCGCAGTTAGAGTCGCCACTGATTCATTTTATATAGATATAAAACATAAAGAAGCAATGGCCGAATTCACTAATTCAGACGAGAGTTGGGGATCATGGAGAATTAAAAAGGAAATACTGCGTGATTATTCTAAATCAGCAGATGTTACGATTAAAAACAATTACTTGAAAAATAATCAGATATCTGAACTATCTAATGCACCTTCGATATCCGATCTAATATGCAGATATAAAACCAGTTATTTAAACGGCTGTGGTGGGTCAGGGAAGACAACTCGTGCGATGGAATTATTTCGAGGTAAATCAAACATGATTGTGCTAACACCAACACACAGACTTGCAAGAGAGATGAAACAACGAGGAATTAATGCTTGCACTTATCACAGTTTCCTTCGATGGAAAGGTGACGAATGGACTCCTGATCGAATGGGCGAGAAATATTTTCCTGCAATCATTATTTGGGATGAGATATGCACAGTGTCGTTAGATGTATTACAAAGGTTTCTTGATTGGTTGATGCTAGCAAATACAAAAGTGATAATGTGTGGTGATCATGGTCAACCATCACCATTTGTCGGTTTATCCCTGCATAATTAGTTGAAGAATTTGGTAGATTATTATGAAGAAATTAGTACTTGAAAATAAATTACGCGAGTTTACGAAACCAATCAGATTACAACCGGATAGAATCCAATGTGAAATAGCGCGTGAAATAATTTCAGAAACCCCATTAAATGATTTCTGGGAAGCGTGGAGACCAAACGATTTGATAGTGGCAAGTAGAAAGATAGTCAGAGATAAACTTCAGATGAAGTTATGTAACACGCATAAAGAAAAATTTGCAACACTCCATGTGCCTTTGTGTTATAGACCCAAGGATACACGAAGACAAAATATCGAAGTTGATATTCCAGGACAAAGTGAAAAGCAGATTCTAGTGTTAAATGATATTGTATTAGTTGATATCGATGTTGTCGAAGATATATTGCGTGCTGATAAATCCCCATGGAAGCTAGAATACGAAGCGACGATACATTCTTCGGAGGGGTTGACTATATCGATACAATTGTTTGGATCATAGATAATCGCATCGAGTGGTCGAATTTAGTTTATCTTGCAGTGTCCAGAGTACGAAGAACAAATCAACATCGAAGAGTTGTTTTAGATTATAACGACACCAGCAACAATGATATTGTCAGCGATGACATACTCAGAAAAAAACTCACTGGTTATAAACAGCAGGATAAAAAAAATAACATTTGACATTGATGCTGAATTTATAATTACACTAAAGAACAACAGAATAACCACTGCGCGATTTGTAATCGTATAATGCGTTGGTGTTGGTTGGATAAAGACCCCAGCTAATTTACCGTAGACAGAAAAAATAGCAGTGTTGATCATACCAGAGATAATGTGATGCTGACTTGTTTTGAGTACAACAGACGAAGAGGTGTTAGTTAAGACCACGCGGCGGTAATTCAGTATCCTCGGGTATCACTTGTAGTTGTTCACGAGCAAATCCTCGCTGAGGAGCAGTTGAATCCAATCTATAGATTGGCGGTCTACCCGTGGATCGTGTTATGCTAGATATTTTATGTGTAGTGACACTCCAAATAGGATCAGTAGCTCTCTCTTTGCCACCTTCAAGCTCTCCTGGTTCATATAAATATCTAACAGTGACATTGCTGAGTATTAGTTGTTTTGAAAAATCATTTTGTGGTTTTATGGGTATATACTTTTTTAATGGCGTTGTTAGGTTTCATATTAATTGTTCGAGTAATCTCATTATTTATCGCGGTAATCACGCCTGGTAATCTCTTGACCCATTCACGGGATCGTTCATCCTGAATAAATTCCTTCGCGTATTGATATCCAAATACCCACACAGCAAGTGTCCGATTAAATCGGTCAACAATTGCCTGATCGCGATGTAATGCAGTATGTCTTCGTTTGATGATGACATTATGACGCTTCATTGTTGATAACACTGCATTCCTTGCCAGGATCAACTTGTAATAGATTTGGCCAATGCAGAGGACCCTTACGATAAATCCTTTCAAATGCAGAAGCCACCTCAGTTGATGATTTTGTCTTTAGAGGTTCTGCTTGTTTGTATCGACTCGCAACATCACCTACGGTAAGCGCATACTTGTAAACACCATCATGGGGCAGAAATAATATATCAGCTTGATGAACCTCATTAGGGACGCTGACATCAAAATGAGAGAAGTTAACTTGTTTAGGCGGTGGTAGATAAATTTGTCATATCGCCTGTTTGGATAACCAATCCGCTGCAGTGGTATTTTTTACCTTTGCAGCGCTAGCGAGCTTGCCGAATGCTGCTTTACCCCTCCAGTATCCTCTTGGGGAATAATAAATAGATTCAATGATGTTGTTATATACCACCCAAAATCAATTTACTTTTCATCGCCGATTTTATCAACCATGAAGCCAACTTTTCTTTGAAGGATTTATCAGTGATAGAATTTAACGCATGAATTAATTTCACATCTGCGATATGTCTGTGTTGCAGATTGCTGCTTTTATAGCAACATCATGAGCATGACACGCCTTATCAATAGCGTTTATTGTGTTTTTACCGGGTTTGGCATGGTTTTGATCATCGAGCCTGATATCGAGTCTGGTCCCGGGTCGACAATAACTATACCCTGGAAGGTGTTTTTCTCCCGGACATTTTGTCCATGGTGTTCCTGGTAATTTTACTAACTTGGCTGCAATATCACTTCCTCGTTTTCTTTAAATCCTTGATTTTATCAAAGGAAACAAATCTAAATTTCTTTGTACTACATTGTACACACCAGCAAGTGCTGATCTGTTATTTTTAGTTGTAATCGTCGTCAAGTAGTTTGTGCTAGTACTCTTCTTACATTTCACACAATATAGATCCATAATTTATTTATAATAACATGAATGTAATTGATTTTTTGGCGACAAAAACACGAGAACCAGTTAAGCATTATGCAGCGCTACCGAATTATATTCGTATGATTATAATCGGACCATCTGGAAGCGGCAAGACACAATTGCTACTTAATTTGATAACGAGATGGATGAAATATGATAAATTATATTTGGTAGCCCCGAGTGTAGACGATCAGCGATGTTACGAGTTGTTAAAAGATTTTAACGAGAAAGCAAAAGCGGAAAGCGATGAGGATATTATTGAGTTTATAACCGATTTCGAAGAAGCACCGAGTATTGATGTTATTGAAAGAAGTATTAACAATTTAGTCGTATATGATGATGTCATTTTAGACAATCAAAAGAATCCCGCTAGGATATTTTCCAGAGGTAGGCATAAAAATACCGATGTGATATATGTCACTCAACGATGCACTCAAATACCAAAAGTGATCAGAGATAACTGCAATATTCTTGCTGTATTTAATGCAGTAGACACACATACGCTACGATATATTTGGCAAACTTGGTGCGGCGGTGATATGGATTATAATCTCTTTAGAATTTTTTTTAGTCACGCTCAGTCAATTCCACATGGATTTGTAACGATAAATTTGCACGACCCGAGATAAAGATATCGTATCGGACTTGATCAAATATTTGGCTGAAACAATTCGTCTCCAAAACGCAATCAGCGTCGGGTCTGTCTGGAGATAGAGTCTCAATAGCGTGACAAACCGAAACCATTTCTCTTTTTTTGTCTGCCTGAATTGGTTTCGGTTTGAAATCCTTTAGGATTTTGTTTGAAAGAGTTTCGGTCTGTCCACCCTCTTTGCTGACGTCCTTTAGGACTTTGTTTGAAAGAGTTTCGGTTTGCTTGAAATAGTTTCGGTCTGTCCACCCTCTTTGCTGAAATCCTTTAGGATTTTGTTTGAAATAGTTTCGTTTTTCTTGAAATAGTTTCGGTCTGTCCACCCTCTTTGCTGCTCGCAGACAAAGGTGAGAGGGCAGTGATTCGTAACGGAGAGCGCTTTAAGAGTCACTTGGCCACTTAGGGCCCCACCGCACAGGTACTACTTGATGTAAACTGGGAGATCTGACCTGGCTGGAGATTTTTGTAGTGGGCATCTATAAATAAATTTGTGTCATTTGCATCATTTAAAAAGTGTTCTCTGGCATGGCTAAAGGTTGCATGGGCCCCTGCTCTTGGAGGGCCCTTAGTCTTCAGCATAGTCAGCCTTATGGATAATACGGCCCTGTATATATATATATATATATATATATATATATATATATATATATATATATATATATATATATATATATATATATATATCTTTTTTCTTTCTCGTCTTTACATAATCACAATTCGTTTTCGTAATTAAACATAAGTAGTGTCATTATTTAAAAATGTTATATTACAAGGGCATGTTGAGAGAGAGAGAGAGAGAGAGAGAGAGAGAGAGAGAGAGAGAGAGAGAGAGAGAGAGAGAGAGAGAGAGAGAGAGAGAGAGAGAGAGAGAGAGAGAGAGAGAGTTTAATAACCAATATTACAGAGCGTTAAAATATGTAGTGATTTTGACAAACAGTAAAAGAGAAAATGTAATAACGCAAGTTGTGGTATTAGATATTGGTTGAAAAGGGTTGTGTCGTTAGCGTATTTTACACATAAATCATTATTAAAAAAATGTTTTTGTGTACTGTGTATAAACTCGATGAATAAAGAGAACTGTACATAAATCAAATTGGATAATAAACACTGAAGACTGTGAATTAAATTCTATCTCCGAATGTTTTCAAGCCCACTCTCCATTTAAATGTGGCAACTGTTTTCAATTACCGACCTACAGGAGCATATTAGGTTGTCAGTAATTTTAGCACGAAGTATTTCTTTTTTAAGAATGCGGCAATAACGAAACACAAGCTTTACTATCGCCACATGCGATATACAAAGTGCATATGTAACTACGCACGATACTTCCTTTTGATTTTTTAAAAAATAGTTTAGCTATGTTTGA
Source organism: Unio delphinus (assembly GCA_029339505.1). Taxonomy (NCBI): domain Eukaryota; kingdom Metazoa; phylum Mollusca; class Bivalvia; order Unionida; family Unionidae; genus Unio; species Unio delphinus. The sequence goes on from JAQISU010000014.1 coordinate 16,472,684, forward strand.
TTCAAGGATGTTTCACTTATCAGTCATGCTCGTTAAATAAGACTTTTGATTTGAACAAATTCGAGTTCGGAGTTGATCTAAAGTAATTGAATCTGTCAGGCTGTAGGAGACAAATCAGGAAGGTTTGTGGCATTATCTCTGTGATATTTTGTTATCTACTATGTAGAATGTATGTATGTATGTATGTATGTATGTATGTATGTATGTATGTATGTATGTATGTATGTATGTATGTATGTATGTATGTATGTAGTAGTAGTGTTTAACGCCATTTTTCAGCACATGATTGGCTATACATGGCGGCCAGTATTAATGGTGGAGGAAGAACCCGAGAAAAGAAACCGGAAAGAACACCGACCCACGAGAAGCTACTGGCAAGCTTTCTTACATACCCACATTGACTGAATCCTAGACTCGAACCCACGCAGACAGAGATGAGATGGCAGTGATCTGTAACGGAGAGCGCTTTAGACCACTCAGCCAGTCGTGGACTCCTATGTATGTATGAATGTATGAATGTATGTATGTATGTATGTATGTATGTATGTATGTATGTATGTATGTATGTATGTATGTATGTATGTATGTATGTATGTATGTATGTATGTATGTATGTATGTATATGTGTGTGTGTGTGTATGTATGTATGTATGTATGTATGTATGTATGTATGTATGTCTGTATGTATGTATGTATGTATGTATGTATGTATGTATGTATGTATGTATGTATGTATGTATGTATGTATGTATGTATGTGTGTGTGTGTGTGTGTGTATGCATGAATGCATGCATGCATGTATGTACGTACGTACGTGTGAGTGTTTGTCTGTCTGTCTGCATGCAAGCATGCATTGATGGATGGATGCATGCATTTATGGATGTACCATCCTCAGACACCAGACTTGATATACAATACGCAGCCCAACTTAGACTGTGTCGTTTCAATATTATACATCTTGACGAGGCTGCAGTATGCGAACATTTTGCCCGTGGAATGTTGTTTACTTGACCCCAATTCCAGAATAAACTAGACATTTGAAATGAAGTGCAGATGCAGAGCCCTTTGATAAATATGTTGCCAACATATTTCTTTCCGGCGTTGAGCAATTTCGGTACTCTATATCTCTTTAATGAGATATCCCACGGGCTAGGAATGAGAATTATCCCAATTCCACGTGATTTATGCACCTGTACATTTCAAGTAAATACATACAATGCGGCATATAACGCAATTCAGTCTTAACTTTGAATTTAAGTCAAGGACATTGTTTTATAAAAATCTAGTCCCATACACCAACTAGATTTCCAAAGAGCAAATGAAATAAATATATGCCATTTATATATATATATATATATATATATATATATATATATATATATATATATATATATATATATATATATATATATATATATATATATATATATATATATATATATATATAGATAGATAGATAGATAGATAGATAGATAGATAGATAGATAGATAGATAGATAGATAGATAGATAGATAGATATCTTAGTTCGTTATATGTATATTTACATATAATGGTCATTATAAATTACGTACTTATTACTGTTAGGTGCTTACGTGTACTAGTCAGAAGCTGTCTTAACAATCGCTTCGCCCGATTTGGATCATTTTGGAGGCGCCCCCTGGATTTTCTCGCAGTTTCTACTATAAGCACAATATTTCAAAAACAAACTTTTAAACAAGTTTAATATGATATTGAACTTAAAAGTTTCTTCCATTGCTTGAAAATTACTTTCTCTCCGTTGATATATATATATATATATATATATATATATATATATATATATATATATATATATATATATATATATAATATATATATATATATATATATATATACATACAGAGCCGGTGCAAGGTATTTTGGTGCCCTAGGCGAGATCAGATATCTGGCGCCCCACTTCCACTCACACACTCCCCACCCACCCATCATGAGATAAACCCTTAGCCCAGCACCCTAGGCGATTGCTTAGTTCGCCAAGCGGAAGCGCCGGCCCTGTATATATATATATATATATATATATTTTTATATATATATATATATATATATATATATATATATATATATATATATATATATATATATATATATTTATATATATATATATATATATATATATATATATATATATATATATATATATATATATATATATATATATATATATATATATATATATATATATATATATATATATATATATATATATATATATAGTCTCCGGATAGTCTCTGATTGAAACGTTTTCTTTAACACTTGCATATACAGATCATGAAGCCATTACAAATAGACTAATGCTAATAATTAGGCCATTTTTGTACCGGTGAGTGACGTTTTTTTTTTAAACCTTTACCATATGCCCCATGCATCTCTCTCTCTCTCTCTCTCTCTCTCTCTCTCTCTCTCTCTCTCTCTCTCTCTCTCTCTCTCTCTCTCATATATATATATATATATATATATATATATATATATATATATATATATATATATATATATATATATATATATGCATATATATGCCATCTGATTTTTTTTATCTTTCATTCATTATTTGTTCCGTTTTTTTTTTTAATAATCTGTGGAATTTCTGGCAGTCTCTTTTGTTCGTGTCAGAGTAAGTGTTTGAGTAAAACCGTAAAACTTTTCTTCGGAAGAATCAGTGTCAGAAGCTCTAAGTTTTACCGTCAAATTAAGAGTGGCTTTCTCGGAGTAATTCTATGTTGCTTCTGCAATCTGAATAGGCGAGATTAATTTGCTAGTTATATATATATATATATATATATATATATATATATATATATATATATATATATATATATATATATATATATATATGGTTAAAATTATAAATTTTCAAGATTTTAGCCAGAAACGAAAACAATTAATTGTTTTGAATGTATTATTCGTTTTCACATACAGTATAGGATTCACTCAGCTTAATTGGACTACTTCATATGTTATTTGGACAAATAATATTAAGTTTGGTTAAGAACATCAATGTCAGAAATTTATTCTTGGAATGAGCTAGCAAAGTCTAAGAGTAGTCCATATGTAAACACTTACTGAAACACATTCCTAGATGACTAATATGTCGATACCAATATGCAATATCGGAATGGGGATCATAATGCTACAAGGATGAACCTGAATCAGGGTGCGTACATTCTTGTCCAATTTATCGACTACCACCCTGTAAGGCATATGTTTTTTATGTGAGTCATTCAAACAGTGATGGTAGTGGTTCATAACACACACACACACACACACACACACACACACACACACACACACACACACACATACATACAGACATACATACAATTTAAATCGTTTCAGTCGAATGTAAATAATTACAATTCCTTTATTTTTCCTCTTTTAATATATGTTGCGTATATAACCCGTTTGCAATAACTTCTCTCACGGATGTGTTTTGATACTGCGTTCTCTATACTTTTGTAGCTATATTGTGTACTGTAAGTCCTTAATGACAAGTTATTTTCCTAACTTTTCTGTATTTACTAAAACTTAACTGAATGAAATCTCTACTGAAGAGCAAATATAGAAAGTCAGTCAGTCAGTCAGTCAGTCAGACAGACATACATACAGACAGACATATACCCCCACACCCCCACAAACATACGCACGCACGCACGCACACACACACACACACACACACACACACACACACACACACACACACACACACACACACACACACACATACATACATACATACATACATACATACATACATACATACATACATACATACATACATACATACATACATACATACAACCATGCATATTTCATTGGGATTTAGAGTGCTTTGCAGTACCACACAGAAAATATCCGACCAACAGATTTGTGACCACGAGATACACTTGTAATTTAATTGTGGAATAATTATTCGCATTATTTGGTTCTTAGTCAACAGAAAATACCTAACATATCTATGTAATTTGTTAATGTTGTAATGAAAATAAACACATTAAGCTAGAAATAGTTGGCGCGAAGTTATCGTCTATCACCCCACGCGAATAAGGAATATATATTCTCTGGATTTCATTATGTGCTATTTTTACAAATTTACATAAATATATTGCAGATCTTAGTTAGCTCCCTTGTGTTAGACTTCGAAAGTTCATCTCTTAGTTAGTTCCCTTGTGATAGCCTTCGAAAACGAAACGTGCATTTCTTAGCTTCCGTGTGATAGGCTTCGAAAACGTTCAGCTCTTTTAGTTAGCTTCTTTGTGATAGGCTTCGAAAAAAGGTTCGAAGCACTCTCTGGTTAGAAATGACGTGTGTTATTGCGAAACCCAATACTGTGTCTGTCCTAATGTGCATACCGTGCGAGAATTTAAATGTCACTATAAGAAAGGTGATATCTGAATTACACATGCTTTTACCTTCAGCTTAAAAGACGCAAAGTAATATGGACACAAATAAAGTTAGTTAAACAATGTGCTTTATAATTCATCCGAAATACACCCTGAAAATTATAATTTCATTCTGTTTCAGGGTGTGGAGTAATCATTAGCATCCTTTAGTCGTGGAAGTCAATTGTAAATGTTGTCTCTCTCATCTCTGAAGTCCTTGACTAAGCACATGACTCCAGCTACTTCGGTTTTGAGCAAGTGCTTTCCAGTTGACCACATAGATGTCCAGATCCTCGATGTCTCCCTTGAATACAGCTATGAAGGTTATACGTATCGACTTGGCAGCATTTTGTCAGAGGCCAGTTCGCATTGGTATGCGTCCATCCTTTCAGTCTACATGTCCAAGCCGTCGTAGGCGACGCTGACGTCACAGTTTGACCATACTGGGAATATGTGCACGCTCCTGAACCTCTGTGATAGGAACTCTATCCTTCTATGAAAAGAGTAACATTATTCGTCGTAGCCGTTACGAAAGTATCTTCCTCTAAAGACGATTGAGACTCTGCTTTTGAAGTTATTAAAGTCAGTATGGTTTTTTTTTTTTTTTTTTTTTTAGGGTTTAACGCCATTGTTTTAGCACACGACAGGCTATACATGCGGCCGGTATTATTGGTGGAGGAAGAACACGGGAAAACCCCCGGAAAGAACCACCGACCCACGAGAAGCTACTGGCAAGCTTTCTCACATAACTACATTAGCCGAATCTTAGACTCGAATCCACGCAGACAGAGGTGAGACGGCAGTGATCCGTAACGGAAAGCGCTTTAGACCACTCGGCCACTCGGGGCCCTCAAGTCAGTATGTAAATACAATGATCCACTCTCACAACAGTTAGCCCGACAGCTGACACGGTTTGCGGAAGTATGGCCTCCGAAAGGCGCACGCATGTAGTTGGTATCAGGAGCGAGAGTGTTGGAAGAGAACCAGTGTTTCCTACCATCCAAGGGTCCAGCTGCAAGAAAAGCAAAGTACTACCTCTCCTCCAACATCCTACAGCTAATAATATAACAGTGTCTCAACAATATATGAAATAGACATTGACTATCGTTAAATGTCTAATTACCAGAACATCAAGCCCAAAGCTGATGTTTGATGATAATGATAAAGCAATAAAATATATAAACTGGAAGACTATAAACTGGAATACTTAAAGGGAGAGAATACAGAGATAATATGTTAATAATAAGGTGTATGTGTTTACAAGAAACACGATGACATATAGAAGGCTGAACAGATTTATAAAAGAAAAACGTGTGAGTGGCATAAAATACTTACTATGCAAACGAATGGATATGTTGAATAAATTGAATAGCTGGAAACCAGATGAAAACAGTGTGTCATTAAGAAATTACACATTACATAAACAGCTATATCAAGGAGAATAACGGTGCCCGTGGTTAAACGTTTATGTGTTAATTTGATTTAGTGGCAGATCCAAAGGGATACAAGAAAATACACGCAAACCCATTACAGGTGAAGAAGACAGATACCATTAAACATGAAAAAGGAAAAATGGTGAACACAATAGATGACATTTTCTAGCAGGGCAATAAATGACATTGCAAGAGTCAAGAGTCACCTAAATATTGTTGGTTCAAAACAACATCTTAGTCGTGCTTAAAAATATGAGGTCAATTAAACGTCTTTGAAACTATAGTTACATAAGATACGGATGCCAAACAGCGCCCTCAATTACAGCAAATTTATGCGTTTGTTCCGATCATAATATTTCACTATATACATATTTAGCACATCCCTGACACGTTGTCACAACGAATTACCATACAAAGTTGATTTACAATTTTAGTTCATCCATAAAACCGTGTTACACAGAATTACAACACAAAGTTGACTTGTTCACATCTTTGAAAGAATGTTACATCGAATTACAACACAAAGTTTATTTAGAATTTTAGTGCATCCTTAAAACCTTGTTGCTAACACTTAAAACACAAAGATGAGTTTTGCATATCCTTGAAACCTTGTTACAAAGAATAAATGGGCAAATCTGATTTACAATTTTAACACATCCTTGAAACCTTGTTACAAGGAATAAATGGGCAAATTTGATTTACAATTTTAGCATATCCTTGAAATCTTGTTAAACAGAAGTACTACACAATGTTGATTTACAAGTTTAGTACATCCATAAAACCTTGTTACAATTACCACACAAAGCTGATTAAAATGTTTAGCACATCCTTGATTCCTTGTTACATAGAATGTACACCACAAACTGACGTTTGCACATCCTTGAAACTTTGTTACAAAGAATACTAAACAAAACTAATTTAGAATTGTGTATCGTATCCATAAAACCTTGTTACAATTATCTCACGAAGTTGATTCAGAGTATTAACACATCCTTAAATCCTTGTTGCACATAATTTACAACACAAAGTTGTCTTTTGTACATCATTGAAACCTTGTTACAAAGAATTACTATTTAAAGTTGATTTAGAATTTTAATCGCATCCATAAAACCTTGTTACAATTACCACACGAAGTTTTGTTACAATTTTAACATATTCTTGAAAAATTGATACAACCTATTAGAAAAAAAGCTGACTTTTGAACATGTTTGAAGCCCTGTTACAAAGAATTACAACGCAAAGCTGACTTTTGCGAATCCTTGTTACGAAGAATTACAACACAATGCTGACTTTTGCGTTTCCTTGTTACAAAGAATTACAACACAAAGCTGACTTTTGCGTATCCTTGTTACGAAGAAATCTTGTTACAAAACATTACTACACAAGGTTGATTTAGTATTTCACATCCATGAAACCTTGTTACAAAGGATTACAACACAAAGCTGACTTTGCAAATCCTTGAAAGAATTACATCGCTATGGTGACTTTTGCGCAACCTTGAGACCTTCTTACAAAGAATTATCACACGAAGTTTTGTTACAATTTTAGTGGATCCATAACATCTTGTTACAAACAATAACCGCGCATAGCTGATTTACAATTTGAGCACATCCTTGAAGATTTGTTACAAAGAATTACCAAAAAAAAAGCTGAGGGGTGAAGATGTTTTACATCATAAGGACGAGATAAGATCCAGTTTAGAATTGTTTTTAAAAAAATACAACCAATTCATTTCTCATAGACCATGCTTCTAATGATTCTTAAATATATTACCAAGTTGAAATCACACAGAACAAGATATAGCTGGTAACACTTTAATCCTAGCTCAGTATTTTAAGGTCATACGAATGTTGAGTGCTAGCTTTACATCATATTAGCTTTCTACTGTTACAATAACAGTATGCAGAGTCTTCATCCTTCACAGCAGGGGCCGCAAACACGCGACCTGCATGCCGCACGCGGACTTCGAGGCTGAATCATGTAGTCCGCAAAATGATAGGCGTCACAAAATGCCATGAGAGAAAACAAAGTTGATGCGGATATTGGGTCATCTAAAATGACCTGGTTATATGTCACATGACTGATCAATTAACCTCATGCGAGATAATAGATCGCTGCATCTACCGTACCAGGTGAAATGTCAACCTGTTAATCTATGACACGCTATTTGAATTTGGCAAAGGAACACGTTTAACTTAAGTGGTACCTTTCTTTAAAATTATTTTTATTGATCTTAAAAATGTACAATTTGTATTACCAAGTTGCTTAAATTAGACTGCAGAAGACAATATTTACTGTTGTATATCATCTTCATAAATCATAAAAATGATTTTTAAAGTGGCTTGAGAAAATATTCTTGTAGAAAGAAATTCACAAAAACATGTTAATGTATTTAGTATACAATCTATCCTTTATTAATTTTAATTGCCTTTTGTTTTTGAAGCCTCAGAAATAAATGAACTTAAAACATAAAGCAAAATAATGAATAAGTCATCTCCTTATTATGATTAAATATAGCTTGTTATGACTAATGATCTAATAGAACTGCAGTATTGGTCCAATTAATAGCTTCTTATGACTAATGATCTAATAGAACTGCAGTATTGGTCCAATTAATAGCTTCTTATGACTAATGATCTAATAGAACTGCAGTATTGGTCCAATTAATAGCTTGTCATGACTAATGATCTAATAGAACTGCAGTATTGGTCCAATTAATAGCTTGTTATGACTAATGATCTAATAGAACTGCAGTATTGGTCCAATTAATAGCTTGTTATGACTAATGATCTAATAGAACTGCAGTATTGGTCCAATTAATAGCTTGTTATGACTAATGATCTAATATAACTGCAGTATTGGTCCAATTAATAGCTTGTTATGACTAATGATCTGATAGAACTGCAGTATTGGTCCAATTAATAGCTTGTTATGACTAATGATCTAATAGAACTGCAGTATTGGTCCAATTAATAGCTCTTGGGGAATAATCTAGAGAAAATAGTGATTTTGTATTTCACGAATAAAAACGTAACAAATATTCTTAACATGTTTTCGAAAATAATGATCTTTGAATATATGGAGTTTTATCAATATCTGGGATTAGTACAATCAGCCAATATCAGATGGGCAAATGATATTAATTTCAATATATTTTAGCAGAAAATTGCTCTCAATAAAATTAAATAAAAACTTACTCTTAATACAACCTATGGAACATTTCAATCTTATTACTTTTATTAAAAGTTCTGTCCTGATAGTATTAATTCCTTGAATGGCCAAAGAGAGATAATTCAGAAAATCTGATACTATTGAAGCCACACATCTAAATCAAATTTGTGGAGGTAAGCATATTCATAAATGTTGTATGTTACGTACGATAATTGTCAAATATAAGTTTGTGATGAATATAATGGGATGAACAGATCCATTGTATTAATGGGAGTAAAGTACATACCATATAATACAAGCTAATAAAATGCCAAACTGTGGAATACAGTGTTCAAAGTCAAGGTCTCTGAGATGTGACACTGGAAATTAGAACCGAAAGTGAAACGTAAATTGTGGCTGAAAATGGCTGCAGTGTTGATAGTGTAAATTGCAATCAAACGATCATATAATTCTATGACACGTTTAACAAGTTCTTAATCTCTATAAAAGTTTTGAGAGAGGCACACACAGAGCCTCGTATTAGCTGTTGCTGCTCTCCTAGCTGGGTCATTGAACTTAATTATGTAGGTAGGACATTTCTATTATGTCTTTTGTAGAATTTTTGTCTTTAAACTGTGCTATAAAATTAAATATAAAATGACCTTCATTGAGATACTGTATGTTTATTTTTGAAGAAAAGATTATCAACCAGCAACATTCATCTATGTGCTAATATGTCAATATAGCACCACATGGATTGGTTCTAGTTCCCATGAATAATTAGTAGGCGATAACCATATATGCTGACCTGGACTTTAGAAGATATTTTAAATGCAATAAAAAAGCATAATAATTTCATTTCGATTTAACCTCCAGGGTGAATATCTCTCTCTCTCTCTCTCTCTCTCTCTCTCTCTCTCTCTCTCTCTCTCTCTCTCTCTCTCTCTCTCTCGCGCGCTTTCTTTCTTTCTCTTTCTTTCTTTCTTTCTTTCTTTCTTTTACCTTTTCCTCTTTCTTTCTCTTTCTTTCTTTTCTATTTCTTTCTTTTTCTCTCCTTCTCTTTCTCTTTCTTACTTTCTTACTATCTTGCTCTCTTTCTCTCTCCTGCTTTATTTCTTTTTTCTCTTTCTTTTTTCCTTTTTTTCTCTTTCTTTCCTACTCTTTTTCTTTGTTTCTCTCTTTTTATCTTTCTCTCATTCTCTATTTCTCTCTTTCCTTTTGACTATATCTTTCTCTCTTTTTCTCTCTTTCTGTATCTCTCTCGTTCTCTCTCTCTTTTTCTCTTTATCTCTCTGTCTCTTTCTCTCCTTCTTTCTCTCCCTCTTTCTTTCTCTTTCTCTTTTTTCACTCTTTCTCTTTTTCTCTTTCTTTCTTTCTTTCTCTCTTTCCTTTCTTTTTTCTCTACGATCCTTATCTCTTTTTGTCTTTCTTTCTTTCTCTTTCTTTTTTCTCTCTTTCTTTCTCTATTTCTCTCTTATTTCTTTCTTTTTTCTCTTTTTCTCTTTTTTCTCTGTTTCTCTCTCTCTCTCTCTCTCTCTCTCTCTCTCTCTCTCTCTCTCTCTCTCTCTCTCTCTCTGTGAACATTTGACTCCTTTATCTTATTGCACACAAATGCTAACTGCTAACGTAGTTGCAGGACACAGCCGTTGCATGTCATTGAGTAATTTGCCTTCAGATCGATTCAGAGACATACAACACCCAACAAACCATTAACAATAATAAATACCTAGCATACATGATTCATATGACATTTTAACAAATAAAATCAAACAATTATCCCAAAACCCGTCGAAGAAAATAATGTAATAAATTTTTAGAATACATGAGTCGTATAACATACATATGAAATGAATTCAGGAAATTATGTAAAAACTCCTATCAACGAAAAAGTGCACTAAATTCAAGACACATGCATTTACATAATTATCTCCAGGCATTTATCTTCTGATTCGCATGAAAAGTATGAAACTAAGACAAATAAAGTAAAACAATTATCTTCAGAATCATAACAAAGGGTAATTGTATGAAACTAATAAGCCATAATTTATTTCGAGATTAGCTCTCATACCACTTAGCATTATCGTCTCGTTATTTTTTTGTTTCCGTGTCTCTTAAACTTTTCAAAATCCGTCCCAAAGTATCCTCTCTGTGCCTCTGAGACAAAATTTCAAGCCTCCCGCTGATAAACTTAGGCTGATGGCTGATAAATATGTCGGAGTAATACATTCCGCTTACGCTATTATGGATTCTCATTAATTGCATTCAATGACCACACCTTGTCTCTTGATACTACATTGTGCTCAAGACTAAACGAACTGGAACTACAAAATCATTACTTAAATGCAAACGGAAGCGGAAAAAGAAACGTTGTTTCAAAGCCAGCCGGGGTAGAAGAGGAACAAGAATTCCAGTTATCTCCCTTTCGTCCATAACAGATTAACAATTTTAAAATTCTGCCGTTAATTTTGATAACCTGGTTCAAATTCCTCTTAAATCGTCAACCGTTGTGTCAACTGTCCAGGGATACCACTACGTATTGCCTTATTTAATGCTCAATCAGTAGGAACACCGGAAATGCGCACATAAATAGTTAATTTTATCAATGACCAGAATATCGACGTCTTTTTCCTGACAGAAACATGGCTAAAATCATCAGGCGATGAACTCAAGTTTGCGGATTTAACATCCACCGATTACTCCATCAAGTCGTTCCTCCGTAATTCCATGATAAAATGCCTTAAGTACAACACAACCTTCAATTTCTGCCACACATCGCTTGAACTAGTCCAAACAACACTCACACGGTAACAAAGGTCAGTCCATTTCATTTGTCTCTACCGCCCTCCTTATATTAGAAAAAACAAGCTGACTGAATCTCTCTTTTTGGAGCAGTTTTCAAATCTTCTGGAGTATGGAAATTCGAAAGGTGGCAACCTAATTATTCTTGGAGATTTAAATTTTCACGTTGACTGTCCTGGAACCCATACACGTCAAAACTCCTAGATTCCATTCATGTTTTCAATCTTAAGTAATCAGTTAATCAACCCACCCATAAACTTGGTCACATTTTAGACTGGTTTCTTTATAGACCTGATGATAATATTATGCAATCCACCCTTGTATCCCACGAACTTGTATCAGATCACCTCTGCATTATATGCCACCACGACTTATCATTCCCTAACCCTCCACCTTTATTTGCTACTAAGAGAAACCTCCGTATGAAATATAGAACCAAATTCATGCTTAACATCCAAGAAAACCTAGCAACGTACTTACATCATACAGCGGAACAACCCGATACCTGCGTGCGTTCATTGCTTGAAAAACATGCCCATTAGAGATTCGCTTGACAACACAATTTAAATTGACTCGTCACCATACAGTTATGATACAAAATTTCAGCGACAACCATTAGGATCATTTGAACCTGTCTTTATAGATTTAGTACTGACAATCGTGATGAAGTGTGCACCAAAGTCCAGTGAACTTGATCCGATTCTAATATCACTGCTGCTTGAGTGCTTAGACACAATATTGTCTTCACTAACTGATGTTATTAATATATCTCTCTCTCATCGGGGGAATTCCCATCATTTTTCAAAAGTGCTTCTTATATCCCATTCAATTAAAAATCTTAAAAAGGTTGTTCTAACCCAACTTGTATCTCATTTGAATTCAAACAGTCTTTTTAGCAATGTACAATCTGCATATCGCCCTTGCCACAGTACAGAAACTACTCTTCTGAAAGTATTTAATGAATCTCTCTCACATGGATAGCGTAAAGATTACAGTCCTCACCCTCCTTGATTTGTCTGCATCATTTGACACAATAGACCATAATATATTACTTCACCGTCTCCAGCGTGTATTTGGCATTCAGAATACAGCCTTACAGTGGTTCGAGTCCTACTTAGTCAACATGACACAAATTGTATCTGCAAATGGAACAAACTCCAGCCCAGTTAATATATGGTGTGGTGTTCCACAGGGGTCTGTTTTTGGGCCTGTTCTCTTAATTCTATACACTCAGCCGCTCTCAAGTGTCATAGATCATCACCCAGTGTCTCACCAATTGTACGGTGATGACAACCAAATATACAAGTCTAGCCACTCAACTGAAGTTGATACGGCCTTCCATGGATTAGAGAGGTGAATTTCTGATGTGAAATCATGGATGACATGTAGCAAGGTGCAGACGAATGATGATACAACTGAGACTTTTCTGGTCACAACACAAAGACTTTCTCATTCACATCCTTTACCTCAGACAATAAATATCAGCAACACTAACATTAAATTCTCACAGTCAGTACGAAACCTAGGTATTACTCTAGACAGTACTATTACATTGCACCAACATGTCATGAACTGCAAGGTTGCATATCTTGAACTAAGACGCATCAGTTCCATTCGTAAATATGTTTCAGTTGATTCCACTAAAACACTTGAGTGTTCATTAGTACTTTCAAGACTAGGCTATTGTAAATCAATTCAGTCTGGTTCGTCACAATATTTACTCCAGAAACTTCAAACAGTTCGAAACATAGCTGCACGGATCATATTTAGAGTACCTGGACAAGAGCACACATCACCACTGCTCTGTCCTCTACATCGGCTATCAATTCGATACAGAATCAAACACAAAATTTGTTTTCTGTGCTATGTTTCACTGACAGACTCCAGTCCAACATACCTATCCGGTCTCACCCATGTATACACACCAGCAATATACTTACGCTCTTCTTCTGGTTATCCTTTACTCATTTTTCCCACTATGAAAACGAAGTCTATGGACAACGTTCTTTTGGATACCAGGGTCCAGCGATGTGGAACGAATTGTCCACTGGAATTAGACACAGTGGTCCCTTTTAAGAGTGCTCTTAAAACTCACCTGTTTCGACTGCAGGAAAAAACTTAGAGACCAAATAATGTTTTGTATCTTATGTGTTTTCAGCATGTGTGTATGTTTTCAAATTTCATATTTTTTGCCATTTTAAATTTTTTTTTTTAAAGTGTAGTCATATCATAAATGGTGTAAAGCGCTTAGAGCAGCGGTTCTCAACCTGTGGGTCGCGACCCCGTCAAGGGTCGAACAACGATTTGCCAGGGGTCGCTTACGACCATCGGAAATATACATTTATACAGTTATGAAAGAAACTAATTTTACGGTTGGGTCGCCACAACAATTGGAATTGCATTAAAAGGGTCGCGGCACTAGAAAGGTTGAGAACCGCTGGCTTAGAGCTTCTAAAGATGAGGCGCTATACAAAGTCCTCATTATTATTTATATTTATAAAAACTTTACATGAACTTTCGCCTGAGTATCCTACCCTGGCTTAGCATATGCCCATCCTGGGTTTCAGATCCTTCCCACTTTCTGTAATAAACCAATATCTGTAAAGTTTCAACTTATGACAAATATTTCTGACACATTTCAAACCTTAGCATTTTTCTATACAATAAAACATTTGACCGCTTCTTGAACATTATCCTGACAGATATTGGATGGACCCTCATTAAGAATCAACCATTACCATCATACCGACTAACGTATCGTATGCTTACCCCCTGCAATTGATTTGATTCCGTGCCAAGTCACACCATCTCATAGGGAGCTGACACTGGGGATAATCAGTTGGTTTAGAATATAGGCTAGTGTCTGTTACCCTCCAAGATGGTAGGATGGGTGTCCAAAAAGCTGCTACACCTATTTGACGACACTGATGTAAATGTAATGGCATGACGGAAGTTATTGGTGAACTTAATGACTATTATGAAATTGCTGATTTGATAGATTGTGATACTAGGTCTTCGTTAGATCTGTATCAGCATAGATGTCTATAGTGTGTTTCTTTGAGGAAAGTTAGGTCGAGTCCTCCCATAAAAAATATTGGCTTACAAAAATGCCATTTTAATGTCCATTGCTATGCCAATAATATGCGAAGTGCTGGTTGTTGAGGACAAAATTCAAAGTTTGACCAAATATTGTGAAGACGTGGAATGACTAGGTTGACTGTTTCATGCTTCCCTGCAGGCGCTATAACATTCTCGCGTGGGATGTTTGGTGTATAAGGAAAATACGTTCATAGCTACGAGGAGAGTGCTAAATGGAAAAGTAGTTTTTGGTGTTTTATAGAGATAGTCCGATGTATCTTGTATACATGAAGGCAGTTTTTCCAGTAAAGCCGAATCTGGCAATCGAGGAGTTCAGGAATTATTTCAGGGTAATGGTTGTTTCGGGAAATGATTAGCCTCCCCAGGTTCCCTTCGTTGTGTAATTTAGAGAGTAATAAATGTTTGTGTCATTTTTACATATCTTTGGTATAATTCAGCTGGGCATCGAACCACCGCCTCTCGCATCAAAGGCGGACGCTCTAATAACTTAGGCCACATGATCGGTGTAATTAGATGTATTTATGACAAGAACGCAGAATCAGTGTCTGCTTGCTCGAAAGAATATATTCTCTTTCGATTAGCCTATTTTAGCGACGGTGTTTCATGTCGGTTTAAATTGCCCTTATTAATAGTGTTCTGCGAGGTATTATTCATTTTCACTGTGAAAAAAATTCCTCAGGAGACGGAACTTTACTAGGGAGAGGAATATAATTGCTTTTTGGGCGAAATCTTTGAGGCTCATTGTATCTGACATTGGATTTTCCAGCATCGTCACTGAGCTTTCCTTTGAGTTTCATGATTTGTACAAAACTCGCAAAGTCTTATTTCAATTTCAGTACATGGTACGTTTTAGACCAAGTACATGTATACATTGTATATGTTACGTTTTAGACAGTACATGTATACATTGTACATGGTACGTTTTAGACAGAGTACATGTATACATTGTACATTGGTACGTTTTAGACAGAGCACATGTATACATTGTACATGGTACGTTTTAGACCGAGTACATGTATACATTGTACATGGTACGTTTTATACAGTGTACATATATACATTGCACATGGTACTCTTTAGATCGAGGAGAAAGGTGGAGGCCTTTAACAGAATACTTATGTCAGAAAAAGATAATTTAATCGATAATTAGGCTTGTGGAATAAATGACATTCTGGTTTGCAGAAAGTTTTTTTCCTAGCCAATTTCTGTATTTTTCTTTTACTGTATTTTTCGTTTTCATTTATTCCGTTAAGAAACTTCATTTGAGATCTCTCTGTATTATATAATCTCTAGAAAATGTGACGTTGTGCTTCTCCAAAAGTTGCCTTTGTAGGACGTTAAACCGTTCTGATATGTAAGCAAGAAATATGGTCAGGTCACAATGTCTTCGCAAATTAAATATACATTCTACAAGCAAATAAACATTTCAATATTAGATTAACACCTTGACACTAGTAATCGCTATACTATATAGAAAATTGTACGCAGATGGTATCTTACCTGTAAACGATACAAGTCTCCTTTGAGTTCCGACGAAATGGGTTAGTTCGTTCACCAATATAATCGCTTTTTATAAACAGTCTCTTATGACGTAGCCAAATATGGCCATACGCCTAGCGCTTGTGTTTCGCCAGAATCTCAAAGTGAAGCTTCATCGTTTCTGTTTTATAAAGATTACCGCAAGGGTCTATGTACGTCATTAGACAGGAAATTTTGCTACATCAGTTACTTCCTGACCACTACTGTATCTCTGGCATTGGTTAGCCCATAATCTCCAGAACTTACAGAGTGCAATCTAGGCTTCTAGGCTGAATTTATGATCCAGGAGAAATGTATAGCGCAAAAGAGATTTGATTTAGGTCATAAGGGCGTAATCTTTATTATAGTTGTAATACAGAAATAAATGAAATCAGTCTCAATATATTTTTTGTCGAAAATTAATTTCAATATAATTATATGAAAAATTACTTTTAATACAAGTTAGAGAAAATTTCAATCTTATTACCTTAACTAAAAAATTCTGTCTTAATATTAGTTTCATTGGTTTAGCAAAACCAAATGTCTTGATATCGAATTCCAAAGAAGCACAAACTTTATGAGTAAATTTCAGTGTAGTTACATGTCATTATATGTATTTTCTTTTTCCATTATTTAACCCATGGAGGGCGCTATTGACATTTTTGATGGGGTCTATAAGCCGCTAAAGTAATATTCCCATAAATAACTTTAAACTCTAGTAATAGTAATCACCTTGTGTCATCTGTACTGTTAAATTTCCCTCGTAACCCATAATTCCATATCCATGTTAAATTCATCAAGGACTACATAGTGAACCAGTAATATTAATTACACTAGGGTTTCATACAATCCCGAAAACAGTAAATATTAATTTTATGAGACTTTTTATGAGACGTTTTGTTGAAAGGATTATGGTTCGTTCTCATAAACACATGCTGGGAACTCAGGAAGGTAGGAAGAAAAAATGAATGCGTTCCCAGATAAAGGATGTCACCCGATGATAGAAATGTCTAGGGATTTCAGGTACGGAATCGTAGCTGGAATAAGAAGACAGACATCTATTTTCTTGTCGGTACGGAAACTTTATATATGATATATTATTACAGGTAAGATACCATCTGCGTACAATTTTCTATATAGTATAGCGATTACTAGTGCCAAGATGTTAATCTAACATTGATAGTCCACTAATGTCGTTTTTTTTAAAAAGAATTTTCTCCATTACTTTTATGAAATAATTCTCACAAAAGAAAGAGTCACTTATAACGGTGTAGATACGGTTGCATCTTGGGGTCTTCTTGTTATGAAAAAGTTGTTTTGTAATATATGTTGTGATTAGCTTTTCATAACCTTCTTCTCATTTCTTGCTATGAGAAGGAATTACTCGTAAGTTAAGGAGCGTCAATGTCCATGGAGAGAGAGAGAGAGAGAGAGAGAGAGAGAGAGAGAGAGAGAGAGAGAGAGAGAGAGAGAGAGAGAGAGAGAGAGAGAGAGAGAGAGTGTGTTCAGGCCCTCTTAAAAGAGTGTCGCCACGATTATGAGATACAGCTACATCTGTAATGAAAAAACAAACATCCTGCTAGCTTCTAAGTTGAGGGACTGACCTGTGCAATATACGCCTCTTACTTATACTCGTTTGGTGCAAGTCAGGACCAAATATGGTAATCCCTTAATATACTAAGCCAGCAGCGACGTCTGTTAATCATTAGATAAGAACCATTTTGTTTTACGTCACTAAAAGAAGTTCTTTAGAGAAAGGTTATTCCACTTTTATTAACCGAATTGGTAATTCGCCAATGTCTGAGTTACAGAATATATATTTTTACTGATAGAACCTAGGACTTTCTAGCTAAATCAGCGATATGGCATGTGTTCGCCAATGTCTGGGTCACAGAATATATGTTTTTACTGATAGAATCTAGGAGTTTCTAGGTAAATCAGCGATATGGCATGTATAATGATTTTTTGTAATATAGTTCCACATATATTGTACATTGGCAAAGCTTTAAACTATCTTTACTGGTTTTATGTAGTGTGGCTTATATACATTGCCTTTTTTCGCTTGCGCAGCAACTATTTTTATTCTATATTAAATTACTCTTAATATATTTTAGAACCTACTTTAATATAAATGAATAAAACATTACTTTAATACAATTTTTAAAAAATGGCAATCTTATTAATTTTACTAAAAAAATCTATCCTAACATTAATATCACGTAATGTCTCATAGCATGCAGGTGATATTAATGAACCTATGGCATCAAAGTGAACCTGTACAATATTTTCAGGAAAAAAATAGAGACAACAACATATGTCACTCAAATTTCGATCGTCAAATACGTTGCTTTTTGTGAAATGAATGGCAGACTAATTTTTTTCTATCGCAAATAGTGAATTTGACAATCTCTTACAACAACATGGAAAAAATGTTGCCTAATTTTGCTCTTGGCCACATCGTCAATCTGTGTATGTACTATATAGGGGAAAATAACGTTCACATTTATTGATAAAGTGTTTTATATCTTGAAATACATTACAAAAAGGAATGAGTCTCTGTTTAATATAAAGTAGTGTGCTAGTTTGGATGTCATTCTAATGTCTTTTAAATCGCTTTTAGAAATTAGTGTATTAGAACCAAATATAAATATCCTTGATATCGGAACTCCAAAGATAATTTACATGTATCTAAGATCTGTAGGGTTGTTCTATCATTTAATGCAAATTTGTAAGAATCTAGTCCGCTGCATGTTACTTGACAAGTGATACAAATAGTTCAGCAAACTGGTTTTTCCTAATTATCAAATTCCTTTTATGATTTAGTAACTGTCACACTCTTGCGACAATCTCAGGGTTCTGTGTGAAAAGTACCCTCAACTCAACAAGACATCTATCATGTGTTATTCAATTTCAAAACGGCCTTTGACAGTGTGAAATGAGGCGTTGTGGGCCACAATGAAGTACAACATGTGTCAAAAGTTGACCAATACCATCAAGCAGCTGTACGCCAAGGCTACAAGTGTAGTAATTGGTCAATGTTATGTGAAGGAATGGTTCCAGACAGTTGGAGTACGTCAATGCTGTCATCTGTCACCCACGCTGTTCAACATTTACTAAGAGCGCATCATGAGCGAAGCCCTGGAAAACCACTGTGAGACGTCAGCATTGGAGGGCGTAACATCACCAACCTCTGCTTTGCATACGACATTGATGGGCTGGCAAGCATTGACGACTAGATTGCCACCTTATTGAAGAACCTGGATGAAACATCTTCCAGATATGACATGGAGATAAGTGCTGAGAAGAAAAAGCTGATGACAAATAGTGGCAAACAAATCTCATCCAAGATTAAAGTCAGCGGACAGGAACTGGAAACAGTTCAGATATCTTGGTTCCATAATCATTGAACAGGGATCAAGATCAGAAATTTTGTCACGAACAGCACAAACAACGGCAGCTGTGTCAAATCTAAGACCTATATGGAGAGACAAGAATATCTGTCTGAAAACTAAAATCAGACTATTGAGAGCACTAGTCATCTCAATCGTTTTGTATTCATGTGAGGCCTGGACACTGACAGCAGAATTACAACGAAGAATCCAGGCACTTGAAATGAGATGCTACAGAACCATCCTTGGCATCTCTTACGTGGACCACATCACACAAAAAGAAGTGAGTAATCCCAATAGGCACAAATTAGGCCAATATAAAGACCACCTCACCACTGTCAGAAGAGGAAGCTGAAATGGTATGGCCATGTCACTAGAGCCATAAGTCTATCCACAACAGTCCTGCATGGCAGCGTCCAGGGTTGCAGAAGGAGAGGTAGACAGAGGAAAAAAGTAGACTGACAACATCGCAGAATGGACCAGGAAGGTTTTGCAGAGACACAGGTATTGGCAGATGTTAGCAGCACAGTGTCTCGACGACCGCACTAGGTCAAGAGACTGATGATGATGATGATGATGATTATGATGATGATGATGATGATGATGATGATGATGATGATGATGATGATGATGATGATGATGAATTGTCACGTAACAAATGCCCAATATTTTCAAGGATGGTGTTCGAAACGAGACAACTATGCACTGTAGATAATATTAATAACTTTATATTAAATATCACAAATACTTGTTTGTGTTGTTACGATTTGTTAACAATGTTTTAGTCATATCGCTACGATGTCTGGAGAGTGGTAGTTTATAATAAAATCTAGTACTAGGACATCATGTAATTACCAGTGACATCCTGACATCAAAGTCAACCAGTCCTAACACTAACCTCTTAATGCTGAGCGCCTTAGTAGGACTTGGCCGTAATTCGAATCCGCGTCTTTCCGCATCTTGGTCCGACATTCTAAACACAATCGCACCTATTTGCATGTAAAGACATTCTCCCAAAATGAGAATAAAAACATAATTAAAGCCATTTTTCCTGACTACAAATTCTTGCAAAATAACCCCAATAGTTAGATGTACTCTCTTGAGTGCATATCTTTGGATAGATCTCAATTCATCTGTATCATTATTCACCTTTAGGACAACTAGAACATACAATAGCTTAGATATTGTTTTAGTCGATATGATATCAAATTTATACCAGTAGTTCTTTAAAATAAAATAGAATATACTTGAAATGTCTTTAGAGCAAATGTTTGATGTACCGTCATATAATGTACCATCTGAGGTAAAATCAATGCCAAGAAAATGTATTCACTATTTTTGGTTCTAAGTTCTTATTGATCATCACAATCTTGTATTCATTCGCCATAATATGTTTTGTTTGTATTTACTTTCAGGAGAAATTTGCCATATTATTACTATGGAGACCCCAACTCTCTTTGTTTCAGAACAAACATTTGCAATATCATTTCATATCCACAATTATAATGTGTGTGATTATATAGCTTTGAATGGGGTGTTGAATAGGTGTTGTACCAAATTCATTGATAGTGTGGTTTGAAAATGCTATCATTCGTTCGAAGTGAGCTACCGGTCTCACGGTACCAAGGGCACGGAAAACTGGGAACCAGTTTGTGAATAAGTGTTCATAATATATATATATATATATATATATATATATATATATATATATATATATATATATATATATATATATATATATATATATATATATATATATATATATATATATATATATATATATATATATATATTAAATGACTGAAGTTAAACCAATAAAACAATGTTTCTATTGTTTTTTTAATTTATATAGCTACAACATGAATAAGCTCTCAAAAGATTCCATTTACTCAAATCTAACTTTTATTATCAGCTAATCTTGGCCAGTCCAACCCATATATACATTGAAAGCACATTGGAAGCAGCTCGTCGAACATTCGAGCCAACTGTCACTTTATATCACATACAAACTCAAATCGTTATAACATTTCTTAGCCATTTTGTTTTAAACATTAATTATCCAGTATCACCAAGAGTGAACATTAAATGACATGGGACAAAGTTAAACAGCAAATATATTGATTTTATATATCTTCAAAGCTAGTATGTAGCTCGCTGTTATCTGTGCTCTAGCGATAAATTTTTTAACCTGTTTTCTGAGAAAGTCGCCATTTTGATCAACTGTTTTAAGAATGTACGGTGCAATATCGCTTGCTACATCGATAAGAGACAAACACGTGTCAATAACAACGACTT
Source organism: Unio delphinus (assembly GCA_029339505.1). NCBI lineage: Eukaryota > Metazoa > Mollusca > Bivalvia > Unionida > Unionidae > Unio > Unio delphinus. The sequence goes on from JAQISU010000014.1 coordinate 16,494,783, forward strand.
GTTCTGACAAATGCACTGTTTTTCTTTATGACACTATGCATGTTTGGGAAACTCGGTAACGTACAAATGATAACTCCATGATAAGTGAATAAGGGAATAGAGTTGATATAATGGATATTAGCATACTTTAATCATGCTCGTTCCAACATTCATCGATTGGTGTATATCATTTCCTGGAGGCGTGGCCGTAAGTATAAAATAGACATCAATTAAAGGAAGGGTTGCCGGCTGAGAACTACCTGTACTGCGCACAAGGTAAACCGATAAAACAAAATTATGAATCTACCACAGACACCAGAACCCATCGAGAATCCGGAAATAAAATATACTCAGGTAAGCTGCGAATTTGGTGGTTCCAACAATTAATAAAAATATATCTAATGTCAGAGATTAATCGCTGAAATGAATCGTACGAATTAGATTCACGCCGGATATCAAAGGTTATCAAAATAGGCTGATGTATGAAATTTGGTAGGGCTTTCACCATGTAAACTGTTTGCCGTTTTTCAGTGGTATGTATATGTATTGCACCAAGCAAGTGTCTTTTGCCAGATCAGATAAGAACCATTCTTGTAAAGATGCACAAGCAAATAAGAGCTGTATTTCCAAGCGAAGAATTAAAACAATTCCTAGTTTATAACTAACTCAGTCAACTGTCAACATTTACAACTGTTTCTTTCTGTGTACAAACACGAAACAAAGAGGAAATGATTGGTTTTGTATGTTTTATTTTGGAAGACTTTGCAATTCATGGCTATGGTCGAATAATATTGAGAACCACATTGACCATAACCTATATACCTATATACCTATATATACCTATATACCAATAAGACAGGACATTCCTATGATCTTTCTCGGTAACAGAAAATCAACCACTCTTTTATGTCCATAAAACAACACTACCTTGCACACATTACTCGATTTCCTGCAGATTTTAAATTTAAATTTATATTCAGGCATACAGCATTACTACTGCTACATCTACAAATAGTAATACTACTATTACTACTAATGAGAGAGAGAGAGAGAGAGAGAGAGAGAGAGAGAGAGAGAGAGAGAGAGAGAGAGATTTTGGCCTTAATTCCAAGAAAATCATATTTGTTTGTGAGACAGTATTTACACGATTTCTCAGTAAATACTTATAAAATAATGAGCACCAATCAAGAATTAAAAAAAATTCTTAAATTCAATATATTCATACTCTACATTTTTATCCGTAAAGACAGTATGCACGCAAAGGGCGTAATTGAGGAGACCTCTAACGTGACTTAATTTCATGTTAACATCAGATGGAAATTGACGAGGCGCATTTCGTTGTTCTCATGATAATAATTAAAGTAGGCAAATTTGATGCATACACATGCTTTCGCATTTGCACAATAGTGTACCCAGTCACAAGTCTCCAGAGTACGTGAAGTTTATTTACCCTCATTTGAATAGTTCGTGATGTATATTCTATCCTTGGAAGTGAAGGTGATAATAAGGATAATTAAAGGCGAATATAAAACTATCGAATAAAGTCTGCAACGAGGAATGTGCTTTCTAGGGTATTCCCATGAGTAAATATAATATATACTAATTTTCCAAAAATGAAATCTGCACTATGGTTAATTATTAATGTATTCACCTGAAATACTTAAGGTTCCATGTACGTTATCTGCTAAAGGGTTCAAGAATTAGTAAACAGGTATGCCGTATGTGCTGTTGACAGGAGCAGCAGAGAGGGTGAACAGACCACGTTTTCAAGCAAAAATAAGGCTTCCAGATCATGTTTTCGAACAAAATATGGCCTATAGATAACGTTTTCGAACAAAATATCAGGTTTCCAACAAATCTCATTTAACCAAAAAAAGTCTCCATTTTTGCAAAAACGGAGATTTTACGATTTTGCTCGCAACGATGTGGTCATCCACCCTCTCTGCTGCTAAAGTTTTCAGTTCTGGGTTAATAATTCTTTTACGATTTTAACCGAATATTTGATCAAGTCCGATACGATATCGTGTCCGAGGATCATGTAGATTTATTGTTGCGAATCCGTGCGGAGTCGACTGAGCATGACTAAAGAAATCTCGAAATTGATTGAAGTCCATATCAGAACACCATGTCTGCCAAATATTTCTAAGAGTATGAGTATCAACTCCGTTGAATACAGACAATAAATTGCAGTTATCTCTGATGACTTTTGGAACCTGAGTGTAGCGTTGAGTGACATATATCACGTCAGTGTTTTTGTGACGCCCACGGGAAAATATTCTAGCAGGATTTTTTTGTTTATCCAACATTATATCGTCGTATACGACTAAATTGTTAATATCTCCATCAATATCATCAATACTCGGTGCTTCATCGATATCGGTTATAAAATCAATGGCGTTCTCACCCTTAATTTCTGATGCATTCTCGTTAAAATCCTTTAACACTTCATAACATCGTTGATCATCTACGCTAGGGGCAATTAAATGCAACTTATCCCACTTCATCCATCTCATTATTAAATTGAGCAACAATTGCGTTTTACCGGATCCAGATGGCCCGATTATAATCATCCGGATAGAGTTTGGTAGCGCTGCAAGATGCTTAATTGGTTCTCTTGTTTTAGTCGCTGAAAATCAATTATATCCATATTTCTATACATAAATTATGGATCTATATTGTGTGAAGTGTAAAACGCGTACTGGCACAGATGATGTGACGACGGTTACAACTAAAAATAACCGATCAGCGCTTTCTGGTAAATGCGTGCAATGTGGTACAAAGAAATTTAGATTTGTGTCTATGAGATCTGATTTAAAAAAAAACGAGGAGGTGATATCGCAGCCAAATTGGCAAAGCTCCCTGGAACCCCATGGGCAAAGTACCCCGGAGAAAAGCACCTCCCAGGATATAGCTACTGTGGACCAGGAACCAGACTTGATATCAGACTCAATAATCAAAATCAACCCAACCCCGGTGAAGAACCAATAAACGCCATTGATAAGGCCAGCAGCAGAGTGGGTGAACAGACCAGCATTTTTAGTCGTCAACGATGCTTCCTTCTAGTTAATTTTACTAGGAAGTTCTCAATTTGTCAAATAAACTCTTCTAGTTAATATTTACTAGGAAGTCTTAATTTGTCAAATAGACCTTTCTAATAAATATTAAGAGAAGGGTCCATTTGGTAAAAAAAAGACGCCATTTAGTTGACGTTCACCTCCTCGGCTGCTAATGCGCTAACAATTTTTTTTGCGATGAAAATCCTTAAGATTTCACAAACAAACTAATTTGTAAAACCTCACCTCGTAAATCAATCAGATTATTAGATTGGTCAGTGAGTTTGAAATTAATTCTCGTTAACAAATTATTATGACATCGCATATAGACTAGATTAGTTGGGTCTTCAATAATTAGAAATCCTGGAGGAGCCGTTGGTGCAAATGAGTATAAAATATATCCTTGCTGAGCTTGATTTGATTGTTCGAGATTTATTTGATAATTTCCTTCGATAACGTCACATACTAAATTGAGCGCAATCACCGTTGAAATATTCACATTGTTCGGAGCAATATGTCTACCGCCGCCTTCTGGATCATTATTAAATTTCAGAATATTTGCTGTAGGATTCTTCGATTTTTTCCAATTATCGTGGATTCTTTTGAACCCAATATTAATAGCATCGTCAAGTTGTTTCTTTAGTTTATCCGGATTATATCCAGGGATTTTAAAATCTTTAATCTCCGTTTTATTAATATTGTATAGATCCGCAAACTTATCATGTAATATCTCTTCATTTAATACTTCTTGAATAATTTTCGAGTGAAATATTTTCATATCGTCGATGATTTTATTACCTGTTTCTACGACGTTGATAAATTCATCCTTGGTGAGAGAGCCGGATTTAATAGATATTAGCAGTAGTGAAAAATCATTATTCATTGCTGTGAAATTTCCGTTAATGAGAGGAACATAAATTGATTCAAAAATTTCTTTATTAAAGAATTTATTAGGAGCATAATCCTGATAACTCTTGACTTCATTGACGGGTTTTATTTTGTTGGTGATATAATCGGATTTCTTAGGTTCGGGTGGAAAATCCTTCGAATTTTCTCGCGAGTTATCCGGTGGTAATTCAGGCCATCCTAACACTGATCTTATAGAACTCTGATAAATATCTACAACGTATCCTTCTGTATTTATCTCGATAGCAGATGATAATGTTGGTTCGTGAACTGTTATAGCGATTTTTGATTCTTTCCCAGTGATAGATTTAATTCTTCGTTGTAATTCGTTATTGATCTGTTCGATTTGATATGACCCAGTTGGTAACGAGACAACGTTCCAGTCTGGGGTTCCGTCTTCACGATTTTTCCACGCAAACACCAAGGAATTATTTGGTTGTTGACCACCAAATGCTACCGATCTAATATTAGGCCAGCTATGATACACTCGTAGTTTTGCTAGCGCGATCTCGCTCACGGGAACAGGAATTGGAAAATTCACACTAAATTCAGGACGTGTTGAGGTTACTGATATCGTGCTTGTTTTCACTGGTGTTGTATTTGTTACTATTTGTTGAAGTAGTTCTTGCGACGACATTATTATTATTATTATTCTGCTCTAATTTCAGCATTGTTGATTTATACAATTGAGCCATAGTTGAGAATTCGCTATCTGATATTGTTGTGTCATCCAACGACGATGATATCAACGAGGACAATTGCGAGTAACCGGCAGATGCAATGTGAAATTTTATTACATAATTGTGTAGTTTACTCTGGCTACACGATGATAATTTTTTTGTGATCCCGGTTAATATCCCGGCGATTGTAGCTATCGAAGAAATAACTATTGGTACTACAACCGGAGCAATCATTGTAACCGAAGATAGTATTATCCCAGCAGCAGTGATTACTCCCGACACTGAATACACAGTGACATCAACTGCGGTTATTCTTCGTTGGTATTTTTTTATTTTTATTTGATACTCCTCACAGAGAGAACTGAGTTTAGTTTGAAATTCTCTGACTTGATCATAGCGATACTGATTCGATGATGGAGTCATTTTATTTTAAAGGTGCTAGCATTTTCAATTCAAAATTCTGAAAGAATTTTTAAATTAATTTAATTGTTTACTTAAATCCACTACGAATTCTACGTACCACGTTACTGAAACCCTGACTAGATTTCCATCTGTAGTCGTTATCGTGAATTGTTCAGTTGTATCCTTGTCGATTATCGTTGATACTGTATTATTGACTCCAGATGAACTACTTGATGATATATTAAACTCATTCGGTGATACTATTGTTAATCGATAAATACCCTTGACTGCTGCGGTTATGTTTAAAATGTTGTTTGTGGGAGTCCACATAAATGATCCGTGTTGAATCGTGTGTACTACGTTGTTGACGATAGATTTATCATGAGGAATTTTTACTTTTTCAACAACGCTTATCATCCTCGTTGCATCATCCTTTATTGCGTTGTTGAATTTTTTAAGTTCATCGATGGATTTTTTAATATCAGGAAGGGTTATTTCAATTTTATCAAATGGGCTCCCAATAAACTTGTCCATGAGGTTTTTACGAAACGTCATAAATAGTTTCACGTGTTTTTCATATTCAGATTGAAGAGTTGCTAGTTCTAACATAGAATCTTTTATTAAGGTGAGTTTTGGTGTGGTTATTGGTGGATTTCCAAAAAATTCTAGTATGGGTTTGTCAATTTGGTCAATTGTATTTCTTTGTGTTTCACTAAACTGATCAAATACAATTATATGATCGTCATATTTATCGCTTAGTGATTTTAATGAATTCACTGTGTTATCGTATGTTGCTAATTTATCCGTAATCGTTGAAACAAGTACACCTGGTTTGAGTTTACCCCCATCAGAAAATAACGCGATAGTATCCTCTGCTGCGTCTCGTTGTTTAACCAAAATATCATTAAGAGAGATATTACTACTTTTCAATTTACCCTGACGATCTTGAAATACAACTATTTCACCAGGATCAATATTTGCTAGGTTTAATATTTCGGATATTTCATCTTCGATTAGTTTTTTAATATCCTTGTTATCAACGGTTTCAACTCCACTATCAGGTTTTTTCAGCGATGATAAAGATCGTCCCCAAATATCAATCATTATTATAGAAATATTTTCATCGTCTAAATCCGATGGATTTTCAATCTAAAGATTTTTAATCCAAAATTCTTTCAGAATTTTTTAAAGAGATTTGCCGCTAGTATACTCATTTACTACTATATGAGGTGGTTTCGAAAATTTTTTGGATATAGCATCAAGTACGTTTAATACTTCATTACCACATATTGGTGGATCAAGCATTGTTTGTGTTGGTAACGTAGAATACCAAGTCTTCATTGGAAAATCTTTTATATAACGCATAAATTCTTTTGGGGGCGCTAATCCATATGAGTCAAAATAAATAATCCCACGTGGATCAATTGCGTAACAAACCCAGTGAGTTCCAGGTCCATCGCTGTTATCTAGATTTATAATACCTGTTTCAACATCATTAGGTTGTGCCGGTAACTGATCTTTCATAAAAACCCCTCTGAATTTTTTTATTTTTAATTTTTTAGCGGCATCAATTAAATCGAAATTGGACATAGGAACCACAGGTTCCCGAACTATATCGTTCCTGGAATTCGAAGACCCTTTCCGCTGTACCATGAATACGGGGTTCCTGGTAGTCTTAGACCCTTTCCTTTTTTTTTACCAGATCCACGAGTGGATCTGCGGATGGATCCGCCTGTTGCTTTCTTTAGTGCCATTCCTGCCGCGGTACCAACGGCTCCTAACGCTGCTGCCTTCGCTACCGCTGGGGCTGCTGCGGCAATCAACCCTGGAATCAACCCTAACAACGGGAATATACCACCAGTCTTTTCCATGTTTTTAATCGCGCTCGCAGAAAGAGTAATTTGAACTCCTTTTTTTTCTTTAAACGCTTTATTAAAATGATTAGTCTGAGTTTTTGTCAGCGATAGTTTATTCCCTCCGCCATTCATTTGATTAGGTTTCAGCGTTATTGTGGTTCCACATTGCTTAGCTGATTTGGATTGTAGTTTTTTTATTTGACCAGGTGTCAACGTAACATTGATATTACTATACGACATTATACAAAACAGATTGATTCTAAATTAGAAATGCTAAGCATTTCTGAAATTGTAAAGCAATTTACAATAAAATATTTTCCACTGGTGCATCTACCAGTCTCATTCGTCCACCAACACCTTCAAGTATCATTGATTTATCACTAAGAATAACAGCAACCGCTCTATAATTATCAATACCACCAGCACCAGCAGGAGGACGGGTTACACGAGCTCGGAAGTGTATATCAACGACGGACTGTCTCATCAAGTCAAGATGTTCCAACGAAAAGTAATAAATCGGATACAGACTTTTAAAATCCAACTGTGATATTTGTAGACCAGTATCAACATTTTGATCGCGTCCCATATACGACAGCAACCGATGATAAACTCGTGCAATATGATTATTTCCATAATCAAGTTGTATATCCTCTGATGGTTCTTGCTGTCCGTTTATTCTCAGCGAGACTTCACTACACCCAATTTGATCAAATATCATGTGGGAACGTTCTTGATTGTTTAATCGCGCAGTATTCTGTAGCGCAATAAAAATATGCCGTGGAGCTGTAATACCCTGTTTTGATGCTAGATGCCATGTAAATGTACCATCAATATTAGAATCCATGGTATCTGTGGACGTTGACAACCAACTTAATAATCTCTTTCCCCCTTGATCCATAAATGATAGTAACCGTGGTTCTGTTGACAACGATGGAGTCAACACTGGCATCCACAGTGATAGTTTTGATAAAATGACTTTACCAGCGGCAACGCCAGCAGCGCGCCAGATTGCATAATTATCAGTACCTCTTCGTACTAGTGCTATAGTATGCTTTACTCCATAGATAACTTTTCTGACGTTTCTACAAAATCCAAATATGTGATGGAGCGGAATCGCATATGAAAACCGTCGACGCTCTCCTTGCAACGTTGCTACTCTTGTTGCAAACCCTAGGTTGTAACTGGGAATAGTATTTATGACATCAAAGGCAGCAGCTGGTCTTGTATATCCGGCTGGTGCTGGATCAACTGCAGTATCTAGTGTTGCTTTTACTCTAGAATATTGGATGTGTTCGGCGTTATCAGTGATATCCTTAGAGAACATCATAGATGGACCAGCCGATCTAGTATAATCATCAGAATATCTCGCTAACCCGATTATTCCCGTAGCAACATCAACCTCGCGTTCAATAGATTCGATTTCTCTTCCATCAATGAGATATCTAGCACTTTCAAATAAAGCCATGATGCCATTGTTAACAAAACCAACTCGGATAGTTGGGTCATTTGCATATGGTGTATCATCATGCTGTAAAAGTTCACCTTCGACTTCAATAAAGGCTTCAGCGGGTAAAAAGTATTTACTGGTATCATGAACTTGAAGTTCAATTCTTCCACGAAGATCAGGTTGTACTGCGTGATAGGCAAAAAATTGATAATCACGTATAGAATCATCTTTAAGCACTGGGGCGTCCATGTCAAATGCAACATCAGGGTTCTGTTTGAACATTTTTTATTATATACCCGTTGGTCTAAATTAGAAATCGGAAACGCTAGCATTTCTGAGAGGTGAAATCACTCAAAATCGATGCAAAATACAGAATTGAAAATAAAAAAAAATAATATTATGTTAAATTAATTATTTAGTTGGGTATATCAATCATGTTGCTGATGAAAACAAATCTAGATAACGAAGATCAAATCGAAAATACAAATATTTCAATAACTATAACAACTGAGAATCCTATTCAAATAACCAGAAACATTAGTGTTTCTAACACTAGTGTTTCTAACACTAGTATAGGAAATTCAAGTGGAAACATTAGTGTTTCTAATACAAGTATTTCTACTGAAACCATCGAAAATTCAGAAAATACAAGTATTTCAATAACTATAATAATTGGAAATCCTGTCCAAATAAATATAACCAGAAACGCAAGCGTTTCTAACACAAGTGTTTCTAATACAAGTATAAGAAATGCTAGCAATTCTAGTGATGATTTTTGAGAAAATATTATTCACCGACGTCGGAAATTCTTTGAATTAGAAAATGCTTTAGTACTTTTAAAGCCACTTCCTGCTATCATATTTGCTGTTATGTTATCCTGGGCGTTAGTTATCAACGACTGTAGTTTTTCATCTACTGCGTTATTTATTATTTTACTAACCCGCGCAGGCATAACCTCAGTAGATGGTAGTGATGAAATCACTGCTGGTTTCGTTGAAAATCTAGATTGGAAATTCTTCGAATTTCTACGTCGAACTAGCGCTGTTAGTTTATCCTTAGCGGCTGAAAATGCCTTACTAGCAAGATCACCAACAGCGCTAATACCCTTATCTCGGATAACATCAATTGCTTTCATTGATAATTGTTTTACTAGCGGAGCCACTTTTGGAGCCATTCTTGAAAATAATCCCATTATAGTATTACCGAGACCATCTCCATAGTATGCTCGGTATTTTGGCAATCGTGAGTTTACCACGTAGACACTAGTTGGTTTATCATGGTTGTAGTGTATGATCATTCTCTATATAGAAACACTAGTGTTTCCAAATACTAAAGCATTTCCAAATTGATATTTATCTAATCGCTATGATAACCGTAAAAATCCGCAGGATTTTCGGCTAACTCCTCAATGAAATCTCTATATGTTGCAATATCCATGATACCACCTTGAAATAACCTCCTACAGATATCAGCTGCTTCATTGATTATTTCTGGTGAGTTATTCCCAGCTCTTTTCCCTCCAACAAGAACTTCTAATCGGGATATATCACCGAGAATATTACCAGGGCAAGTTACATTAGAGTTTCCAACTAAACCACTACCTGTTTTTGAAAATTCTTTGGATTTTTTAGTGATACCAGTTGCACCTTGTGTTTTTATTTCTGAACCGGGTTTTGATTGTTTTGGTAATCTAAGAAATTCAGGGTCTGATTTAGCTTTTTTTACTCCTTCCTTAATTCCATTCTGAAAGTCTATATACGACTGTTCTTCCTTCCTCTTCTCAGTAAGACTCATAATATTCTTCTTCGTTTTATACAACCAATCATACCACTCATCTTTTGATATTTTACTATTTTTATAATCGTCTTTGAGAATTTCCTCTTTCATATTATAACTTTTGACAGCAAACTCACCAAAGGTGATGTAATCGCTGGGTTTTTTAAATTGAAATTCTTGTATTTGTGATACAATATTAGGTTTGAGTTTGTCTATAAAGGCAACACGACTCTTCGTGGAAACTGCGCCTTCTTGTTCTTCTTCTTCCTCTTCTTCTTCTTGTAGTTCTTGTTCTCGTTGAATTTGTTTTTGTAGTTCTTCCTGTTCTTGCTGTCGTTGTAGTTCTTCTCGTTCTTCTTGTTCTTGCTGTCGTTGTAGTTCCATCTCCCCTGCGATTTCACCTGGAAGTATTTGTACAGCTTGTTTCGTTTGTTTAGTTCGTTTTGCTATTTTCTCCAACACAGGGAGAAGAGGCTTCTCTGTTCTAGGACCTTCTTTAGGGACATCTCCGTATATCGCCCGTTCAGTTGCTGTTTTCACACCCTCAGTTGCACTAACAATAGGTTTGAAGAGTTGTTCTGTATCCTCTGTGAAGTCAGTCTGAAGTAATTGCCGTTGTTGAAGTTTTTTTTTTTTTTTTTTTATGGTTTAACGCCATTTTTTCAGCACAATATAGGCTATACATGGCGGCCAGTATTAATGGTGGAGGAAGAAACCGGACAAACCCCGGAAAGAACCACCGACCCACGAGAAGCTACTGGCAAGCTTTCTCACATAACTACATTTGCCGAATCTTAGACTCGAACACACGCAGACAGAGGTGAGATGGCAGTGGTCCGTAACGGACAGCGCTTTAGACCACTCGGCCACTCGGGGCCCCGTTGAAGTTTTTCACGTATACGATCACGAAGGGGTAATATTTTCTTAAGAGCTTCAAGTCTTTCTTTAGTGTTCCGTGTGGTCAATGATTGTCCTATCATTATTAAAAGAGTATCATTATTGTTAAATTAAAAATCCTTTGGATTTTCAAATGCAAAGCATTTCATTGCAATTTTTAATTAAAAAATCCTTTGGATTTTCAAATGCAAAGCATTTCCACTCAAAGAGTTTCCATCGAAGATTTTCATTACAATTTCAATTGTGAAACTGGACAAACAAAATAAATCACTAAATTGTACACTAACTTGTTATATACTTCCCTGTTGTTACACACACATAATTTTACTTCCTCATAGTGTGATTTATACCGTACTGGTTATACAAACAAAGGAGGCTCTCTACGCGTGGGGCTCATCAAACTCAAAATCCAAAATCCAAAATCCAAAATTCTACGAATTTTTAACGAATTTTTATCGAATTTTTCACGAATTTTTATTGAGATTTTTCCATTAATGTTTTTAATTGTCTCGCCTTATGGTTAATAAGCTTTCTTTGTTCATAATCTAAACCTAATTGCTTACGTACACGTTCAACGATGCTACATAATGGTACGAATACATTAACATCTTCAGTATTGACTAAACTTTCACGTATAAACTTTTGTATCCGCTTAATTAAAAAATATTTCTTAGATAGGACGTATTTCCCCGTCTGTTCTGCAAATTGTATGTCTTCGAAATCGGTCATAATTTGATCACAATCTAACCCTGAACATAGTTTAACATTTTGATCCTTCAACTTGTTGATTTCAATAATAATCAATTTGAGATTTTCAATATTCATATTATATAATAATATATTTGTTTAAATACAAAGTATGAAAATTCTTTAGAATTAAAAATACAAAGTATTTCAAATACAAAGTATTTTCAAAATGAATTCTGGATACACTAAGGTGTTGATCATCTTAGTATACCCAGAAGCTTAATGCGATTATAGGTGATTATGATTATATATAATGAATGACGACGGCACATTCACCGTTTTGAACCCCCTTGGTGTTTTATACATCAAGCAGCGCTCAACGGTTACAACCGACAAACACATAACAATAGATTATAGGTGAACAATGACAATGGATGACGACGGCACAATAACCCCTGATCTAGTGTGGTAGGCGGTTATATACACATAGGACGGTACAACAATAGATTATAGGTGAACAATGACAATGGATGACGCGGGCTATTCTACATTCAAGTGTAAACAAAACCGCAAAATCGAAACTTTGGTTTTGAATGTCAATAATAACGTTCATACCACGTGTGACGGTGTGGTTTTGTTTACACTTGAATTTCGGCTAAATGCCCAATTATAATAAAGACGAATTTGTATATATACACTCATTACGACGAGGTGATATAAAAGAGGTGTAGTGATTGTAATTATTTGTTTGTTTATTAGCGATCACTGACAATGTTGAAAACACGCATAATACTTGAAACAGACATTAAAAAAAATGTTTAAATACGACGTGTCTATAAAACAGTTCTGTTAATACTTGAAAAAAGACAAAATTGATTAAGTGTTGTTCAGATTTATGTAATTATAACAACCAATGAAAAATCGAAGATTTTCCAATCAATGTTAGAAACACTAATATTTCCGTGTTTAAGATCCGTAACTCTGTCATTGATGATTTGTCACACGTGTTATACCTAACGGAGTTATCTCTCGTGAAATCCGTAAGATTTCCATTTACGTATTATACGTAAGAAAACTGAATTTTGTTTTTAAAACGCTTTGAAAAAGCGGTCTTATAAATTCCCTCTGCTACTTTTTGTACCGAGGAGGTGTGAATATCGAAATACTTACCAGCTTCTGACATTGATTGAAATACCATCTCCTTGTTGTCAGTATTAATTGACTTTACGGATCTAGCATTTTTCGGGTATTTCCCAGTTCTTCCTCGTTTTGTGTTTTCACATTGAGAAATAGCTTGAAGGTTGTTCAATTTGTTATTCTTAGTATCGGAATCAATATGATCAATAACAAAACCATCTTTGATTGATTCGTTATACACTTCGAAGACGAAACGGTGATTGAGATACATTTTCCCTCCAGCTTTAAATATCAAATACCCCATACCATTATCCCACCCAATAGATTTCCTATTTTTACAATGTCTGACAATACCATCACGAGAAGCTTCATAATTTTCAATAACAGGATGTCTTTGAAATTCTTGGCTCATTTGTATATATAATATATCTATTTGTCTAATTCGTTAATTGGCTGAATTATAACATTGGCAAATCTTTTTATATAATCAGCCGTAGTTTTTATGATTTTGCCGTCATTGACGTCGTTAGGATTTTTGATTCTTCGCTTGTCATAATAACGTTTTAACTCTCTATAACGCTTACCCCCGCAATTAATGCATAACTGCGACTTGCCTCTTACACCTACCCCACAATGCAAGCATGGTAGAGGTCCCTCCGAACCGTTTCTTACACTCTGCATATGATACCCACAGAATTCATTTCTACATGATTTGTTACACGGAGTCTTTGATCCAATCATAAGCCATTTGCAATGATTCATTATATAAAAATTTTCTTATTTAAATACTTGTTTTAATTATAATATGAAGGAATTCAAGAGATTATCGAAAATTAAGCCTTGGAAAAATGCTAGATTTAATCTCGATAGAATCTCTGATATACCTAAAAGTCTAGTAGATGATAAACCACTATTGAGTAAAATCAGCGACTGTTTTAATGAGTTTAAGCGTGATGGAGCATCTCATACGTGGTCGACATTTCGAATTATTGATGAAGATGTCAATATACCCATAATTGATGCTACTATGAATGATATAAGAGCAGCTGTGATACTTTCACACCTTGGCAAGAAATCTCTACTGAAGTATTTTTTTAGAATAAAATTCATTATCGAAGAGGAAGGTGAATGGATTATCAGAGATAAATTTGACCCAATCCTTAAGGATAAAAAATTTGTAATTGTGAGTAGAGATTCCAAACCAGGAATTTTAACTGGAATTGACAAACCATACTATGAGAAATCTTACCCTGTAACAGCAGTTGTTTACGGAATATATCAGCTAAATGATAAGCCAAGTATTGTAAAACTAGCTCCGATGTTTTCATCATCAGTGGCTTTGCCACTTAATTGTGTAGCAACACGGTTAATAGAACACTTCACAAATGCATCCCGGGGAAACAAATTAACTGATCTACGAAGAAAAAAAATAACCGAATGGGAACTAACAGTGAATCAACATGGAGCAAGGATTTCCGATATAGCTAAATTAGAAGCATTATTAAAATTTCCAATATCGGTAGCGACGATAACCGGAGAAGTATTATACGAACCGAAATATCAATCGCGAGGAGCTCCAATTGAAATTATTGATCATAACAAACACGCGTGGACACCCGCGGTAAATATATTTCCACGAGAAAGAACTGTTCGATATATCCCTAAAGAATTTTCTAGGGATGGTTTCTATGAAGAGAAATTATTTGATGCTATTCACACATTAACCAAAGACGACCCTGTGTCAATGTGGTTACTCAGGAGTAATGAGGATCCGGAAATAGGATTTGATCAGTTTGTAAAACCAAATGGTGAATTATATCGAACTGAAGAATTAGATACTAGAATGAGAAAAATCGCTAATGAATTTTCACCTGAAAATTCTAAAGAATTTTCTAATGAAAAACTACTTACGGATAGCTTCACAATTCCATCAGTGGTAGCTCACTTTGCAAGAGAAAAAAACTCATGGCGTCCAACACGAAGTGATTTTCTCAATGACGTGAAGTTGAGTTGCATCGAATTGGGTCATGGAGGATTGTGGAATACGAAATACTCACGTGATGGTATGATTTCAATTGATATATCCGCGTGTTATCCTGGAAGTTTTCTCGGATATGGAGAATGCTCTGAATATTTTAAACGATTTGGACATCCCACACATGAAATGACTCGTGTTGCGATTAATGGTCCATTGCCTGGAACTGCTAGTGGAAACGCTAGCGTTTCTAGTTCTAATTTTGATTTAACCGGGTTCGCTCGTGTGATATCATTCGAATTAGCTACAGGGTTACATCCGTGTAGTTATCTTTGGCTTGGTAGACATATGTATGAAAAAGCGTGGATGCCAATTGTGCTATTGCGATATATGATCGATTGTGGTATGTTAACATCATTAATTGTCAGCGAAGCTATTATATGCTATAACGCGCAGAAAGATGTTTGGTTACCAAAACCCGATCTAGAAAAAATAATTAACGAACAACGAAAACAATTGGGAGATTGTGAAACACTTATGGATTGGTCTAAGAGGTTATTCGAAGGTAGGAATAGAGAGGCTAAAGAGCTCGGACGAAGAATAATCGGTAAATTCACTCAAGGTGGAAGATTTGACAATGCAAAATATTCTTCGAGATTGATCTTAGACAATGAAGAATACGATTTTATCATAACCGATTTAATAAAAAAAGGAAAATTTGTAACCCGTAGGGATGCTTTTCGATCCAATGGTGAGAAATTAGGTACGGTTGTTACCTACTGTGATGGATATAGTTGTCAGTACACACATTTGAGAAGTTCTATGCTAGCCTATTCTTGTATTAATCTATTCTCGATGATAAACAGATTTCCCGATACCGCGGTTAGAGTAGCTACTGATTCGATGTATATCCATGAGAAATACAAATCAGATGTAGCTAAATTCACAGATCCTAAGGAAGCGTGGGGAAATTGGAGGTTTAAAAAAGAAACACTACATGAGTATTGTAAATCCGCAGACGTTGCTATGGATGATAAATACTTGAAAAGTAACCATAATATCTCAGAGATTCAATCAGAATTTTCTACTGCACCGCCTGTATCAGATCCGATTTGTAGATACAAGACAGTTTATTTAAACGGCTGTGGTGGATCAGGAAAGACAACTCGGGTAATTGAATTATTTCGTCGTGGTGGAAATACTTGTATTTCTACTAACATGATTGTGCTAACACCAACTCACAGACTCGCCAGAGAGATGATAGCGCGTGGAGTAAAAGCTTGTACTTATCACAGCTTCTTTCGATGGAAAGGCGATACATGGACTCCTGATCGAATGGGTGATAAATTTATTCCTGAAATAATAATCTGGGATGAAATATGCACGGTATCGTTGACAGTATTACAGATATTTCTTGAATGGTTGTTATTGAAAAATACAAAAGTCGTCATGTGCGGGGATCACGGCCAACCGCAGCCATTTGTTGGTGGATCTCCACATGAATGGTTAAAGGGTTTTGTAGACTATTATGAAGAGATTAATACCGACCATAGATCACTTGATGAACAATTACACGAGTTCAAAGCGCTAATTAGATTACAACCGGATAAAATCCAATGTGAAATAGCGCGTGAAATAATCTCTGAAACTCCCATGAATGATTTTTGGGAAATGTGGAAGCCAAATGATTTAATAATCGCGAGTAGAAAAATAGTCAGAGACGCACTTCAGATGAAGTTGTTTGCGCTACATAAAGAAAAATTTGCAACACTTCCAGTACCACTCTGTTATAGACCTAAGGATACACGAAAACAGAATATCGACGTTGACATTCCTGGACAACAACAAAAGCAGAATTTAGTATTAAATGATATTGTGCTGGTTGATATCAGCGTCGTTAAAGATGCATTAGGTGCTGATAAATCCCCATCACAGGGATTGACTATATCCGATACAACTCTTTGGATAGTAGATAATCATATTGAGTGGTCAAATTTAGTTTATCTCGCAGTATCCAGAGTACGGCGAATAAACCAACTTCGAAGAATTGTTGTTAATGATAATGACAATACATTAAGTAATATACACACCGATGATAATATAATCAGAAAAAAACTCTCTGGCTATAAACAACAGGATAAAAAAAATAAAAGAGAATTTGACATCGATGCTGAATTAATTAAGACGCTGAAACAGCAACAGAATAATCACTGCGCGAGTTGTAATTGTATAATGAGTTGGAATTGGTCGGATAAAGATCCTCGCCAATTCACCGTAGACAGAAAAAATAACAATCTCGGTCATGTCAGAAACAATGTGAGGTTGACTTGTCTTGAGTGTAATAGACGCCGGGGTGACAGCACCTTAGGTGCTAGTTAAGACCACGCGGTGGCAATTGAGTATCTTCGGGGATCACTTGTAGTTGTTGTCGAGTAAATCCTCGCTGAGGAGCAGTTGAATCCAGTCTATAGATTGGAGGTCTACCCGTAGATCGTGTTATACCGGATATATTATGCGTAGTGACACTCCAAATAGGATCAGTAGCTCTTTTTTTTACCACCCTCAAGCTCTCCTGGTTCATATAAGTACCTTACAATGACATTACTACAAAGAATTGGTTCTTTTTGTGAAATTCCTTGGATTTCCATTTTGATAGACGCCTTCTTAATAGCGTTGACAGGTTTCATATTAATTGTTCTAGTAATCTCATTATTGATTGCGGTAATCACAGCTGGTAATCTCTTGACCCATTCACGGGATCGTTTATCCTGGATGAATTCTTTTGCGTATTGATATCCGAATAACCGCTCAGCAAGGGTTTTATTAAACCGTTCAACAATTGCCTGATCGCGATGTAGCGCAGTGTGTCCTCGTCTGATGGCGACATTATGATGTTTCATCGTAGATGTAACAACACCTTGAAATTCCTTACCAGGATCAACTTGTAACAGATTTGGCCAGCGCAGAGGACCTCGTCGATAAATTTTTTCAAATGCAGAAGCTACTTCAGTAGATGATTTTGTTTTTAACGGTTCTGCTTCTTTGTATCGACTTGCAATATCAACTAACGTTAACGCGTATTTGTAACCGTTGTCATGCGGCAGAAATAGTATATCAGCTTGATGAACTTCATTAGGTGTTGTAACATCAAAATGCGAATAGTTAATTTGTTTTGGCGCTGGTAGATAAATTTGCCATATTGCCTGTTTAGATAACCAGTTTGCCGCTGTAGTTTTTTTCACCTTTGATGCGCTAGCGAGTTTATTGATTGCTGCGTAACCTCTCCAGTATCCCCTCGGAGAATAATAAATAGATTCCATATTAAAATGCTAGCATTTTCAATTACCAGCACCTAACATCAATTTACCCTTCATAGCAGATTTTACCAACCAAGAAGCCAACTTTTCTTTGAAGGATTTATCAGGAATAGCATTTAACGCATGAATTAATTTTACATCTGCGAGATGTCTGTGTTGAAGATTGCTGCTTTTATAAGCGACATCATGAGCATGACACGCCTTATCAATAGCGTTTATTGGATATTCGCCGGGTCGGGGCTGATTTTGATCATCAAGTCTGATATCTAATCGTGTTCCCGGTCCACAGTAGCTATATCCTGGAAGGTGCTTTTCTCCTGGATACTTTGCCCACGGTGTTCCAGGGAGTTTTGCTAACTTGGCTGCAATATCACCTCCTCGTTTTTTTTTTCAAAGCCATGGTTGGAAAATTCGAAGAATTTTTAACAAGGGAAGTAAATCTAAATTTTTTCGTACTACATTGTTCGCATTTACCAGAAAGCGCTGATCGATTATTTTTCGTTGTAATCGTCGTCAAGTCATTTGTGCCAGTACGCGTCCTACACTTCACACAATATAGATCCATAATTTATATATAACAGTTATGAATGTAATTGATTATTCAGCTACGAGACGACGGGAACCTATTAGACACCATGCAATGTTACCAAATTCTATTCGCGCGATTATCATCGGACCATCTGGAAGTGGTAAAACACAATTGCTACTTAATTTGATAACGAGATGGATGAAGTGGGATAAGTTGTATATGATTGCTCCGAGTGTAGACGATCAACGATGTTATGAAGTATTAAAGGATTTTAATGATGCCGCGCGAGAAATTAACGGTGATGGTGTTATTGAGTTTATAACCGATATCGAAGAGGCACCTAGTATTGATGATATTGATGGAAGTATTAACAATTTAGTCGTATATGATGATATCATGTTAGATAATCAAAAGAATCCTGCTAGAATATTTTCCAGAGGCAGACATAAAAACACCGATGTGATATATATCACTCAACGTTACACTCAAATACCAAAAGTGATCAGAGATAACTGTAATATGCTGTGTGTATTTAACGGAGTTGATACTCATACTCTTAGAAATATTTGGCAAACTTGGTGCGGTGGTGATATGGATCATAATCGATTTAGAAATTTCTTTAGCCACGCTCAGACAATCCCACACGGATTTGTGACGATAAATTTATCAGACCCTCGGACAAGATATCGTGTCGGACTTGATCAAATATTTAGTTAGCGCATTAGCAGCCGAGGAGGTGAACGTCAACTAAATGGCGTCTTTTTTTTTACCAAATGGACCCTTCTCTTAATATTTATTAGAAAGGTCTATTTGACAAATTAAGACTTCCTAGTAAATATTAACTAGAAGAGTTTATTTGACAAATTGAGAACTTCCTAGTAAAATTAACTAGAAGGAAGCATCGTTGACGACTAAAAAAGCTGGTCTGTTCACCCACTCTGCTGCTAGGCCTGTCACCTTCATGATGTTGCTTATAAAAGCAGCAATCTGCAAAACAGGCATCTCGCGGATGTGAAATTAATTTATGCGTTAAATGCTATTCCTGATATATCCTTCAAAGAAAAATTGTCTTCATTTTTGATAAAATCGGCTATGAAAAGTAAATTGATGTTAGGTGCTGGTAATTAATAATATGGAATCAATTTATTATTCCCCAAGAGGATACTGGAGGGGTAAATCAGCAGTCCATAAACTCGCTAGTGCTGCAAAAGTGAAAAAAACCACTGCGGCTAATTGGTTATCCAAACAGGCACTATGGCAAATTTATCTACCACCGCCTAAACAAATTCAATTCTCGCATTTTGATGTGACCGCTCCTAATGAAGTTCATCAGGCTGATATATTATTTCTGCCACATGATCGTGGTTACAAATATGCGTTAACCGTAGTTGATATTGCAAGTCGATACAAAGAAGCAGAACCGTTAAAAACAAAATCAGCCACTGAAGTCGCTTCTGCATTTGAAAGGATTTATTGACGAGGTCCTCTGCGTTGGCCAAATCTATTGCAGGTTGATCCTGGCAAGGAATTTCAGGGTGTAGTGTTATCAACAATGAAACATCACAATGTCACAATACGACGAGGGCATACTGCGTTACATCGCGATCAGGCAATTGTAGAACGATTTAATCGGACGATTGCTGAGCGGTTATTTGGATATCAATACGCAAAAGAATTCATTCAAGAAAAGCGATCCCGTGAATGGGTTAAAAGATTACCATCTGTGATTACTGCACTGAATAACGAGATTACTAGAACAATCAACATGAAACCTATCAACGCGATTAAAAAGAAGTCAATACCCGTACAACCACAAAAAGATTTCAAAGAACCAATTCTTGGTAGTAATGTCATTGTGAGGTACTTATACGAACCAGGAAAGCTTGAAGGGGGTAGAAAAAGGGCTACTGATCCTATTTGGAGCGTCACTACGCATAAGATATCTAGTATAACACGATATACGGGTAGACCTCCAGTCTATAAACTGGATTCAACTGCCCCTCAGCGGGGTTTTACTCGACAACAACTACAAGTGATTCCCGAGGATACTCAATTGCCACCGCATGGTCTTAACTAGCACCGTTGCGTCTATTGCACTCAAGACAAGTCAACATCACATTATTTCTTACATGACCGAGATTGTTATTTTTTCTGTCTACGGTGAATTGGCGAGGATCCTTATCCGAATACTGCCAACGCATTATACAATTGCAACTCGCGCAGTGATTATTCTGTTGTTTCTTCAAAGTGATTATTAATTTAGCATCAATATCAAATTCTCGTTGTTTTTTTTTTGTCCTGTTGTTTGTAACCGGAGATTTTTTTATTAATGATGCTAACATCAATATCACTTATTGTTGTGTCATTATCATCGAAAACAACTCTTCGAAGTTGATTTATTTTTCGTACTCTGGATACTGCGAGATAGACTAAATTCGACCATTCGATGTGATTATCCACCATCCAAACAATTGTATTCGATATAGTCAATCCCTGTGAAGAGTGTATTGTTGCTGCGTATCCTAGCGTCCACGGGGATTTATTAGCACGCAATGCATCTTCAACGACATTGATATCAACCAGCACAATATCATTTAATACGAGAATTTGTTTTTCACTCTGTCCAGGAATATCAACTTCAATATTCTGTTTTCGTGTATCCGATGGCCTATAACAAAGGGGTACTGGAAGCGTTGCAAATTTTTCTTTATGCAATTCAAATAACTTCATCTGAAGTGTATCCCTGACTATTTTTCTACTTGCAATGATCAAATCGTTTGGTCTCCATGTTTCCCAGAAATCATTCATTGGAGTTTCTGAAATCACTTCACGCGCTATTTCGCATTGGATTCTATCCGGTTGTAATCTAATTAGTTTCTTAAATTCTCGTAATCGTTCATCAAGTGATCTATAATCAGTGGTGATTTCTTCATAGTAGTCTACAAAACCCTTTAGCCATTTATGTGGAGATGCACCGACAAATGGTGGTGGTTGGCCTTGATCACCGCACATGACGACTTTTGTGTTTTTGTTTAACAACCACTCAAGAAATGTTTTTAATACATCTAATGACACTGTGCATATTTCATCCCAAATTAAGATTTCAGGAATGAATTTATCACCCATACGCTCAGGAGTCCATTTGTCACCCTTCCATCGAAAGAAACTATGGTAAGTGCAAGCATTTACCCCTCGTTGTATCATCTCTCTGGCGAGTCTGTGAGTCGGTGTTAGCACAATCATGTTAGAAACGCTAGCGTTTCCACGACGAAATAATTCAATTGCACGAGTTGTCTTTCCTGACCCACCACAACCGTTTAAATAAACTGTCTTATATCTACATACAGGATCAGATACCGGTGGTGCATTAGAAAATTCTGATTGAATTTCAATACGGTTACAACAAAGATATTTATCATCCATGGCAACGTCTGCGGATTCACAATACTCATGTAGCATCTCCTTTTTAAATCGCCAACGCCCCCAATTTTCTTCGGGATCTGTGAATGCCGCTACAGCTGATTTGTACTTATTATGTATATACATCGAATCAGTGGCCACTCTAACCGCGGTATTAGGAAATCTATTTATCATCGAAAATAGATTAATAGAAGCATAGGCTAGCATTGAACTTCTCAAATGTGTGTACTGGGAATTATATCCATCACAGTAGGTAACAACCGTACCTAATTTATCACCATTGGATAGAAAAGCATCCTTACGGGATACAAGTTTTCCCTGTTTCATTAAATCCGTTACAATAAAATCGTATTCAGCGACATCTATGATCAACCGCGAAGAGTATTTTGCGTTGTCGTATCGTCCGCCCTGGGTAAATTTACCGATTATTCTTCTTCCGAGATCTTTTGCTTGTTCTTTTTTAATTTCAAATAACTTCTTAGACCAATTTATGATTTCTTCTTCACTGAAATCTGGAAACTGTTTTCGTAGTTCGTTGATTATTCTATCTAGATCGGGTTGTGGTAGCCAAACTTCTTTCTGAGCTCGATAGCATATAATAGCCTCGGAAACAATCAACGATATTAGCATACCACAATCAATCATATATCTCAATAGCACTATTGGCATCCAGTGTTTTTCAGATAGGTGTCTACCGAGCCAAACATAACTACGCGGATGTAACCCTGTAGCTAATTCAAATAATATCACACGAGCGAATCCGGTTAAATCAAAATCAGGCAATGGTCCATTAATCGCAACACGAGTCATTTCATGCGTGGGGTGTCCAAATCGTTTGAAGTACTCAGCGCATTCCCCATATCCGAGAAAACTTCCGGGGTAACACGCGGCTATATCAATTGAAATCATACCATCACGATGGTATTTCGTATTCCACAGTCCTCTATGACCAAATTCGACGCAACTCAATTTAACATCCTCGAGAAAATCACTTCGTGTTGGACGCCATGAGTTTTTTTCTCTTGCGAAGTGAGCTACCACTGATGGAATAGTAAAACTATCCGTGAGTAGTTTTTCATGGGAATTCTCCGGTGAAAAATCACTAGCGATTTTTCTCATTCTGTTATCTAATTCTTCAACGCGATATAATTCACCATTTGGTTTTACAAATTGATCGAATTCTTCATCACTTCTAAGTAACCACACTGACACAGGATCATCTTTACACAACGCATGAATAGCATCAAATAATCTCTCTTCATAGAAAACATCCCCGACGAACTCCTTAGGGATATATTTCACGGTTCGTTCTCGTGGAAATATTGTTACCGCGGGTGTCCACGCGTGTTTGTTATGATCAATAATCTGTATTGGGGCTCCTCGCGATTGATATTTCGGTTCGTATAATACTTCTCCGGTTATTGTTGTTACTGATATTGGGAATTTTAATGATGCTTCTAATTTAGCTATATCAGAAATCTTTGCACCGTGCTGTTTTACCGTTAATTCCCACTCGGTTATTTTTTTTCGTCTTAGATCAGTTAGTTTCTTTCCTCGGGATGCATTTGTGAAGTGTTCTATTATTCGTTCTGCTACACAATTCAGTGAACTAGAATATTTCATAGGAGCTAGTTTTGCAATATCGGGTTTATCATTTAACGGATATATCCCATAAACCATTGCTGTTACGGGATAAGATCTTTCGTAGTATGGCTTATCGATTCCGGTTAGAATTCCTGGTTTGGAATCTCTACTCACAATGACAGCTTTTTTATTCTTGAGGATTGGTTCAAATTTATCCCTAATAATCCATTTACCATCGACTTCGATAATGAATTTGATTCGGAAAAAATGCCGTTTTTCCCCAACACGTGAAATTATCACTGCTGCTTTTTCATCATTCATGGTAGCGTCAACAACACCATCAATTCGAAATGTTGACCAACAATAAGATGCTCCATCACGCTTGAATTCATTAAAACAGTCTCTGATTTTACTAATCATGGCTTTATCAAGAATTGTATTCTTTGGTGTATTAGAAACTATATCAAGATTGAATTGAGCATCTTTCCAGGGGTAATCTCTCTTGGACGTTTTTTTTGGTTTATCGAGATTAAATCTAGGATTGATTTTTAATAATCTCTTAAACTCTTTCATGTTTCCGTCTATTAAACGTTTTTTAGGTTTATCGAGATTAAATCTAGGATTGATTTTGTTACGTTTTTTGGGTCTATCGAGATTAAATCTAGGATTGATTTTTAATAATCTCTTAAACTCTTTCATGTTTCCGTCTATTGGACGTTTTTTGGGTTTATCGAGATTAAATCTAGGATTGATTTTCAATAATCTCTTAAACTCTTTCATGTTTCTGTCTATTGGACGTTTTTTTGGTTTATCGAGATTAAATCTAGGATTGATTTTTAATAATCACTTAAACTCTTTCATGTTTCCGTCTATTAAACGTTTTTTGGGTTTATCGAGATTAAATCTAGGATTGATTTTTAATAATCTCTTAAACTCCTTATCAGCATTTTTCGAAGGCGGTCTCCTTAATTCCCTCATGCTATAATTAAAACAAGCATTTAAATGAAAGATTTTTATATAATGAATCACTGCAAGTGGCTTATGATTGGATCAGTAACCCCGTGTAACAAATCATGCAGAAATGAGTTTTGTGGGTATCATATGCAAAGCTATCGTCGTGGAAGCCTTGGTCCGTTACCTTGTATTCTATGTGGAGTTGGGCTCAGGGGGAAATCTCAGTTGTGTTTGAATTGCGGTGGTAAGCGATACAGGGAGTTGAAGCGATATTATGATAAAAGAATAAAAAATGGACAATCAATCAGAAATTTTGACCCTGACGCTGACAAAGTCAGTATTCTTGACGCTGACAAAGTCAGTATTCTTGACGCTGACAAAGTCAGTATCAAGGATAAAATCATAAGAACTCCTCAAGACTACATCGAAAGATTTATCATTAAACCAAACAATGAATTAGACAAACAATAGTATAATATATAAATGAACCAAGAATTCAGACCACACCCTGTGATTACAAATTATGAAGCATCCAGTGGTGGTACTGTCAGAAACAGTAGACTGAAGAAACCAGTTGGTTCTGTGAATAATCAAGGGTATTTGATATTTACTGTTAGGGAGGGAAAATAAACGAAAACTTATCTCAATCATCGTTTCGCATTTGAGTGTTTTTATGGATTGATCGAGGATGATTCTGTCATTGATCATATCGATTCTAATCCAAAGAACAATTCTTTATCAAATCTGCAGGCTATCAGACAAAGTGAGAATACCAAACGAGGAGAGACTGGAAAATGCAAAACGGTTGGGAAGAGACCTGTGAAATCTTTGAATACGATAACTAACGAAGAAAAAATATTTCAATCAATGAATGAGGCCGGTAGGCACTTCGATATTTGTAGAGCCTCAGTACGATATGTTGCAGAGGGGATTTATCGATCGGCTATTTCAAAAAAGACAGGACAGAAAATTCGATTCAGTTATGTCTAATGCGTCATATTTTTCATTTAGAAATATATCGTTATTATAGAATAATGAATTCTGAAAACATGAATAGCATTTTATCCGAGATTTCAAAATTGAAAAGTTGGGATATTGAACTATCAGATGGGTTAAATCCTGATCAAATCATGTCTGATTTTCAGGATATAGAATACGGAGTTAGCACTAACAAGTATATGCTACCAAAGAAGTATGCGCTCATCAAAAGAATTCAGAATTCTATTCGGGACTCTCTCGCATTTTCCAGTGACGTAAGTGTGTTCGCTCCGTTGTATACCATCGTAGAACGAATACGAAAAGAATTGGGGTACGAATACGAATTGAAAAAGGAGGTTAATTCTAAAATTAGAAACCTACGGGCGTTAATTCAAGAAAATGAACAATTTTGATTGACCATTTATCATTATTTGATTGTGACCGTCCCTCATAGAGATTTTAATTTTTTTTTTAGCATTTTTTGATTAAAACTGTTGAAATCAGTGAATAAAAAATTGATGGCTGGTTCGGATTGATCAATGGAAAAGTGGGGAAAGTGTGATATTATTTATTTTTATAAGGATTTCCACACTTTCCCCATCATTGATAGAGATGTTAAAACACTTCCACGATCGTGTTAGGTCGGATTGAAAAATTGTTTTACAATTGAAAAATTGTTTCTGATTTTAAATAATGGTCAATGAAGCATTAACAACCCGATTGGCTCGTGAACGACTGGATGCAATCAGGAGATTTGTACCAATTCGTGACTCTGTACGGAATAAACTACAACAACGACAGAGTCTTCAGACTGATTTTGCTGCGGGATCTGAAGAATTGTTTAAACCAGTAACCACAGCAACGAAGGGGGTAGAGCGTGCTATACTGGGAGATGTTCCCGAGACGGGAAAATCTGTTATTGGCGAACTCGAAAAAATAGCAGCGAAAACTGAACAAACAAAACAAATGGAATCAAAAGAAATAGTAGATGATTTACGCGTGATATTTAACGAGGCGGGTTTAGCAGCGATTAATAAGACTGATCCAAAAGAAATTCCTGCGCTTGTTGTTAAGACTTATGAAAACAGGAAAAATTTGTTGAAACCAGAACATCATAACTTTGTTAGGAATTTAGATCATTGGGCTGATATATTCTACAAAATCAAAACTGAGAAAACAGGTAGAATTAAGAAGAAGGGTAACGCATCATACATTGGATATATCAATGCGGTGGGCGAAGTGTATAATCAATACGAAGAGTTTAAACAACAACAAAAACCGCAAAAATTGCGAGGAAGGCGACAGCAACCTGCAAAGAAAATATCTTTTTCACCTAAAAAACAACTACCACCACCTGATCGAGATGGTGATGTTTCTGATTATTTCCAAGAAACTGATTTAGTAAAACTAGATGAAGCAACTGGTTATAGCGGAAGTGGATTGCAAAACGCTAGCGTTGGAAACTCTTCGAGGGAAAATCCTTGGATTTCATGTCCTGGTAGTGTTCTCAGTGATATATCACGATTAGAAGTTCTTGTAGGAGGTTTCCGAGCTGGAAACAACTCACCGGAAATAATTAATGAAGCATCTGATATCTGTAGACGTTTATTTCAAGGCGGTATCATAGATATCAGCACATATCGAGATTTCATTGGCGAGTTAGTAGAGGATTATCACAGTGATTGAATAAAAACGCTAGCGTTTCCAATTGAAAAATGGTTTCTGATTTCAAATAATGATCATACATTACAATCATGATAAACCAACCCCCGTCTATGTAGTTAATTCACGGTTTCCGGTTTATAAAGCATACTATGGTGATGGTTTAGGTAATACCATTGCGGTGTTATTTGCAAGAATGGCTCCAAAAGTGATGCCGTTAGCTAAACAATTATCAATGAAAGCAATTGATGTTATTCGTGATAAGGGGATTAGTGCTGTTGGAGATTTTGCCGGGAAAGCGTTTTCAGCCGCGAAGAATAAATTAACATCATTGGTGAAATCACGAAAAAAGAAACCGTTACCGTCTACCGCAGAAATGCCTGCACGGGTTAGTAAAATAATAAATAACGCAGTAGCCGAAAAACTAGCGTCGATGGTTTTAACCCCCGACGCAAATATGATAGCAGGAAGCGGCTTTAAAAAACTACGTCGATGAAAATCGTTTATGATTTCACGATTTAGACTCTGATAAATAGAATAAAATGTTCAAAAAGTCACATGATCCAGCGTTTGATATAGACGCCCCAGTTGGCAAGGATGATTCTGTACGCGATTATCAATATTACGCCTATCATGCAATAGACCCAGATAGTCGATCGCGAATTGAACTTCAAGTTCATGATACCAGTAAATATTTTTTGCCTTGTGAAGCGTTTATCGAAGTAGAAGGAAAACTTGTAACAGCTGCTGGAGTATCATATCCAGCTGAAACTCAAGTCGGTTTTGTCAATAATGGTATTATGGCGTTATTTGAGAGTGCAAGATACCTCATTGATGGAAAAGAAATCGAGTCGATAGATCGCGATGTTGATGTGGCTACAACAATAATCGGGTTAGCGAGATATTCTGATGATTATACAAGATCAGCAGGACCTTCTATGATGTTTGCAAAAGATGTTAAAAATACCGCTGGAGGAATTCAATTTGTTGTAAGACGACCAAAGAATAATGCTTTCACTTCTAATATTGATGCCGAGGATATGATTATAAGCAGCGACGTTAATTTCAATCTAGGAGCCGCGACACGTATTTCAATGTTGCAAGTGGGGGGGGGGATAAATCATTTTCATGCGCGATTCCACTGCATCACATATTTGGATTCTGTAGAAACGTCCGAAAAGTTATCTACGGGGCGAAGCATACAGTAGCGCTTGTACGAAAGGGTGATGATAATGACGCAATTTGGAGGATTCCAGCAGACAATGCAAATCCCAATGCTGATGCCGGTAAAGTTATTTTAACAAAAATATCATTGTGGATGCCAATGTTGACTCCAGCAATCACCGCAGAAGAACGATTACTATCATTTATGGACCAAGGAGGAAAGTCGTTGTTGAGTTGGTTAACCGTGAGTACAGATGTTAAACAATCAAATCTCAGCGGGTTATTCACGTGGAATCTAGCATCAAAACAAGGCGTTGCTGCTCCACGTCATATATTTGTAGCGCTACAGGATAACACACAAGTTGGCGATCAACGTTTCAGTCATATGATATTTGATCAGTTAGGTGTGAAAGACGTCTCACTGAGAATAAACGGCCAGCAGGAACCATCCGAAGATGTGCAACTTGATTACACAGAAAATCATATTGCACGCGTGTATCATAGATTGTTGTCGTTCATGGCACGTGATCAAAATGTCGATACTGGTCTACAAATATCACAATTAGATTTTAAGAATCTGTATCCGATCTATTACTTTTCGCTGGAACATCTTGATTTAACAAGACAGTCTGTCGTTGATATACACTTTAGAGCTAATGTAACCCGTCCTGGTATTACTAATTATTGAACGGTTGCTGTCATTCTCAGCGACAAATCAATGCTACTCGAAGGTGTTGGAGGAAGAATGAGAGTGGTAGATGCGCCAGTAGAAAATCTATGATTTTCATAAACATCTAATTGAAATCCTCTATTTAGAATTAATCTGTTATTGTATAATGTCGTATAATAATATCAATGTGTCGTTGACACCTGGTCAATTAAAAAAATTGCAATCCAAATCAGCTAAGCAATGTGGAACCACAATTACGCTGAAACCCAATCAAATGACTGGCGGGGCGAATAAACTATCGCTTACAACTCGTCAAGTAAAACATTTCAATGATGCACTTGTAGCAAAAAAGGGTGTTCAGATTACTATTTCTGCGGCTGCTATCAAAAACATGGAAAAAACAGGCGGTATATTCCCGTTGCTAGCTGCGATTCCAGCGTTGATTGCGGCAGCAGCCCCAGCGGTGGCTAAAGCGGCAGCGTTAGGGGCTGTTGGTACCGCGGCAGGAATGGCATTAAAGAAAGCAACGGGGAAGGGTTATAAAAAAAGTGGAAAGGGTCTAAGACTACCAGGAACCCCGTATTCGTGGTACAGCGGAAAAGGTCTAAGACTAGGACCGGTTTATTAACTCGGGAACCGATGGTTCCTATGTCCAATTTTGATTTAACTGATGCTGCTAGAAAACTCGCCATAAAAAACTTCAGAGGTGTTTTTATGAAAGATCAATTACCGACACAACCCAACAGCGTTGAAACCGGTATCATTAATCTCGATAACAGCACCGGACCTGGTACTCACTGGGTTGCATACGCTATTGATCCACGTGGGATTGTCTATTTTGATTCATATGGATTAGCACCGCCGAATGAATTCATGCGTTATATAAAAACGTTTCCAATGATCACTTGGTATTCTACGCTACCAACACAACAAATGAATGATCCACCAATATGCGGCAGCGAAGTATTAAATATCCTTGACGTTATTTCTAACTCCTTGGGTAACCCAAGGGGAAAACCACCTCATGTTGTCGTGAATGAATACACTAGCAATCGCTTTTTAGAGAGAGAAAGAGTTTTACAATAACATGATTGATATTTGGGGGAGATCTTTGAAACCCAAACCCGATGGCACTGCACCACCTGATTCTGTCAAGGATATAAAAAAAATAATTGAAGATGAAATCGCTGAGACGTTGAACTTAACAAATGTTGATCCTAATGAAATAGTTGTATTTCAAGACAAACAGGGTAAATTGAAATCCAGTGATGTGTCATTGAATGACATTTTGATACGGCAGCGCGACGCCGCTGAAAACTCTATTGCGCTGTATTCCAACGACGGACGACTTAAACCAGGCGCACTTGTGTCTACGATCACCGACGCGATTGCTACCAACGAACGTGAGCTGAATGATCTTATACGAGGTTATAATAATTTTCGCAAAAATGTCATACATAAATTCTTTGGAACACCGCTTGTGGTTGGCATGACTCTCGCTGAAATTAAAAACTATCTATCGCTATTCTTTTTTAACAAGGACGCGGGAGGGATGATGAATGAAAATGAAATCAAGGCAAATTATCTCGAGATTTCTAAACTAATAGAAGATCAAAAACCCACTAACGACGTCATTGTTAAGTTTTTTGGAACCCCGCTTGTGGCAGGCATGACTCTCGCTGAAATCAGTGAGTTTATCGGCAAGCACACTCACAATGCCTACATCGCTAATAATTTCTTTGGTATCCCGGCTACATCTATAATAACTCTCAAAGATATTAATATGTTTATGGTGAGACAAACAACACTTAATACCATCGTGGATAGATTTTTGGGGAGAACACCTGGTTCTGAAACCACATCGTTGACAGGTCCAACCCTCGCTGAAGTTAAAAAAGCTATTGACGAACAAAAGCTCACAAATGAAATGGTTAATAAGCTCTTTGAGGGCAGTAGCCTCCAAGATATCACGACGAAATTTTCTAACATCGACAACCATATTAAAACCCAAGCACGGATTAGAATCAACGAACTTCTGGTTTCATTCTTTTCTAACAAGGAGGAGAGTGGAAAAACAATAGATCCTACCAAAATCAGGGTAAATTATCTCGATATTTCCGACGATCTTCTTAAACTAAAAGAAAATCAAAAACCAGTCAATGACATTGTTAATAAGTTTTTTGGAACCCCACCTGTGGCAGTTATGACTCTCGTTGAAATTATCGCGGCTATCAATAAGGTAAAAATTCCACATAGTGTAAGCGTCAATAACATCGTGTACACGGTTGATAGTGGAACCTTTGATTGGATCCGGGGAAATGAAAATTATCTTCGTGTTAGCAATAGACATACTGGTGCACCAGGTTGCTACCGACTTACAATAATACATCACCGTAAATTTGATTTGGAATTCAGCAACACAGGTATCAGCGGTGTTAACACATTGATGTATATACTAGAGAGAATACCAAAACCTCCACCTGCTATACCAATCCCGCTTACGATTGTTATAAAGAATTCCGACGAGTCTGTGATTAGGGAGTCACTACCCTGGATAATAGAATTTGTATCCGGTGTCCCCTCATCAGATCCTAAAACCAGGTCAATAATAGGATAATTGAAAGGAAAATCCTTCGGATTTCACAATTGAAAACGCTAGCGTTTTTAAAATAACAATGATTTCATCAACGCAATGTCGCTATGATCAGGTCAGAGAATTTCAGAATAGACTCAAAACCCTCACTGAGGAGTATCAAATAAAAATTAAAAAATACCGACGAAGAATCACCGCAATTGATGTTATTATATACTCGGTGTCAAGCGTTGTCACTGGCGCCGGAATAATACTAGCATCTGTTACAAAGATTGCCCCGGTCGTAGTTCCAATTTGCATTTCTGCGGTGGCTACAATCGGGGGTATATCAACCGGGATAGCAAAAAAGATATCATCATGCAGCCAGAGTAAACTGCAGAATTACTTACTTCAATTTCATATTGCATCAACCGCATACTCGCAGTTATCCCTGATGATATCGTCGTCACTCGATAATACGATTATATCAGATAGTGAATTCCCAGCGATGGTCAGTATTTTTGATTCCGCGATATCGAAATTAGAGCGACAACATGAGTATAATAACAATGACAACACCGATGGAATCAGAAAACACGAACCCAAAAAACAAAATGATCTCAATAATATCAACATTACCAGATTGTGAGTTCTCAGTGATGGTCAGTATTTATGATTCCTCGATACCAAAATTAGAAATAAATCATGAGTATAATAACAATGACAACACCGCAGGAATTACTTCAACGAATAGTGGAGAACACGAACCCAGTACAAACAAGCATGATATCAATAACATCAACGAATCCAGAATTCAGTGTGAATTTCCCCTCTCCGGTCCCAGTGAAGGAGATAGCGCTAGCAAAACTACGAGTGTATCACAGTTGGCCTAATATCAGATCAAAATCATTTGGTGGTCAACAACCCAATAATTCTTTAGTGTTTGCAAATAAGAATAAACCCGACGGAACCCCAGACTGGAACGCTGTTTCCATACCAACCGGATCATACCAAATCGAACAAATCAATAATGAATTCGCGCGTAGAATAAAATCGATTACTGGAAAAGAATCAAAAATCGCTATAACAGTTCATGAGCCGACGCTATCATCCGCAATTGAGATAAGCACAGAAGGATACGTCGTAGATATCTATCAGAGTTCTATTAGAACCGTACTGGGATGGCCTGAAAAACCACCGGAAAAATCCACCACCGACTTAACCACGGATGTACAATCATATCATGAAATCAATCCCAGTTATCGAGATGATTTATCTGATATATGAAAAGGAAAAATCGCCGATAGATTTATATTCACCAACAAAGACACATTGCAATGGGATTTTATCATTAAAAGAACAACCGACTCATCTGTTACTATTTCATTTACGCTAACTGACGTCCGTGGTTATTTTAATGAGATTAAACAATTATATGACACACAACTAGAACAACTACGGAAAACAAGATCGCAAAAACACGTTGAAATAATAAATCAGCTTATATCGGACATGGAATATATCTATGAACTAATTATTCAAACAATAATTAATGACAACAGTGACAATAAACAACGATTCCTAACCGATTACAATATCACAGAAGACAATCTGCGTAATTTCAAGTTTCCGAAATACAACGCTGATGAATTAGCAAGAATTGTTAAAACCGATATCAAAGCGCTACAAAAATCAGATTTAACTGTCCTCCTCAAATATAATAATGATCCAGATGGTGGCGGTAGGCATATCGCTCCGTTCAACGTGAATATATCCTCAGTGATTGCGCTCAATTTAGTATGCGATGTTATCGAAGGAAGCTATCAAATTAATCTCGAACGATCAAATCAAGCTCAGCAAGGATATATTCTTTATTCGTTTGCACCAACAGCTCCTCCAGGATTCCTAATTATTGAAAACCCAATTAATCCTGTCTACATGCGATGCCATAATAATTCATTAACCAGAATTAATTTCAAACTCACCGACCAGTCAAATAATCTGATTGATTTACAAGAAGAGGTGTTAGCGATTAGTCTGTTTGTGAGATCCTAAAGACTTGATCAAATCATTTATTATTTTTTGTTAACCCAGAACTGAAAACTTTAGCAGCAGAGAGGGTGGATGACCACATCGTTGCGAGCAAAATCGTAAAATCTCCGTTTTTGCAAAAATGGAGACTTTTTTTTGGTTAAATGAGATTTGTTGGAAACCTGATATTTTGTTCGAAAACGTTATCTATAGGCCATATTTTGTTCGAAAACATGATCTGGAAGCCTTATTTTTGCTTGAAAACGTGGTCTGTTCACCCTCTCTGCTGCTACAGGGGATATATTAAATATACAAATTGGATCGCTTGTAAAACGCTGATGACGTGACTAAATTAAATCATCCAAATCAATAGGCAGCATAAAAACGCCCAATCAGGATTTTGTTCCAGTTGATAGAAAACACAATATGTACCGTATATGCTCACTTGTAAGTAGAGTCAAATTACAAACAACACAGATCCTGATCTGCCGTATCATAACGCGCCTGAAAATCAGGTTGGTTTTGTTTGTTGTACTGATTACTCTGCACAGACCGATTTTGCAGTTGGATTCCACTTTCATGGTATTTACATTATTCTGTAAAGATGCAGATTCATGACTGATGGGAAACTCAATATGTGTTTATATTTTTCTGTGGCGTCACTGTTCTTTATGAATTCAAGTTTATAAAATGTAATTCTTTTCAGAAGAATCGGAGAAAAACACAAAATTACCATGCTACATAATTATGATTTATAATCCTTTTGGCGTCCTTTGCCAGCTATACAACTGACGTTCTTAACATTTTGAATGTTAAGACGATTGTGAGTGAACCAACTTATTCGTGATGTCATACTTGGATGAAGTACTTCATATCGTTTTTATTAATTTTAAATATGGTTTAAATGCTTTCCTACTACGTTATTAATTCAAAAGCAAACATGTGGAGGAATTAGCAAAAAGACGGTTTAAATGCGTCCCTTGTACAGTGTTAGTTTATGGGCAGAACGTTTTGAGGAATTAACCAAACGACGGTTTGAATAATTGCCTAATACAGCATTAGTTTACAGGCAGAACGTTGGAGGACAAAGATCCAGCTCAGTAGATTTGATAGCATAAAGGCAAGATGTGACCAGCTTCTATGAGGCAGCTGTTAGTACCAATTTTTAAAAGAAGTGTTTGGCATACCTCGTCCGGAGTTAGAACTCGCAAACTCCCGCATCCAAATTGAACGCTCTAACCACTAGGCCATCGGATCGGTCTGGCCTTAGGTATGGAAATATGTAACAGAAAGAAGTGAAACAAACAATTTAAGTAAACTCAACATATTATTTATTACTCAACAATACAAAGTAAAAATTCCAAAGACATAATTGTTGTGAAATAATTCCTAAATAATCCTAAATAAGTCCAAGCATATACAATGGTCTGAACGAATTCCACTGAAAGACTGGTCTACTACATATGTCAAGATATGAAACAATGATGTTTATCACTAACGTTACATAAAATCTAAGACACATTAAAAAAAGCAAGATAAGTATCATTGTCCCATCAAATTCGTCAACAAGATCACTACTTCTATTAATTTCCTAGTTCAAAAGGCCATGTAAACTTGTTTATCTAAGTTATCTGAAAGTGCAACCCACAATGACAGAGGTATGCGATGTTCGTAATTAGTATATTATATTGGTTATTTGAGAGTCCATCTGACCCCGACCGTTGAGAAACGATAAAAAATCAAATATATTTCAGAATTACAAATCGTATTACTTTTTCTTTTCTTAGTTTCATGATTTTAAAATAGTTACTTTCTATTTCAAGATTTTTATTGACAATGATTTTATTAATTCCGAGAGCTGAAAAACCTTTCCAACCTTAAATCCGATAACTGGAGATAAAATAACTGATGTTCAGGAAGGCAACAAGGTACTCTTCTATCTCTTCTATTTTGTATTGCAGTATAACGCAGAAGTATGAATTAGGATAATTATATTATTATTTCTTAATGACGATAACTTCTTCACTAATGTCATAATAATTGGCGGGTTAGATGTATGTAAGACATATCTTCATTCATCTCCGGTTACAACAACCGAATAATTGCATTTAATGTCTATGCAGCTTGTAGCATTCAATATTAACTCGTATTATAACCAGTATTAATGTTGCATGGCTATGTCTGATAATTTAGATCACATTAAAGTGGCTAATTCTAATAAATAGCCTAGATTGTATCATCCTTAATCAGATACCACCACATGCTTATGAGGAGATTAAACGGCGGTGGATGTAAAAAAGTAAACATTGTAATGAAGATTTGGCATATACATACAAAATTCAATGACAATGCGACGCAATCAATGCAAATGCATATGCTTGGGAAAACTTGACCTTTGCTGCAGAACATGCCATTACGAATATTGTAAATCACAGTTCGTTGAGTTACGTGTTGGTCACGGTGCTGGTTACTATGGTTAAAGACATAGAAGACATTTAAAAAATAGCCAGGATTGAAATGACTTATCCTGTTAAGTATAAAATATTACAAACCGTTATTGATGGAAAAAGCATTTAGACAATGATTTTACTTCATATACCATCATGCCGGCTGGAAATATTTTCAGGTAACTTATCGCGAGTGTGGGATTTAGATACAGATAGGTACAGCAAAGGCATACGTACATTATTGGTACGTCCCCCTGATGAGTTGCACCTAGCAGTTAAACAGCTTCGCAAAATAAAAGTGCAGTGCAGTATAATACTAAGGTTTTTGCATGAGCGAAGCAGACTGAGAAACAATACAGGTGGTTTGTGATGAAGAAAAATGTCACCGCCGTATTGCACGCATCATTAGTACAGGAGCTACCGAAAAGCACAACGACTTTGCTGTGATTTAGACGATTAATGGACAATAATCCATATCAAATACGAGCCAGGTTTAGTTGCTATAAAACTTCTTTCAAAAAGATTAACACGAGCAATTATATCAACATCATAGCGAGCTTGCCTCGGCACTAACTAATCTAATTGTGTTGATATGATGTAAAGTGGCGCCAAACTTCAACAGGTCGCGAACACCTCTGCGATCAATATGAACATTGTTTTCCATGAGTATTTGATAATGCTACTTAAGAGTGACAATGTTGTGCTTAAAATCGCAAATCAGTGGATTCATAGTGGGGCTTATGTAATCTTAAACCGCAAATTGATACACATATTGCAATGAGTCTAGAGATGTTAGAAATACATACACATACAGGATAAAGATTGTGTCTAGATATATAAGTGTAAGTTCAATTTGATATTTCTCCGTTGAAGCCTTTCCAGGAGTGGAGTTATATTAAAATTCCTGCATGTATTCCGCTGCGAATAACAATTATCATAGAAAACAAAGACGATCGATGCTTATAATATTTCGATTTTGTCCGCCTCGTATCCTGCGAGCGAAAATACAGAGCAACCACGAAAATATGAACCGTAGCTGGAAAATATTCCCTGTACATGTTGCAGAGACCTTACCCAAAAGGTTTGAAGAACCTAGCCGTCGCATCGCCATTAATGTATTTACTTTCAACTATCATCATCATCCAAGGAGAGTGGAATGCCGAAGTTGGCAAAGATGCTCTTAAAGACTGGGATGATCATTGTGGATCTTCTTGTAACGATTTTACCAACGAAAGAGGGAGACGGCTGCTCGAGTTCGCAAGTTACAACAACTTGGTACTAGCCAACACCCTGGGCCAACAAAAAGTTTCATAATGCTAGACATGGCACGCACCAAATGGAACCCATCTTAACCAGATAGACTATATATTGGTTCAAAAACGTTACGGGCGAAATAAAATTAACAAGCCCAAAGAACACCAGGCTCAAATTCAACCGTGAACAGCTGCAGGACCCAAACATCTGTAAGTCAGTCCAAGCCACAATTGAAGGAAAATGTACTCCACTCCTTGTGGTGTATGTTGATGTTAAAGTAATGACAGACACTTTCAACACAGTCATGACAACAGCTGCCAAATACATCATTGGCCTTCAAAGAAAAAACCCTGGGTTACAGATGAGATTCTGAATCCGCGATATGCTCAAAGTGACATAAAAAACACCAGACAAACAACAGGGGCAATGGAGTACCCAGAAATAAACAAGAATATTAGAACAAAATTTTGATGAAAGCAAAAGAAGATTTTATTGGACAAAAGTGCACAGAAATAGAGAGCAGTCTGAAAAAGAATAACAGCAAAAAGGCTTTACAAATTGTAAAAGACATCACCAGACAGAAACAACCATGAGACAGTACTAGGCCATCAGAGCGGTCACTAGATTTAGTTTTTAGTTCATTAACCTGAATTATTTTAGAGACGTTTAGTCCTTAGACCCTTGATTTTAAAGAGAAAGCCAAGCCAGATGTGTCATACTGCATGGAGAAATATTCGTGTCTTCTGATATGAAACTTTAATAAACGGATTAGTGGTCAATTTACAACCACCATGGCGTCCTTTGTTGCTCCAATAAATAGTCAGGGTCTTAAAATGCCTGGATTTCAGTCATTACGAACCTAGTGTAATGTTTATTACCTTACTTGAACAGCATATTAAATCACAACAGTATTGTGTAATTTGGGTTAACACATACATATCCTAGTTTTGCCTATACGTAAATAAAGATTTATGACAAAGGGATCCGAATAAGTTAGAAAGCCATGTCTCTACACTAGACTGCCGATTCATGCAATAAAATCAGTATTTTTTGTCATGTGATAAATATAATCTTACAACTGCTGTTTACAAATAAAAAAATATTAAACTTAGAAAAACTTACATATTTTGCTCGCCAAGGCTCGTAAAAGATTATCGGACAAGTTTCATAGATTTTCGTACGAAATGAACACATGTGTCAGCTTTTCA
The DNA here is from genome assembly GCA_029339505.1 of Unio delphinus. Classification (NCBI taxonomy): domain Eukaryota; kingdom Metazoa; phylum Mollusca; class Bivalvia; order Unionida; family Unionidae; genus Unio; species Unio delphinus. The sequence continues at coordinate 16,533,368 of JAQISU010000014.1, forward strand.
ACAGTGACATGTGTTCTTTTGTTTTCTTTTATGTAAAGACGGCACTTTCTTCTGCTATACGAAACATGAACCAGTTGGAATCTGCAGCCAGATTATTCCGGTAGGTGTCACTGCTCTCTGTCATAACTGAGTAAAAAGTCAGGTCCTGATTATTTGCCTTATTAACAAAATTACTGCATGATGGATGAATCTAAGACACTTGCAGATTTAATTTTCAATATATTCATATGTATAATTAATTACGCAGTCAGTTGGTATTAAGTGCGAATTCCTACATGATCTTGGCATGCAAGAAATTCACATATAATAAAGCAAGGGAGCAAATATATTTCGATCTACAAAAAGCACATTAATTTGGACAAGAAAAACAAAATATTTATGACCACTAGTGCGTGTTAGATCGCTATACAAAAATGTTTCTATTGTCTGTGTCGTGAGAGGAAGTGATCCATAATTAGCCCTTAGTTTATGTAACCGTCAGACAGAATGGAAAAAACAGTTAACTTTGTATCAAAAATGTCAGAATTTAAATTTTCCAGAATAGGTCTTTTTGGACATCGATTAGTCAGACAAACCGCAATTTTGGCGCCTGGTTTTAAAAGGCGGTAAATATATTTAATCCTGATTGGTTACGCTAAATAAGTGGCGTGTATCCCACTCAACATTTCTTGGTTTTAATATATCCCATAAAAAAATTAATCAGGCTACGTTTTTACTGCAAGAAAATAATATAGGAGACTTCTTAGATTGAAGTTAGAAGCAATTCTCTCCTAAACCATTTATCCAAAGGACCGGGTGTCTGAAAATTCGACAGACACTATTCGGGCGGTATAAGCTAGCAAAGCATGAAAGCATAAGTGGAATTAGATCCAATGACGTATACATATATCCATGTATCTGCGTTATATACGCACTGATGTATCCACGTATCTCCAAGTATGTACGTATTTACGTATCCATCTACCCACAAAGTTTTAGGGTCTAAAGTAGACAGTATAGGAGAGAGAGTAGACTTTGGAGAAGAAAAAGTGAAGAACAGGCACAGCGAAGTTGTAGTGACCCAGAAATAAGCAGGTTATGAAGTTGTACAAGACAATGGCTGGTTCACTCTATTCTATGATGAACCAATTATTTTCATTTAAATCAGATTGGCTATTTGTTTAAGTATATTTGTGTTTGAAAATACTCCTAATGTAATATATTAAAAAAGTTGTTTATATTATTGGAATAAATTGTATGTCATTCTTTTCTATATATCTGCTCCAATTTCTATTCCAGCTATACCTTTCACACTTTATGTTGATATTTACTCAATCCAGGCAAAAACACCGAAGGCGATCATCCTCTAGATAACGAGAAACGAATAAAGCGGACACATTGTAAGGTACAATCTGCCAACCAACCTACCAAAATATTTAACATATATGTACAACAGATCTGTTATAGACATGTAATGCGTCATCATATCAGAGTTCACAATCTACTGATTATTTCTAATAAAACAAATACATATATATATACATAATGCCTGTGCATTATGCGACGACAAATATGGGTCAGTGCAGTTTTCGGTCGGATCCGTCATCTTAGCGATACATACAGTACAAGCAATTGATCATCGAAAAAAAAATATAGTGTCACTACCCTAGTTCTTAAAGTGGGGATTCCCACATCTCAAGCATGGCGACTCTTCTATTTGGGCTAGTTGTAATTTGCAAGATTACTGAGAGAAATGTTCTAGTTTTCCAAGTTTAATGTTATATATATATATATATATATATATATATATATATATATATATATATATATATATATATATATATATATATATATATATATATATATATATATATATATACAACATGCTTATCGACCATCATTTTCAGTGGAACTTCCCAATAATGATGGCCGCATGGAAGCTGGCACCAGCCCTGGAGTGTGGAAACGTAGTGATCCTAAAACCGGCAGAATAGACGCCGCGTACAGCGCTGTATCTTGCATCACTTATCAAGGAGGTATGAGTCCTCTGGTCATTTTAACTATCACAATTTTCTTTTCTAGTCTCTACATTTGTTTACCAATACTGAACTTTCCACTGTGTCCCAATTAATATAGGATGTGTGTTAGTCTAAAATACTTTCAAAGATGACTTCACGGTGCAGTTCTAATCATAGGTTCATCGGCATTTTATTAAGAGACTGGTATAAGCAAAGTGTTACGGCTATTGGATTTAAATCATTTTTTTTTTAATTGTTAAATCTAAATTTGTCATTTAGGGTTTAATATTCATTAACTGGGAAATTATTTTGGAAAGTTCAGTTTGACTTAGACTCTAACTATAAACAAGTTTTTGTCTTTGGCTTGTTGACCTAATTCCTGACCCTGCTTTAGACATTGTCAACAAGCATCTAAAACTATTGGTTAATTTCAAGGACAACGTTTTTCTTTAGTTGTTAGGGGTAGGAAATATCTAGAGTACGTGATTTTTAGTGAAGGCAGTCTCTTTCTGTGACCTTCCATGAACCTCTATCAATTTCTAGAAAATCACGTGATCACTTGTTTATTAGAAAAACAAGTATAAGAACTGTTGTTTGGGATAGAACAAATCAGTAGAATCTCTGGGCTTTAAAATTAACAGTTGTGTATCTAATGTTTGAGTGTTAATATTAATTATTTTATTCTGGACTTTGTGTCAGTTCATTGAAGAAAGAAGATTTATTATCTATTTGGAGGAGAAAACATGTGCTCATAATTCATGTGGATGATAAATTAAACAAGAACTGCATCACGTGACATTGTCAGCCATTTTGGATTACATCGTCAAGATTCGAACCTGGAACTATTAGAACATTTATTTATCAGGACTCTTACAATTCCATTAGTGGATTATTTTTGTGAATTCTATATTGGATTAATGTTGGATTTGATTCTCTAAAACTGTAAGTTTATTTTTTTTATCATTGTTCAATTTATACAAGCTTGTTAGTTTTCACTCTTTCTGTGTTGCTGCTTATTCGAGCCTAAGCACGTAACAAAAGCAATGTGTGCCACAGAATTAATAAAACAACTTTTGATATGCCTGAGAAATATTTGTCTACTTTTGTTTTTCATGCGTAAAACGCTGTCTAAGGTGAATAGGTGTTTTTCCAGACAAGCGACGGAACCAACATATGTCTTGCCGGAAACTACTTGCGGCTACGGACATTATAATCACGATATGCACGGGTATTTTACCCTGAATATTTCTCTTTGTTCTATGAATTTAAGCAAGATTAATGTATAACCGACACTGGTCACTTTGGATCTGTTGAGGAGAGCACACGTGGTATTTCTATAGCCATAGGGGTGAGTGTTAAATTTATATTTTATTTGATATGCAAAGTTTATTGAGTTTGTATTGTCATATCATGTAATGGTTCCTTTATTACAACGCAGATTTTAAACGTTGTGAACTGTGAATTTCAAGTTACTATTAAGAGTTTAATATGATAGTATTTTCCAGAATTCATTATTATTACCAGTTTGCTTGTATTGTAGCTAACGAGTCTAACGAGGCTAACGAGTCTAACAAGTCTAACAGGTGTAACGAGGCTGATGAGTTTAGCCAACGAGTAGAGCTATCTTGATGTCTATATGTATGTAGGTATGTACATGTGGTGGAGTATCAATCAATTAATCTAGTGTTGATGATTCTAACCTGTACAATATAACAAGGGAAGAAGCTAGTCCGCACCGATCGGTAGTTCCATCTCTGCTAGTTCGCCGTTAATTGCCTTAATCAAGAATAGTTCAATTCTCAAAACAGTTCGACACAGGTCGTTCAGTTTTTGACATATTGGAGAAATTTCAAAAACATTTCTGAGATTGTTTTGACGCCTGTAAAAGCAGTGGGAAGGAAGTGCCATTTTGCACTCAGAAAGTCTTGGATTTCGACACTGACCTAGGGAGATCAAAGCTCTGGCCATCTGCATATAGCATATAAGATGTCTTGGGATTTCACAATTGACCGAAAGGTAAGATCCAAACAATCTCGAATCGAAACCTCGTTCGGTCAGTGGTGCAATCCAGGACTGTTTTGAAAACTGAACTATTCTTGATTAAATCTAGCATAAGTTGGAAATAAGCTGACAAAATTAGGTCAAACAAGCAGGGTTGGAACTTTCGAAGGGTGCGGACAAGCATCTTCGCTTGTGTTGTATTTTACAGGTTAGATCCCTCAACCCTCAATGCATAGACATGTGGCAGGATTCACTCGCTGCTATAATCTCCGATGAAAAGTCTCAACCCGGCCTAAACTTTCCAGAGTTGGAGGCGACTACAAAACAAAACTCTTGTTGAGAGTTATGGTACAATGTAATGTGTATATTACAATAAGTGACTTATTACATACAAAATGCCTTCGTGCTCCGTTTTAGACAAGTGCTCACTTTATATCTCTTCTATAACTACTTTCTCTCTTTTCTGCACTAAAAGAATGCAAACCTAACAGTTTATTAATGCAAGACAAATTAAATATGAACCATTTACGTTGCATCAGATATATAGAAATATATTACAATATAATAGCATATTATATTCAACGTACTAGCCTATCATACTTGAAATATAAATTACAATCAATATTTTTTATAAACATAGTCTTTAGGGATATACAATTACTTAAACATAACAATTAGTGAGCAAACAATCTGCTAAAATGAGTTCTAATGAACACAATAGATTCTTTAAAACTTCTGTTCTACAAGAAGAGAGAAAAGAAAATAAGCTTTACCTCCCAAGAGTATAATTCCCAGTTGTATTCACATGTGCTCGATACAAAGAAAATTAGGAGTATCCGTCCATGAATCAAGTGATGGGGGATTTAACCGTTAACAATAAAACACAAGGGAAGACACCAGTCTGCACCCCTCGGTAGTGATGGGGGATTTAACCGTTAACAATAAAACACAAGGGAAGACACCAGTCCGCACCCCTCGGTAGTGATGGGGGATTTAACCGTTAACAATAAAACACAAGGGAAGACACCAGTCCGCACCCCTCGGTAGTCCGCACCACTCGGTGGTTCCATCCCTGCTAGTTTATCTTAATTGCGTCTTCTAATTTCGAACTTAAGCCAGTTGTTTTCAAGAATAGTTAAATTTTCAAATGTTTTCGTCTGGTGAGAACTATTACGCCACCATCACAGTCATATTGCTTACATGAGTTTTTATTCTATAGTCTACTTTGGATTTAGGTAATATATTTTTAGGTCTACTATATTGAAATATTACACTTATTTAATACATAAATGAAACAAGACAACACAATGTGAATATCAATTGTCAATTTATTTTATTCTCTCATAATGTACAACTGAATCTAATTTCAGGCTGGGTTTCCACCTGGTGTTGTGAACGTTGTTCCTGGCTATGGTCCCATAGCAGGCGCCGCTATTAGTAGCCATCCGGACATCAATAAAGTGGCGTTTACTGGATCTACCGAGGTTTGGACTGCTGCAGCTTTGGATATAAGTCAGTATATCGTGTGCTTGCACGACCCGCAAAAGTTTCTGAAACATTTAGGTTCATACGTTGCCACACACACATAAATTCAGAAGACGCTCATTTAGCTGCAGGAAGCTGCAGAGTAGCTTAGTCGTTATCGTGCCGGGATGTATGCCAAAATTGTTCCATATTTGAATAATGCCCGTCAGCTAGGATCGGCTACAGTAACTTGTCTGTGTAAGGCACTTGACTCACATTGCCTTGAAGGTATATCATTTAATGTGCTTACTTGCTGTTAACACCAAACAAGGCAAAAAGCATACATTACTGCGTGTCCATCGCGAGTTGTAAAATCTCATTTCAGATCAAACCTAGTCCCATAAACCAGCTTTTAAACCTGTATTCATATTGATGGACCGTTTGGGTATAATATCAACCATTCAATATAAATCATGAGTTGTACTGACGCAACACATCAGTGTACATTTTAGACACTTACCGGAATTTCTCGCGGCTCTTGAATTACGGTCGATTGAAAAGTACTTTCCGCGTTACGTACAGAATATTTCTGGATCAACCCTTATCTTTGACAATTTGTAAATACATATGGAATAACACAATCATTTGAAATTGCTTGGCTAGATCCGGCTGTTCCATCACATTCAGTAAGAGATCAAATGCGAATCCCGCTCATTTAAAAGTTTCGGCTGCTTCGATCATGTGACTCAGGTTGAACATGATTGGATATTTCATGTGACTGTCACACGGAGTTACGAAGCCAGCATCCCTCTCTCTGTATATAAATATAACACGGGTAGACCAATTTCAAATTACCCTTTATAGTGGATGTAACGTTCAGCTCATTTCAAACACGTCATACAAAACAATGGCTGATAACTTTTGTCGACTCGTGTAATATGACCAAAGGAAACGAAACTTTCAAATGAGCGAATGGGCGGATGTCACGTCTGATTGGTAGCTGGATCGGATAGAACAGTCAAATATAACCATGAAATTCCAAAAATTTCTCAGTAAATTCAAGAACACAAGCCGAAATGGTCGAAGCAATTTTCTTGAGAAGGATACTTTTTAAGTTTAACATCGAAAGTAGGACTACGTAGTCGATTCCAGTTGTGTGCTCCCTTTTCTCGATCATGTAGGAAGATTGTTCAAATTTAAGCAACTTGATATTGATTGGATGCGGTGGCTTGACGCGACATGCAATGATATTCACAGAACAGAATCACTAAAATATCTGATCGATTCGCCATGGTGTAGATTGGTTTAACATATCTGAACCTTGGCTAGCGAAGATGAGTGTAGACAAAAGAAAGAATATATAATAAATAAAGATTTAAAGGTCTCTGGCCACCTATATTGTACAAACGTGCGATACCATATTCATAAAAAAACGCATTTGTCATGTATGCACACCGTAAAAATCTTTAATTAGACTTAAAATGAAATGAAAAAATTATTCGGCAATCACTGTAAACAATCTCTAGTTCCCGCTTGACGAAAACGGATATGACGTTCATTTATCCCTTGTATTGAACCTAGACATTCAAGCGTTTAATATCCCCGTATAAATATCTATGTTATATATCTTTCGATCGTGCTTTTGTGCAGCAAATATGGCACACTTCGTTGCATATGTATGCAATCAAAGAGTGATGATGGAACAAAAGGGTTCTTTTTGTTCCGAAAGACCCCGTTCGCCACAAAATATCGGATTGAAGCTGTGGGATCAAATAGAGTGCGGGATGGAAAATCCCTAAATCCTAAATCCGGTAGAACGCCTTATGGGCATATGAGAAGTGGGATAGAAATAGCGTTAGTAAAATATATCAAATAAAGATTATTGTACAGTAATGTTAGTGCAGATGTAAAATATTAATATTTAAAATAATCATAATACTTTTTGAACTATCAGAGTGTAGACTTCGATCAATCTCTTTATTTAGCATTATTAAAACCAATATGAACTAGATTATTAAAAAAGAAAAATATGAGGTATTACAATGGGAAGTTTAACCCGTAAATGTGTACAATTCTGTATAATCAATTAAATGGAATTTTGAAAACAAAATGAAACAATGGAGCAGTTTTGAAACCGACACAATCTAGTGCGTCATGCACGCATATCGATACAAGTCTGAACAGTAAATTAGTTTTCAATAGTTTCATTTAAAAGCTACCTATCCATAGATTAGTGTTTAATTCTTCAACAACAGGAAGCATTTTGTCTTGTGGGATAAATGTACGTCATTTCCGGTTGGCGCCCTCCATAGGTGGAAAATGTATACTTCTAATTCGAGTAATTAAATTATTATTCCTTATTTACACTGGATGATTTTGTTTTTAAAAAAAATCTTTTTATGCTAGTAAATGGTTTGCACGATCCAGGTAAAAGATTTGAATTTACACATGAACTAGATACAGAGGCGTAGATAAGAGTGTTTGGCGCCCGGGGACAATATTCATTCCCACCCCCCCCCCCCCACCTCAACTCTGAAACCCTTTATTTTCATCAATAAAATCACAATTACCAATTACCCGTTACAACCCATTTCAAAGCCCATTTTGGCGCCCCCCCCCTACTATGGCGCCCGGGGACATATGTGCCCCCCCCCCCCAGCTACGCCTCTGACTAGATAGCAGATAGTTTGCATGTATTCATGTACTAAAAGGTTGTATGTACCTAGGTACAATATGAGTTTCATGTACACATGTACTCGATGGTTTGTGTGTACCCAGGTACCCTCGAGTGGCCAAATGGTCTAAAGCATTCTCCATTACGGATCATTGCCATCTGACCTCTGTCTGCGTGGGTTCGGGTTTCAGATTCGGCCAATATGGGTATGTGAGAAAGCAAGACAGACTTCTCGTGCGTCCATGGTTCTTTCTAGGGGTTATCCCGGGCTCATCCTCCATTATTAGTACTGACCGCCATGTCTAGCCTATTGTGTGCTGAAAAATGGCGCTAAACCCTACAACAACAACAACAACATTTTGTACAACTGTAAGCACAAGGTCCCTTGTTCTCTTTTGATCCTCAAAAAATCTGTCCTTTTGTGAGTGTATATCACGTATAAAAGCCAACTACGTCTGGACCGCTCTGGTGGCCAAGTGGTTAGAGCGTCCGCCGCGGAAGCGGCAGGTCGTGGGTTCGATCCCCGGCTGAGTCATACTGATGACTTACAAAAATGATACTAACAGTTGCCTCGCTTGGCGCTCAGCATCTCAGGATAATGTGACTGGGTGGGACATCATGCTACATGCCCGAGTGCTAGACATCACTATAAACTGCCTCAATGCAGACATCGTAGCGATATGACTGAAAAATTGGTAAAGCTACGTTAAAAATCCTAATAAACAAAAACAAACAAAAAGCTACATCTGCATATTTACCCCCGTAGCAGTGGAGTGGTCTCATCAGGCACTGTTTTATAACATGGGTCAGTGTTGTACGGCATGATCGAGGACATACGTACAGGAGGACATTTACGACAATATATATACAAGAGAACCAGAGAGCTTGAAACCTCCGAATGGAGCACATGGGCTTAACACGTTGTAAGCATTCACCCGAATCAATTTATTGGGACTGTCATGACCATACATGTCCGGAAAGGTATACTATCTAATCGGACTGCAATGACCGTTTGTGTTATGATAAACAAGTGTAATATTATTTTAGTCTATAGGACTGCAATGATGATGGATGTCTGCATACGTATAATACTATCTGGAATCTGTGTTACTGCAATGACTGTGCATGTCTATACAGGTATAATACTGAGTCTATTTGATTGCAATGACCATGCATGTCTATATGTGTATAATGCTTCGTTCATTTGACTGAATTGCCCCTGCATGACCAGATAGGTATATTGCTGAATCTATTTGACTAAAATGACCATGCGTGTCTATACAGCAATGATACTGAGTCTGTGTGACTGCAATGATCATGTATATATATATATATATATATATATATATATATATATATATATATATATATATATATATATATATATATATATATATATATATATATATAATACTGAGACTGTTTGACTGCCGTGACCATACATGTCCGGATAGGTATAATGCTGGGTCTGTTTGACTGCAATGACCTTGCATGTCTATATATGTATAATGCTTAGTTTATTTGACTGCATTGCCTATACATGTCCAGATAGGTATATTGCTGAATCTATTTGACTACGATGACAATGCATGTCTAAAAGAAATATTACTGAGTCTGTTGACTGCAATGACCATGCATCAAGGCGTAAGTATTTTGATATAATGGCGAGAAACGATCTAGAGTATGTGTTTGCAAGCACATCACAAAGAAATACACTTTGCAATAATTTTAATTGAATATTTCAGGGGTAAAATAAAATCATAATTGAAATTCTTCTTATGTTACTTTGTAATCGTGACAAATCTGCCGTTGTAAAGATCGTGCTTGTAGTGTTCGTAGAAATGATTGCCCTTGTCTTAGCGTGGTCAAATTACACTGTATAACTTTACTCCACTCCCAAAAGATGCAGGTGCCTTTACATTATGCTAATATCATACAGAATGTTCGCAGCATGATACGTATGTGCATTAGATTGTCAGAGGTGCAAGTGAAACACCTGTATATGAATCATTATATTAATGATAGTCGTAGCTAAAACCTAATTGATCAATGAAAAGGCAAGTTTACGGTCATCTGTCTATGAATCTAAAACGAGTTAGGTTAGCTCTAGTTAAAACATAATACTAGTACATCTATGTTTATATCAGTAAAGATGCCAGATGAAACCTGTATATGAATCCAAAAAGATTTCTGTCAGCTCGAGTTAAAACTTAATACTATTACATCTATGGATATATAAATAAAGATGCCAGTTGAAAACGTGTGTATGAACGTTTTATCTCCAAGCTAAGGACAGAACAAGTAGTATCTAAACAATATTGAGCTTTCCATTAATAAACATACATATTACCTTGTGTACCTCTATTGGGAATTAAGAATGCTCGATATTAAAGTTTGAGATGTTGAAAGATTCCTAAAAAATGACTAATTATTCTTTAATTATTAATTGCTATCAGACATCTAATAGTTATGTTAATACTGTGGTGTTTAATATTACAATTTAGTTACATTTTTTAGTATTACCAATGTTTGTACTTGACTAATTGTTGTTGTTGTTGTTTTAGGTTTTAACGCCATATTTCAGAACACGATAGGCTATATATGGCAGACAGTATTAATGATGGAGGAAGAACCCGGGAAGACCTCCGAAAAGAACCACCGACACACGAGAAGCTAGCTTTCTCACATACCCACATTGGCCGAATCTGAGACTCAAACCCACGCAGACAGCAGAGACATGGCAGTGATCCGTAATTTAACACTTGATTAATTGTAAACATTATCTTATCATCATATTATTTTAACACTTGATTAATTGTAACCATTATGTTATCATCATATTATTTTAACACTTGATTAATTGTAACCATTATGTTATCATCATATTATTTTAACACTTGATTAATTGTAACAATTATGTTATCATCATATTATTTTAACACTTGATTAATTGTAACCATTATGTTATCATCATATTATTTTAACACTTGATTAATTGTAACCATTATGTTATCATCATATTAATTTAACACTTGATTAATTGTAACAATTATGTTATCATCATATTATAATTGTAACCATTATGTTATCATTATATTAATTTAACACTTGATTAATTGTAACAATTATGTTATCATCATATTTTAACACTTGATTAATTGTAACCATTATGTTATCATCATATTATTTTAACACTTGATTAATTGTAACCATTATGTTATCATCATATTAATTTAACACTTGATTAATTGTAACAATTATGTTATCATCATATTATAATTGTAACCATTATGTTATCATCATATTAATTTAACACTTGATTAATTGTAACCATTATGTTATCATCATATTAATTTAACACTTGATTAATTGTAACAATTATGTTATCATCATATTATAATTGTAACCATTATGTTATCATCATATTAATTTAACACTTGATTAATTGTAACAATTATGTTATCATCATATTAATTGAACACTTGATTAATTGTAACAATTATGTTATCATCATATTATAATTGTAACCATTATGTTATCATCATAATATTTTAACACTTTCTTAATTGTAACAATTATGTTATCATCATATTTTAACACTTGATTAATTGTAACCATTATGTTGTCATCATATTAATTTAACACTAATCTTAACACTTCGTTATCTTGTTCCTCTTGAACAGAGGTGAATACGGATTACAAGGGTATACTGAAGTTAAGAATGTAAGTAACTTTAATAACCAAAGTCTTCAAGTTATGACATTACTGTGCTTTATTTATTCATTTATGTATTCGATCTGAAAATATAATGGTATATATGTAGTATTTAAGTGCCAGAACGTCAATTTGTTTTAAATGATCATCTTAAAATTTTTGTTGTGGATTTGTTTCAACAGGACGGTGAAGCTTATCTACTTTGTAATTACTTTAATTTGAATCTAAAAGACGTATTGAGATTACGAAAGCAATTAGAACGCTTCATGACTGCCAACTCAGCATGTAATGTACATGCTCTTAGCCAAGCGGGTATTATTCTAGCCTGTACAAGGCTGTCAAAGTGATTTACCTATTTCTTCAATAACACTCGCATATTTGCTTATTTGTTCTAGATACCTTATGTATGTTTTATTATTAAGGTCGTAATCAAAACTCCCACAAAGCTGTAAAGAATGAGTCACGCAAAGACTTTCCGATAGCTTTGATGCCACTTCATTCACTGAGATAAAAAATATATGCAGTAAACGTACACGGGATTCGTTTTCAGTAACCGGTATCAACAATGTCTTTAGCACATTAAAATTGATCATTCTATATTGCGTAAAATGTGCTAACAGACAGGTACAATTCAAATTCATCCAATACAATTTAAGCAATAAGCTTTACATCAGCCGTGAATGATCATGGTGCATGTTGACACACAAGCAGATAATGACATTGCCACTGTAAATCACTAACAGAATGCATAACATGACCTGATCAGACATGTTCATTTACAGTTAAAATATTCTCATTATAAAGTCGAACATCACTTATAGACATTTCATTTATACATACATACGCGCCAACATACACTAAAACAGCAGCAGAGGAGGTGAACAGACCAAGTTTTCAAGCAAAAATAAGGCTTCTACGGAAACCGAAACTAAATCAGACAAATCGAAACTAAATTAGATAAACTGAAACTATTTCACATAAAAGGCTGCTATAGAGTCTCCCTAGGTAGGAAAGTGAACAGACCAGCTTTTTTAGTCGTCAACGATGCTTCCTTCTAGTTAATATTTACTAGGAAGTCCTAATTTGTCAAATAAACCCTTCTAGTTAATATTTACTAGGAAGTCTTAATTTGTCAAATAAACCCTTCTAATAAATATTAAGAGAAGGGTCCATTTGGTAAAAAAAAAGATGCCATTTAGTTGACGTTCACCTCCTCGGCTGCTAATGCGCTAACTAAATATTTGATCAAGTCCTTAAGATTTCACAAATAAACTAATTTGTAAAACCTCACCTCGTAAATCAATCAGATTATTAGATTGGTCAGTGAGTTTGAAATTAATTCTCGTTAACAAATTATTATGACATCGCATATAGACTAGATTAGTTGGGTCTTCAATAATTAGAAATCCTGGAGGAGCCGTTGGTGCAAATGAATATAAAATATATCCTTGCTGAGCTTGATTTGATTGTTCAAGATTTATTTGATAATTCCCTTCGATAACGTCACATACTAAATTGAGCGCAATCACCGTTGAAATATTCACATTGTTCGGAGCAATATGTCTACCGCCGCCTTCTGGATCATTATTAAATTTCAGAATATTTTCTGTAGGATTCTTCGATTTTTTCCAATTATCGTGGATTCTTTTGAACCCAATATTAATAGCATCGTCAAGTTGTTTCTTTAGTTTATCCGGATTATATCCAGGGATTTTAAAATCTTTAATCTCCGTTTTATTAATATTGTATAGATTCGCAAACTTATCATGTAAGATTTCTTCATTTAATACTTCTTGAATAATTTTCGAGTGAAATATTTTCATATCGTCGATGATTTTATTACCCGTTTCTACGACGTTGATAAATTCATCCTTGGTGAGAGAGCCGGATTTAATAGATATTAGCAGTAGTGAAAAATCGTTATTCATTGCTGTGAAATTTCCGTTAATGAGAGGAACATAAATTTCTTTATTAAAGAATTTATTAGGAGCATAATCTTGATAACTTTTGACTTCATTGACGGGTTTTATTTTGTTGGTGATATAATCGGATTTCTTAGGTTCGGGTGGAAAATCCTTCGAATTTTCTCGCGAGTTATCCGGTGGTAATTCAGGCCATCCTAACACTGATCTTATAGAACTCTGATAAATATCTACAACGTATCCTTCTGTATTTATCTCGATAGCGGATGATAATGTTGGTTCGTGAACTGTTATAGCGATTTTTGATTCTTTTCCGGTGAGAGATTTTATTCTGCGTTGAAATTCAGCATTGATCTGTTCGATTTGATATGACCCAGTTGGTATAGAAACAACCTGCCAATCTGGTGTTCCGTCTTCACGATTCTTGTTTGCAAATACCAAGGAATTATTCGGTTGTTGACCACCAAATGCTTTCGATCTAATATTAGGCCAGCTATGATATACTCGTAGTTTTGCTAATGCGATCTCGCTCACGGGAACGGGGTTTGGAAAATTCACACTAAATTCGGGATGTGTTGAGGTTACTGATATCGTGCTTGTTTTCACTGGTGTTGTATTTGTTACTATTTGTTGAAGTAGTTCTTGCGACGACATTATTATTATTATTCTGCTCTAATTTCAGCATTGTTGATTTATACAATTGAGCCATAGTTGAAAATTCGCTATCTGATATTGTTGTGTCATCCAACGACGATGATATCAACGAGGAAAATTGCGAGTAACCGGCAGATGCAATATGATATTTAATTAAATAATCATGTAGTTTACTCTGGCTACACGATGATAGTTTTTTTGTGATCCCAGTTAATATACCAGCAATTGTAGCCACTGCGGAAATAGCGATTGGAACTACGACCGGAGCAATCATTGTAACCGAAGATAGTATTATTCCAGCAGCAGTGATTACTCCTGACACCGAGTACACGGTGATATCAACTGTGGTTATTCTTCGTTTGTATTTTTTGATTTTTATTTGATATTCTTCACAGAGAGAACTGAGTTTAGTTTGAAACTCTTTGACTTGATCATAGCGATACTGATTCGATGATGGAGTCATTTTATTTTAAAAGCGTTAGCATTTTCAATTACGAAATTCAAAATTGCAAAGTAATTTTTAAGGATTTTATTTTCAATTTAATTGTTTACTTAAATCCACTACGAATTCTACGTACCACGTTACTGAAACCCTGACTAGATTTCTATCTATGGTATTTGTTATCGTGAATTGTTCAGTTGTATCCTTGTCGATTATCGTTGATATCGTATTATTGACTCCAGATGAACTACTTGATGATATATTAAACTGATTCGGTGATACTATTGTTAATCGATAAATACCCTTAACTGCTGCGGTTATGTTTAAAATGTTGTTTGTAGGTGTCCACGTATATGATCCGTGTTGAATCGTGTATACTACGTTGATGATAGATTTATTATGAGGAATTTTTACTTTTTCAACAACGCTTATCATTCTCATTGCATCATCCCTTATTGCGTTGTTGAATGTTTTAAGTTCATCGATGGATTTTTTAATATCGGGAAGTGTTATTTCAATTTTATCAAATGGGCTCCCAATAAACTTGTCCATGAGGTTTTTACGAAACGTCATAAATAGTTTCGTGTGTTTTTCATATTCGGATTGAAGAGTTGCTAGTTCCAATATAGAATCTTTTATTGTGGTGAGTTTTGGTGTGGTCACTGGTGGATTTCCCAAAAATTCTAGTATGGGCTTATCAATTTTGTCAACTATATTTCTTTGTAATGCAGTAAACTGGTCAAATACAACTATATGATCGTCATATTTATCATTAAGCGATTTTAATGAATTCACCGTGTTATCGTATGTTGTTAATTTATCCGTAATTGTTGAAACAAGTACACCTGGTTTGAGTTTACCCCCATCAGAAAATAACACGATAGTATCCTCTGCTGCGTCTCGTTGTTTAACCAAAATATCATTAAGAGAGATATTACTACTTTTCAATTTACCCTGACGATCTTGAAATACAACTATTTCACCAGGATCAACATTTGCTAGGTTTAATATTTCAGCTATTTCATCTTCGATTAGTTTTTTAACATCCTTGTTATCAATGGTTTCAACTCCACTATCAGGTTTCTTCAGCGATGATAAAGGTCGTCCCCAAATATCAATCATTATTATAGAAATCTTTTTATCATTTAAATCCTATGGATTTTCTACCGCTAGTATACTCATTTACTACTATATGAGGTGGTTTTAAAGATTCTTTCGAAATAGCATTAAGGACATTTAATACTTCTCGACCGCATATTGGTGGGTCATTCAACGTTTGTGTTGGTAACGTAGAATACCAAGTCCTCATTGGAAGGGTTTTAATATAACGCATAAATTCTTTTGGCGGCGCTAATCCATATGAGTCAAAATAAATAATCCCACGTGGATCAATCGCGTATGCAACCCAGTGAGTTCCAGGTCCGGAGCTGTTATCTAAATTAATAATACCGGTTTCAACATCATTTGGTTGTGCCGGTAACTGATCTCTCATAAAAACCCCTCTGAAATTTTTTATTTTTAATTTTTTAGCGGTATCAATTAAATCAAAATTGGACATAGGAATCGCAGATTCCCGAACTATATCGTTCCTGGAATTCGAAGACCCTTTCCGCTGTACCATGAACTCGGGGTTCCTGGTAGTCTTAGACCCTTTCCTTTTTTTTTATACCCCTTTCCAGTTGCCTTTTTCAACGCCATTCCTGCTGCGGTACCAATAGCTCCTAATGCTGCTGCCTTCGCTACCGCTGGGGCTGCTGCGGCAATCAACCCTGGAATCAACCCTAACAACGGGAATATACCACCAGTCTTTTCCATGTTACGGATCGCGCTTGTAGAAAGAGTAATCTGAACTCCTTTTTTTTCTTTCAGCGCTTTATTAAAATGATTAGTTTGAGTTTTCGTCAGCGATAGTTTATTTACCCCGCCATTCATTTGATTAGGTTTCAGCGTTATTGTGGTTCCACATTGCTTAGCTGATTTGGATTGTAATTTTTTTAGTTGACCAGGTGTCAACGTAACATTGATATTACTATACGACATTATACAAAATAGATTGATTCTAAATCGCGAGTCATTTTTAAAGAATTTTGGATTAAGAAAATCTTACAGATTTTCAACTGGTGCATCTACTAGTCTCATTCGTCCACCAACACCTTCGAGTATCATTGATTTATCACTAAGAATAACAGCAACCGCTCTGTAATTATCAATACCAGCAGGACGGTTTACATGAGCTCGGAAGTGTATATCAACTACGGACTGTTTCATCAAGTCAAGATGTTCCAACGAAAAGTAATAAATCGGATACAGACCTTTAAAATCTAATTGTGATATTTGTAGACCAGTATCTACATTTTGATCACGTCCCATAAATGATAGCAATCGATGATAAACTCGTGCAATATGGTTTTGACCGTAATTAAGTTGTATATCCTCTGATGGTTCTTGTTGTCCGTTTATTTTAAGTGAAACTTCATTACATCCGATTTGATCAAATATCATATGGGAACGTTCTTGATTATCCAATCGCGTTCTATTCTGTAGCGCAATAAAAATATGCCGTGGAGCTGAAACACCCTGTCGTGCTGCCAAATGCCATGTAAATGTACCATCAATATTAGAATCCATGGTATCTGTGGACGTTGTCAACCAGCTTAATAATCTCTTTCCCCCTTGATCCATAAATGATAGCAACCGCGGTTCTACTGACAATGATGGAGTCAACACTGGCATCCATAGTGATAGTTTTGTTAAAATTACTTTACCATCGGCAATGCCAGCAGCGCGCCAGATTGCATTATTATCAGTACCCTTTCTCACTAGTGCTACAGTATGCTTTACTCCATAAATAACTTTTCTGACGTTTCTACAAAATCCAAATATGTGATGGAGCGGAATAGCACATGAAAAATGTCGACGTTGTCCCTGCAATGTTCCTTTTCGTGTTGCAAACCCTAAATTGAAATTATTATTAACGCTTCCGAGAATATCAAAGGCAGCACCTGGTCTGTCTCTATGTTCAGGGGTATCAGGTTGTACACCTGCAGTAGCTGCTGGAGTATTTATTTTAATATACGGAATGTGCTCAGCGTTATTAGTAATATCCTTAGAGAACATCATAGATGGACCGGCCGATCTTGTATAATCGTCAGAGTATCTTGCTAGCCCTAGTATTGTTGTTGCTACATCAACTTCACGTTCAATAGATTCGATTTCTTTTCCATCAATGAGATATCTTGCGCTTTCAAATAAAGCCATGATGCCATTGTTAACAAAACCAACTCGGATAGTTGGGTCATCTGCATATGGTGTATCATTATACTGTAAAAGTTCACCTTCGACTTCAATAAAAGCTTCAGCGGGTAAAAAGTATTTACTAGTATCATGAACTTGAAGTTCAATTCTTCCACGAAGATCAGGTTGTACTGCGTGATAAGCAAAAAATTGATAATCACGTACAGAAGTATCTTTAAGCACTGGGGCTTCCATGTCAAATGCAACATCAGGGTTCTGTTTGAACATTTTTTATTATATATCCGATGGTCTAAATCAAAAATTCTGAAAGAATTCTGAAGGAATTTTGAATTGAAAACCCCAGGAATTCATTTAGAGAAAATCGATTTTCATGAAATTATGTCGACGGATTAGTCAAAAAACAATACAAAATCAATAAAAAAAACATCGAAAATTCGATGACAACAACATATTTTAGCCTCACAGGATAAAAAATCTGATCAAAATCGATTTTCTCTAAATGAATTCCTTGGGTTTTCATCCTCGATTTTCATGAAATTTTGTCGATGAATTGCATAAAAACACTAGAAAAATGAGTAAAAACACTAGAAAAATGAGTAAAAAAAGTAAAAAATCTAACAAAATTAGCAAAAAATAAATATTTTATAATATAAAAATAAATATTTAGTTGGGTGTATTTTAATAATGATGATGAAAATATCTGATAATGAAGATAGCGTTAGTAGAATCACAAGTGATTCTGACACAAGTGATTCTGACATTAATGTTTCTGATACAAGTGATTCTAATGCTAGTGTTTCTACAATAACCATAACAACTGAGCATCCTATTCAAATAAATAGAATCAAAAGTGATTCTGACACAAATATTTCTAATGCTAGCATTAGAAACACTAGTGTTTCTACAATAACTATCATAATTGGAAATCCTGTTCAAATAAATATTTCTAACGTTTCCGGCGAATCTTCTTAAAACCACTTCCCGGAAGCCCACTTCCCGGAAGCCCACTTCCGGCTATCATATTTGCTGTTATGTTATCCTGGGCGTTAGTCATTAACGACTGTAGTTTTTTATCCACGGCGTTATTTATTATTTTACTAACCTGTGTAGGCATTACTGCAGTAGATGGCAGTGAAGTCATTCTAGAAACACTAGTGTTTCTAATGCTAGCATTTCCACGTCGAACTAGCGCTGTTAGTTTATCCCGAGCGGCTGAAAATGCCTTACTAGCAAGATCACCAACAGTGTTAATACCCTTATCTCGGATAACATCAATTGCTTTCATTGCTGCCTGTTTTGCAAATGGAGCCACTTTTGGAGCCATTCTTGAAAATAATCCCATTATAGTATTACCGAGACCATCTCCATAGTATACTCGGTATTTTGGTAATCGTGAGTTTACCACGTAGACACTAGTTGGTTTATCATGGTTGTAGTGTATGATCATTCTCTATATACAGAATCACTAATGTTTTTCCAAATGCTAGTGTTTCCAATTATCTAATCGCTATGATAACCATGAGAATTTTCGGCTAACTCCTCAATAAAATCTCTATATGTTGCAATATTCATGATACCACCTTGAAATAATCTCCTACAGATATCAGCTGCTTCATTGATTATTTCTGGTGAGTTATTCCCGGCTCGTTTTCCTCCTACAAGTACTTCTAATCGTGCTATATCACCGAGAATATTGCCAGGGCAAGAAATACTTGTATTTCCACTCGAAGAATTTCTAACATTAGAGTTTCCAACTAAGCTACTGCCTGTTTTTTCAGTTGTACCAGTTGCACCTTGTGTAGAAGATCTCTCATCTAGAAGGATTTTTAAAAGATCATCATCATCATCTATTTTTGAACTGGGTTTTGATTTTTTAGGTGAGAAGGATATTTTCTTCGAGGGATGTTTCCGCCGCTGTAATTTTTGTGGTTTTTGTTGTTGTTTTAGTTCTTCATATTGATTGTATACACTATCCACTATTTCCATATATTTAATGTATGATGCACTATCTGTTTTAATTTGACTTTTCCCAGTTTTTATTTTGTAAATCACATCAGCGTAATGTTGTAAATCCTTAATATACTTATATTGCTCTTTTTTCAACAGTTTTTTTCTGTTTTCATAACTCGTAACAACAAACGCAGGAATTTTATCTGGTTTAGTGTTATCAATTTCTGCTATCCCCTCCTCGTTAAATCTCTCCCGTAAACCCTCTACTGTTCTTTTTGATTCAAGTGGCAATTCATCACCGACATCAATACCGCTTTGTCGTTGTATTTCCATCTGAGTTGCCATATCACCTGAAAGTTTTTGTACAGCCTGTTTTGTTTGTCCAGTTTCGATTGCTATTTTTTCAAGTTCACCAAGAAGAGGCCTCTCTATTCGTTTTCCTTCTTGGGGGACATCTCCATATATCGCCCGTTCAGTTGCTGTTTTCACACCCTCAGTTGCACTAACAATAGGTTTGAAGAGTTGTTCTGTATCCTCTGTGAAGTCGGTGGCCATTGATTGCCGTTGTTGAAGTTTTTCACGGATTCTATCACGAAGGGGTAATATTTTCTTAAGAGCTTCAAGTCTTTCTTTAGTGTTCCGTGTAGTTAATGATTGTCCTATCATTATTAAAAGAGTATCACTAATTGTCAAATTAAAAAATCCTTTGGATTTTCAAATGCAAAGCATTTCATTGCAAATCATTTCGAAAGAAATCACTAACTAAAAAATGCAAATCATTTTAATACTTCCTTGTTGTTACACACATAATTTTACTTCCTCATACCGTACTGGTTATACAAACAAAGGAGGCTCTCTACACGTGGGTTTCATCACCTTCAGAGTTTTCCATTAACATTTTTAATTGTCTCACTTTACAATTAATAAGTCTCTTTTGTTCATATTCTAATCCTAATTGCTTACGTACACGTTCAACGATGCTACATAATGGTACGAATATATTAACATCTTCAGTATTTACTAAGCTCTCACGTATAAGCTTTTGGATATTCTTAATTAAAAAATATTTCTTAGATAGGACATATTTTCCTGTCTGTTCTGCAAATTGTATATCCTCGAAATCAGTCATAATTTGATCACAATCCAAACCTGAACATAATTTTACATTTTCATCCTTCAACTTGTTGATTTCAATAATAATCAATTTGAGATTTTCAATATTCATATATATATAAAAATATATTTGTTTAAATAAAGTATTTTCAAAATGAATTCTGGATACACTAAGGTGTTGATCATCTTAGTATACCCAGAAGCTTAATGCGATTATAGGTGATTATGATTATATATAATGAATGAAGACGGCACAATTCACCGTTTGAACCCCCTTGGTGTTTTATACATCAAGCAGCGCCCGAAATCCAAGGGATTTCTACGGTTACAACCGACAAACACATAACAATAGATTATAGGTGAACAATGAATGAATTGATTTCAATGACAATGCGACGGTACAACAATAGATTATAGGTGAACAATGAATGAATTGATTTCAATGACAATGACGACGGTACAACAATAGATTATAGGTGAACAATGAATTGATTTCAATGACAATGGATGACGCGGGCTATTCTACATTCAAGTGTAAACAAAACCACAAAATCGAAACTTTGGTTTTGAATGTCAATAATAACGTTCATACCACGTGTGACGGTGTGGTTTTGTTTACACTTGAATTTCGGCTAAATGCCCAATTATAATAAGAACGAATTTGTATATATACACTCATTACGACGAGGTGATATAAAAAAGGTGTATTGATTGTAATTATTTGTTTGTTTATTAGCGATCACTGACAACGTTGAAAACACATATAATACTTGAAACAGACATTAAAAAAAATGTTTAAATACGACGTGTTTATAAAACAGTTTTGTTAATACTTGAAAAAAGACAAAATTGATTATGTTTTGTTCGGATTTATTTAATTATAACAGCCAATCAAAAATCGAAGATTTTCCAACACTAGCGTTTCCGTGTTTAAGATCCGTAACTCTGTCATTGGTGGAAATCCTACTGATTTCACACGTGTTATACCTAACGGAGTTATCTCCCGTAAAATCCGTAGGATTTCTATTTACGTATTATACATAAATAAACCGAATTTTGTTTTTAAAACGTTTTGAAAAAGCGGTCTTGGTTTTATTCTCAGCAACGCATTGAATAGAATACGGATAAATATCGAAATACTTACCAGCTGCGTTTATTGATTGAAATACTCCCTCCGTGTTATCTTCAGTATTAAACGATCTTACAGGTCTAGCAATTTTCGAGTATTTCCCAGTTCCTCCTCGTTTGGAGTTTTCACACTGCGTTATAGCTTGAAGGTTGTTCAACTTGTTATTCTTGGGATTAGAATCAATATGATCAATAACAAAACCATCCTTGATTAATCCATTATACACTTCATAAACGAAACGGTGATTAAGATACTTCTTCCCTCCAGCATTAAATATCAAATAACCCATACCATTATCCCGCCCAACAGATTTCCTATTTTTACTGTGTCTAACAACACCATCACTAGAAGCTTCGTAATTTTTAATAACAGGATGTCTTTGAAATTCTTGGCTCATTTGTATATATAATATATCTATTTGTCTAATTCGTTAATTGGCTGAATTATAACATTGGAAAATCTGCCTAAGTAATCTTGAGCAGTTTTTATGATTTTGCCATTGACGTCGTCAGGATTTTTGATTCTTCGCTTGTCATAATAACGTTTTAACTCTCTATAACGCTTACCCCCGCAATTAATGCATAACTGCGACTTGCCTCTTACACCTACCCCACAATGCAAGCATGGTAGAGGTCCCTCCGAACCGTTTCTCACACTCTGCATATGATACCCACAGAATTCATTTCTACATGATTTGTTACACGGAGTCTTTGATCCAATCATAAGCCATTTGCAATGATTCATTATATAAAATTTTCTTATTTAAATACTTGTTTTAATTATAATATGAAGGAGTTCAAGAGATTATCGAAAATTAAGCCTTGGAAAAATGTTAGATTTAATCTCGATAGAATCTCTGATATACCTAAAAGTCTAGTAGATGATAAACCACTATTGAGTAAAATCAGCGACTGTTTTAATGAGTTTAAGCGTGATGGAGCATCTCATACGTGGTCGACATTTCGAATTATTGATGAAGATGTCAATATACCCGTAATTGATGCTACTATGAATGATATAAGAGCAGCTGTGATACTTTCACACCTTGGCCAGAAATCTCTACGGAGGTATTTTTTTAGAATAAAATTCATTATCGAAGAGGAAGGTGAATGGATTATCAGAGATAAATTTGACCCAATCCTTAAGGATAAAAAAACTGTTATTGTGAGTAGAGATTCCAAACCAGGAATTCTAACTGGAATTGACAAACCATACTATGAGAAATCTTACCCTGTAACAGCAGTTGTGTATGGGTTATATCCAATAAATAATAATCCTAATATTACAAAACTAGCTCCGATGTTTTCATCATCAGTGGCTTTGCCACTTAATTGTGTAGCAACACGGTTAATAGAACACTTCAAAAATACATCCCGGGGAAACAAATTAACTGATCTACGAAGAAACAAAATAACCGAATGGGAACTGACAGTGAAACAACGCGGGGCAACGATTTCCGATATAGCTAAATTAGAAGCATTATTAAAATTTCCAATATCGGTAGCGACAATAACCGGAGAAGTATTATACGAACCGAAATATCAATCGCGAGGAGCTCCAATTGAAATTATTGATCATAACAAACACGCGTGGACACCCGCGGTAAATATATTTCCACGAGAAAGAACTGTTCGATATATCCCTAAAGAATTTTCTAGGGATGGTTTCTATGAAGAGAAATTATTTGATGCTATTCACGCGTTAACCAAAGACGACCCTGTGTCAGTATGGTTACTCAGGAGTAATGAGGATCCGGAAATAGGATTTGATCAGTTTGTAAAACCAAATGGTGAATTATATCGAACTGAAGAATTAGATACTAGAATGAGAAAAATCGCTAATGAGTATTTAGAAGGAAACACTAGCATTTCTACAGAAAAATTACTTACGGATAGTTTTACTATTCCATCAGTGGTAGCTCACTTCGCAAGAGAAAAGAATTCATGGCGCCCAACACGAAGTGATTTTCTGGAGGACGTGAAGTTGAGTTGCGTCGAATTTGGTCATGGAGGATTGTGGAATACGAAATACTCACGTGATGGTATGATTTCAATTGATATATCCGCGTGTTATCCTGGAAGTTTTCTCGGATATGGAGAATGCTCTGAGTACTTCAAACGATTTGGACATCCCACACATGAAATGACTCGTGTTGCGATTAATGGTCCATTGCCTGGAACTGCTAGCAGTTCTAATTTTGATTTAACCGGGTTCGCTCGTGTGATATCATTCGAATTAGCTACAGGGTTACATCCGTGTAGTTATCTTTGGCTTGGTAGACATATGTATGAAAAAGCGTGGATGCCAATTGTGCTATTGCGGTATATGATCGATTGTGGTATGCTAATATCGTTAATTGTCAGTGAAGCGATTATTTGTTATAACGCTCAGAAAGATGTTTGGTTACCAAAACCCGATCTCGAAAAAATAATTAACGAACAACGAAAACAATTTCTAGATGGAAATTCGAAGAATTTCAGCGAGGAACAAATCATAGATTGGTCTAAGAAATTATTCGAAGGTAGTAATAGAGAGGCTAAAGATCTCGGACGAAAAATAATCGGTAAATTCACTCAAGGTGGAAGATTTGATAATGCAAAATACTCTTCGAGATTAATCATAGACGATGAAGAATACAATTTCATAATATCTGATTTAATAAAAAAAGGGAAATTTGTAACCCGTAAGAACGCTTTTCTATCAGGGGAATTAGATGAGGAAGCTTACAAATCTGCGAGCGGAACTAATAATGTTTGGGTAGATGATGTCCTTCGAAATGGTAAGAAACTAGGTACGGTTGTTACCTACTGTGATGGAAAAAGTTGTCAATACACACAATTGAGAAGTTCTATGCTAGCCTATTCTTGTATTAATCTATTCTCGATGATAAATAGATTTCCTAATACCGCGGTTAGAGTAGCTACTGATTCGATGTATATCCATGAGAAATACAAATCAGATGTAGCTAAATTCACAGATCCTAAGGAAGCGTGGGGAAATTGGAGGTTTAAAAAAGAAACACTACATGAGTATTGTAAATCCGCAGACGTTGCTATGGATGATAAATACTTGAAAAGTAACCATA
The DNA here is from genome assembly GCA_029339505.1 of Unio delphinus. Lineage (NCBI taxonomy): Eukaryota > Metazoa > Mollusca > Bivalvia > Unionida > Unionidae > Unio > Unio delphinus. The sequence goes on from JAQISU010000014.1 coordinate 16,558,768, forward strand.
ATATCTCAGAGATTCAATCAGAATTTTCTACTGCACCGCCCGTATCCGATCCGATTTGTAGATACAAGACAGTTTATTTAAACGGCTGTGGTGGATCAGGAAAGACAACTCGTGCAATCGAATTATTCCGTAGAAACGCTAGCGTTTCTAACATGATTGTGTTAACACCAACTCACAGACTCGCCAGAGAGATGATAGCGCGGGGGGTAAAAGCCTGTACTTATCACAGCTTCTTTCGATGGAAAGGCGATACATGGACTCCTGATCGAATGGGCGATAAATTTATTCCTGAAATAATAATCTGGGATGAAATATGCACGGTATCATTGACAGTATTACAGATATTTCTTGAATGGTTGTTGACAAAAAACACAAAAGTCGTCATGTGCGGGGATCACGGCCAACCGCAGCCATTTGTTGGTGGATCTCCACATGAATGGTTAAAAGGATTTGTAGATTATTATGAAGAGATTAATACCGACCATAGATCACTTGATGAACAATTACGAGAATTCAAAGCGCTAATTAGATTACAACCGGATAAAATCCAATGTGAAATAGCGCGTGAAATAATCTCTGAAACTCCCATGAATGATTTTTGGGAAATGTGGAAGCCAAATGATTTAATAATCGCGAGTAGAAAAATAGTCAGAGACGCACTTCAGATGAAGTTGTTTGCGCTACATAAAGAAAAATTTGCAACGCTTCCAGTACCACTCTGTTATAGACCTAAGGATACACGAAAGCAGAATATCGACGTTGACATTCCCGGACAACAACAAAAGCAGAATTTAGTATTAAATGATATTGTGCTGGTTGATATCAGCGTCGTTAAAGATGCATTAGGTGCTGATAAATCCCCATGGACGTTAGGTTATGCAGCAACAATACACTCTTCACAGGGATTGACTATATCCGATACAACTCTTTGGATAGTAGATAATCATATTGAGTGGTCAAATTTAGTTTATCTCGCAGTATCCAGAGTACGGCGAATAAACCAACTTCGAAGAATTGTTGTTGACGATGAAATCATTGGTAACGATATTATCACTGGTAATTTTATCACTGGTGATATAATCAGAAAAAAACTCTCTGGCTATAAACAACAGGATAAAAAAAATAAACGAGAATTTGACATTGATGCTGAATTAATTAAGACACTAAAGCAACAACAGAACAATCACTGCGCGAGTTGCAATTGTATAATGAGTTGGAATTGGTCGGATAAAGATCCTCGCCAATTCACCGTAGATAGAAAAGATAACAATCTCGGTCATGTCAGAAACAATGTGAGGTTGACTTGTCTTGAGTGCAACAGACGCCGGGGTGACAGCACCTTAGGTGCTAGTTAAGACCACGCGGTGGTAATTGAGTATCCTCGGGAATCACTTGTAATTGTTTGCGTGTAAATCCTCGCTGAGGAGCAGTTGAATCCAGTCTATAGATTGGAGGTCTACCAGTTGATCGTGTTATGCCGGATATTTTATGCGTAGTGACGCTCCAAATAGGATCGGTAGCTCTTTTTTTACCACCCTCAAGCTCTCCTGGTTCGTATAAGTACCTTACAATGACATTACTACCAAGAATTGGTTCTTTTTGTGAAATTCCTTGGATTTCCATTTTGATAGACGCCTTCTTAATAGCGTTGACAGGTTTCATATTAATTGTTCTAGTAATCTCATTATTGATTGCGGTAATCACAGCTGGTAATCTCTTGACCCATTCACGGGATCGTTTATCCTGTATGAATTCTTTTGCGTATTGATATCCGAATAACCGCTCAGCAAGGGTTTTATTAAAAAACCGTTCAACAATTGCCTGATCGCGATGTAGCGCAGTGTGTCCTCGTCTGATGGCGACATTATGATGATTCATCGTAGATGTAACAACACCTTGAAATTCCTTGCCAGGATCAACTTGTAACAGATTTGGCCAGCGCAGAGGACCTCGTCGATAAATTTTTTCAAATGCAGAAGCTACTTCAGTAGATGATTTTGTTTTTAACGGTTCTGCTTCTTTGTATCGACTTGCAATATCAACTAACGTTAACGCGTATTTGTAACCGTTGTCATGCGGCAGAAATAATATATCAGCTTGATGAACTTCATTAGGTGTTGTAACATCAAAATGCGAATAGTTAATTTGTTTAGGCGCTGGTAGATAAATTTGCCATATTGCCTGTTTAGATAACCAGTTTGCCGCTGTAGTTTTTTTCACCTTTGATGCGCTAGCGAGTTTATTAATTGCTGCGTAACCTCTCCAGTATCCTCTCGGAGAATAATAAATAGATTCCATATTAAAATGCTAGCATTTTCAATTACCAGCACCTAACATCAATTTACCCTTCATAGCAGATTTTACCAACCAAGAAGCCAATTTTTCTTTGAAGGATTTATCAGGAATAGCATTTAACGCATGAATTAATTTTACATCTGCGAGATGTCTGTGTTGAAGATTGCTGCTTTTATAAGCGACATCATGAGCATGACACGCCTTATCAATAGCGTTTATTGGATATTCGCCGGGTCGGGGCTGATTTTGATCATCAAGTCTGATATCTAATCGTGTTCCCGGTCCACAGTAGCTATATCCTGGAAGGTGCTTTTCTCCTGGATACTTTGCCCACGGTGTTCCTGGGAGTTTTGTCAATTTGGCTGCAATATCACCTCCTCGTTTTTTTTAAAGGTTTCGTGGAAGTAAATCTAAATTTTTTCGTACTACATTGTACGCATTTACCAGAAAGCGCTGATCGATTATTTTTCGTTGTAATCGTCGTCAAGTCATTTGTGCCAGTACGCGTCCTACACTTCACACAATATAGATCCATAATTTATATATAACAGTTATGAATGTAATTGATTATTCAGCTACTCGACGACGGGAACCTATTAGACACCATGCAATGTTACCAAATTCTATTCGCGCGATTATCATCGGACCATCTGGAAGTGGTAAAACACAATTGCTACTTAATTTGATAACGAGATGGATGAAGTGGGATAAATTGTACATGATTGCTCCGAGTGTAGACGATCAACGATGTTATGAAGTATTAAAGGATTTTAATGATGCCGCGCAAGAAATTAACGGCGATGGTGTTATTGAGTTTATAACCGATATCGAAGAGGCACCGAATATTGATGATATTGATGGAAGTATTAACAATTTAGTCGTATATGATGATATTATGTTAGATAATCAAAAGAATCCTGCTAGAATATTTTCCAGAGGCAGACATAAAAACACCGATGTGATATATATCACTCAACGTTACACTCAAATACCAAAAGTGATCAGAGATAACTGCAATATGCTGTGTGTATTTAACGGAGTTGATACTCATACTCTTAGAAATATTTGGCAAACTTGGTGCGGTGGTGATATGGATCATAATCGATTTAGAAATTTCTTTAGCCACGCTCAGACAATCCCACACGGATTTGTGACGATAAATTTATCAGACCCTCGGACAAGATATCGTGTCGGACTTGATCAAATATTTAGTTAGTAAAAATCGAAGATTTTCATAGCAGCCGAGGAGGTGAACGTCAACTAAATGGCATCTTTTTTTTTACCAAATGGACCCTTCTCTTAATATTTATTAGAAGGGTTTATTTGACAAATTAAGACTTCCTAGTAAATATTAACTAGAAGGGTTTATTTGACAAATTAGGACTTCCTAGTAAATATTAACTAGAAGGAAGCATCGTTGACGACTAAAAAAGCTGGTCTGTTCACTTTCCTACCTAGGGAGACTCTATAGCAGCCTTTTATGTGAAATAGTTTCAGTTTATCTAATTTAGTTTCGATTTGTCTGATTTAGTTTCGGTTTCCGTAGAAGCCTTATTTTTGCTTGAAAACTTGGTCTGTTCACCTCCTCTGCTGCTAAAACACATGCACACCAACCTTTAAATAATGGACCAAAGATTGTATTCTCAAATGCAAAACGTTCACATATTTGTAACGGTATATGTAACCTTCCAATATATGGACTGAGCACAGATATATCAGCAAACACAAAATTATTTGAGTAAAACAAACGCCGATTTTTCAGCCAACATTTAATTTATTCAGGTAACAATTAGAATCAATAATATATAAATTAAATAGAAATGGGAACAACACACGTCCTGCATTAGGCCTTTAATAATAATAATAATAATAATAATAATAATAATAATAATAATAATAATAATAATAATTGACGAGAATAACATAAATTTGATCATATGGACCTCAATGTTTTAAGAGATTTTTTAAATTAAAATAATTTTTTTAATTAGAATAATGTTGCTTACACCCACTAAGGTATCATCCGACACATATTTAAACTTTTTAAAAATCGATTAATGCATATAACTATAGTGGTCAAAAGGTATATATATAAACAAGCTAAGATACAGTATATAGGTATATACATTTCAAAATGTTAGAAGTCATATATATATATATATATATATATATATATATATATATATATATATATATATATATATATATATATATATATATATATATATATATATGTATATATATATATATATATATATATATATATATATATATATATATATATATATATATATATATATATATATATTAAAAAAATTAACATGCACCAATAATCTCTGAATACATTGAAAATAGTCTGCATTGGGAGGTTCTAATATATTATTACAACAAGTCAAGTATGATTTTTTTCAAAAAATTAGATTTTAATCCAAGCAAGAGAATTTAAATTACGTTTCCTAGTGTGTAAGGAATATGAATAGGTACGTGTTGATGCATTGAAATAGCTTCTGAAATTGTTGGTTAGCGACTTCGAACTCAGGAGTTCGTAATTAGCTGTTAATCTGAGATCATGCTCGCTGTTGGATGATCTTAATTCAGGTAGGTTACAGATTTATTCTAGAGATCGATGGTTTAGTGACCTTTGTGTCATGATTTTAAAACACAAAATACGCTTTGTGTAAGTGCCCACTGCAGATAATGAAAACAAAATATTCAAGGGTGTAGTGGCGCTCAGCATTAAGAGGTTAGTTATAGAACTAGTCGGGCTGGTGTCAGGATAATATGACTGGGTTGGAGATCATGCTACATTGAAGACATCGTAGCGATATGACTAAAAAATTGTTAAAGCTACGTTACCCCCCCCCCCCCCACCACCACCACCACCATTTTACTGATACTATACTTCTGACAGTATTGGAATTTTTTTAGGAGGCAGAGATGAAAAGATTTCCAAATACTAAAATAATTATTATAGTTTCCATTTAACATACATGTAATTATTCCAAATGGTGTGTTAATCTTAAAGGATGTCGACCTTGAAAAGCCATTTTGTTTCTTACGTTGACAGTTCGTTTCCTGACATATCCTGATTATACACTCTGTTTTATAATCTCTTATTTTTTAAACAAATTGATCAACTAGTATCACTTTCAAAAACTAAAATATTTCCTCAGTATTTTTCTAAATTGATTACTGTTTCAATCTTTTTAGTGTCTGAACTATTACGTATGCAGACAACAACGCCTTTTATAGGTAAATTTATATTCAAATCTATATATTAAACCGGCTTTGGGGGGGTCCCCTTTTTAACTAGATCTACGCCAATAAATATTTGTTTTTTTATGTTTTATTAACATATTTATATATTAAACTGGCTTTGAGGGTCTCTTTGTTTAACTAGATACACTTCAATGGGTATATGATACACCTGTGTCTATAAATAAATTGGAGAAAACATCTCTGCATTTTCTTTTCTTCTTTTGTGTAAATGTTATGAAAAGTTTTTGTTATGTATGTTGTGATTAGCTTTTCATAACCTTCTTCTCATTTCTTGCTATGAGAAGGAATTACTCGTAAGTTGGGGAACGTCAATATCCATGGTAAGAGAGAGAGAGAGAGAGAAGAAAGAATTCAGGCTCTCTTAAAAGGAGCGCCACCGCGATGATAGACAGCTACATCTGTAATGAAAAACGAACACGCCACTAGCTTCAAAGTATAAGGGACTTTATTTAAATAATCATCACACATATGTATTACTACATTCTAGAAACACTTCTAAAAATTTTATAATAAAAGTTCATGAAATACATATTACATTTTCCTTATTAAGCTTTCCAACTTCATTTATTCGTATAACTTCTGCACCTTAGAATATTATACAATGGTTAATTCTCAATCAATTTCAAGACAGCCAAAAGTATAAAATATAATAATTAATGCATTTTACTCATTTTAAAATAGAATATTGATTTAGAATATATTGCTAGAGATTACTCTTTCTTGCTTAAAGAATACTTTATTTCAATCATTAAATCAAAACATGAAGTTGGTAGCGAATTCAACCTTTACCATAAAACTTACATAAATATAATTAAATATGAACATAAAACATTCTATTACAAGATATATATATATATATATATATATATATATATATATATATATATATATATATATATATATATATATATATATATATATATATATATATATATATATATATATATATATATATATTGTAAATAAAATAATTCATTAACGATGTTGCAAACATATCAATTTTACCATTAAAATCTCAAACATTAAAAATACCTATTCTAAAAGACGTTACAACATGTACCGTTCTTACCTGTAATGAAAAACGAACACGCCACTAGCTTCAAAGTATAAGGGACTGACCTAGACAATATACGCCTCTTACTTATACTCGCTAGGCGCAAGTCAGGACCAAATATGGTAATCCCCTAATACTAAGCCAGCGGCAATATCTGTCTTTCATTAGATAAGAACCATTTTGTTTACGTCACTAACAGAAGGCCAGGTTCAATCTTAGTCACCGGATTGGAAATTCTCCAATGCGCAACCCCGAAATCTGTTTAGTTTACAGAATTATATATTCTTTACTGAGCAAACCTAGGAGCTCTAGCTAAGTCAGCGAAAACAGCATGTATAGTGTTCCTCCCGTAATATAATTCCACACAGCACTGTACATTGGTATAGCTTTAGTATCTTGCTGCTTCTACACAACACGGCGATATACATTGCCTATTTTTCGCTTGCTCAGCAACCCTTCTATTCTACATAGTTGTGTTACAAAAACAAGTGAAATTACCTTTAATATCTTTAAGAATATAAACAAATAAAACATTACTTTAATACAATTCAAAGAAAATATCAATCTTATTAATTTTACTAAAAATTCAATCCTAACATAAAGCATATTTGGTCTTTTTGAGTCCTTTGGACCTTCCTACCATAAAGGCTTGCTTTATTTCAATTACGTAAAAAAGTTGGATAATTTCTTGCATTAGACAAGTCTTGATTTTTGTGCCTTGTTCCTAAATCAAATTTGTATTCACTCAGACTTTCGTTCTGTAATTAGGCTATTAAAACTATGGCACATATCATCTTTGTTGGAATTTATTTTTTAAGTTAAGTTATATTTCCAAATACGTTTTCCACAGACACAATGCACATGTATACATAGGTATAATTTTCATACGCGTGCATATCAACGTGATCAGTCTGTTACTGATTGTTTTAAGGACTCGCACACACATTTCCAAGAGGAAATCTTACAGGCAAGTGTGTTGTTGAATTATTCACACTCTGGTTCATAATACAAACAACTGAGAGGTTGTTCATTTATATCTGGCATTCGTTCATTCATTTCTACGTGTCGTACATAATATTTCCAGAGCACACAAAAGTCTACGAATCTACAACGCCTTGGTCTTGACCTTAGAATTGCACATTTAACCCATCGCTTTACGTTAAATCAAGTTGATTGGTGCGGAATCGTTTAACAGCTGCACACTGGATATTAACCTCCATTGGAGCCCCTAAGTCGAAACGAAATGTTAGAAGCTCCGAAAGTTATTGAAACTTTAGGCATAACAGACTCCTAAACGAAGAATTTGGTGCCATGCCAATCATATATGGTACCATCAGCCGAAATTACTGTCGTACAAGCCCAATCAAGATGTCGTACAAGCCCAATCAAGATCATTCTAGACCATGTGAAATTGGCTCGTATCGATAGGTTTAGGTTTACGCGATGCTCTATTTAAATGTTGTAAAAGTGGTGCCGGCTTATTTGTATAATAATCATTTCCATTCAAATATTTTTAACAAGCAGGCAGGTCAAAGGCAAAGTACAAGATAACAGCTTGATTTTGTTGGTGACATTTTATAACAGTTTATCTTTTGAGATTGTCTTCATTTTCATGTTTTACAAACCCATTTATCTTAATATTTTACAAAATCCTTTGTTCTTTTGTCTTTATGTAATTTGAGTAATATTTGCTAATATATATTTACAATTTGCGTATCGTCAAAGGAGAAAACGCCATGAGCCATCATGTGCCATTGATGATTGTTCTAATATTTTATCCCTAATATTCTGTAATTTCCAGCTAAATATTTGTAAAATTGTTTGTTTTTTTTTTCTAAAAAGTAATCAAACACCTCTTATCGACGAATCATTAATTTTTATTTATCTAATGCACATTCGTAGTCGTTGGTATATCTGGAGTGTTTAATCCTATTTCCATTCCTTGACTATATTTTATCGTTTATGTTTTACTAATTTTAAAATATTCTTACTATTTATACATTCTTTCAACCATGGTATTAAATTTAAACGGGCTTTTCTACTCTGGTGACTGAAATGAAAGTTTAATGACTTGCCGCTTAAGAAAATTGGTTTTCATCTAATAATTCTTCCATGGAATAATACGGCAATATATATCCATAATAGCCGTTTTGTTCAGAATGCATTTTCAGTTCAGCTGCTTAAATTGGCATTCCACTACTGTATCTCATTGTCTGCTTTCTCATGATGACCGATTGGACACGATTCCGTTACTAATTCATTATTAAATTCTATATCACAAAAAAATATTAGAAATCGTTGCAATATTATGGATAATTGGTCTGGTAAGTATATAATTGTTTGCGAGAAACAGGACAGATAAAAGTGGTTGAGCAATTTTAAAAATTACAGTAGTGGGAAACTTGACACAGAGTCTTTTGGAAGTAGTGACAGTAATGGAAGTGGTCTAAAGCCCATGCTGGAAATAGTGAATACTGAAAACATGGTCTAGAACCTTGATGAAAATAATGTTTGTGTATGTCGTTTTGTCAATTTTGATAGTAGAAAAACACATCCACTTTTGTCTTATTAGATTTGATTTATTTATTTTAACATAATGCAGCATTGGACGAAAAGAGTCACTAAATCGGACTCGTTACTGTGTTAATATTTTGCTATGAGATCACTCGTGTACCTTACGACGGAAATCAATGTCTCATTGGTTTATATATTGGTGATTGGTGATTTAAATGACAAGTATATTTTATGTAAAATGATTTATAGTTAGTGAATAATGAGTGTTAGTTTGAATATTTTCTGCTCGTTAATATTTACATTTTCACACTTATTCCAATACGTGAAGTTTTAAATGATAATGCTTTAACCACCAAACATCGTTTTGATGTGTGCATTCCCACCACCTCGGCTATTCCTCCGAGATACGCCTCGGATATAAATCAGCACATGAATTTACAGAAGAAAAAAAAACATATTCATTTTGGGTCGCTGAACATCTCTTCTCTTCCTCCCCAAGCAAAACAACAAAATAAAAGCAAAAAACAAAAACAAAAACAAAGAAAATAGAAACAGAGCCCGACAGTCTCTTGTGGTTACCTATGCTATTTCAATGATTGGACTAACAGTAAGATTGACCGAAAAGTTACGAATATAAAATGGTTTGATACATTTTATACGTTTTCGGTCAATTCTTGTTTCGTAAGTCGTCTCGGTAGTTCGAATGAGATTTATCTGTGTACATTCAATGTATGAACCAAAATATTGACATCAAAGTTTCGAAAGGAATATGCGTTGTATAAATAAAGCGTTGATGAAAAGATAATTTCAAAAAAAATTGTACATTAGCAAAATATCGATGGATCAGGTTCTTTAACCGCGACATGTTGTGGAATTGTATAATTGTAGGCCTTTTTTTCTTTTCAATAATTTTAATTATAGATGCACATTTTTGGCAAATAAGCATTGATGTGTCCGTTTCCGTTCCACTAATATGGTCACATTGTTCACTGTAAGCATTCGATGAACAGGTATCGCTATGTGGATTCATTACATTTTTGGTCATTTCGACGGTGTCGTAATTTTTGTTTTTTTTGTACAAACTTTTAGCGGAAGTCTTTTTCCAGCAGCATGCGTAACAGTGTCTGAATTTTGAAGCCGCACTGGCTACATTATGTACGTAGTTATATGGGACAGCAACAATACCATCTGCATATACTGACCGATTGCAATTAGGCTTTCTCGAGAATTCAAAGACCATTGCCGACAATCCATCCACTTTCTACATTAAATGATCGGTTTACATCGAATTTTCAAAGGTCGTTGCCAACAATCCATCCAACGTTTGTTTTAAATCATCCACTTTCATGAAACCTTTGCAATCCTCTGGAACATAAATTAGACACATTAGATATGTCATTAGTTATTTTTTTTTTGAAAATGGTCGAGAAAATATGGTGAAAGAAACAAAAATAAATGCCTCAATATGTGCTCCATTTTTATCAAATTTGTCATAAAGCAATTTTCTCACACTTGAGATCAAGGCTGAGATTGAAATATGTACTGACAAATATTAAAATGGCATCAGTATATTCAGAATACTTAGTCACCGGTGTCTTTTGAAAAATCCGATTGACTGATCTTGTGAAGGATATCTCGCGCAAAGTTCTTGAATAGAGACTTGTTGCCTCTATTCAGTTAGTTTTGACTTTAAATCGCCCATGATGTGAACAGTTCTAATAACGGATAACATTACGGGTAACGATCTCATGGAAATGAAAGTCATGTCATACGTATTAATCGTTTTTGTCAGATAAAAACACCTAAGCATTTCACTGTGATCAAAACTTTGTTACTGAAAAGCTATAAGAAATATGAACACAATTAGGCATTATTCTCCTGAAGTGTAGTAAAAATTCTCATATGGCTCTGAAATGCTTTTCGTACCTATGGGCCTGAGTCCCATATTGCTTAAAACAAGGATACTGTATAGTGTAAAATCAGTTTATACTGGCAAGGCGTTAGAATCGCATTCTCAAATTCGTACCAAATTGTTGACAATAAAAATCTAATACTATTAATTTAATATTTGTAATAATGTAGAAAATACGCAGAGAATTCCCTCATGTATGCATGGACGATTGTTTCTCATAAAGTACTTTGCACGAATGCTATACCGGCACAGTCAACAAAATTAGCTACCATAATCCGTAATGATACTATTTTGATAAATTACAATAGTTTATGGTAAATTTAGACAATCCAGCTAACATCGTATGAATGATCTTTATTGGAGAAAACTTTAAAAAGATGAAAATGATATTCTGTGCGCTTCGATGTTGATAAAAAAATTTCCTTGTATTTGCCTGTTATCCAAATTCAGCATGGTGAGGTCTCCTTGTTTACATCTAGTAATATCTATGTGGCGACAGTGATAAAATAATAATGGGTTAAGGTTCAAGTCTACTGCATTTAATTTACCCATACAAAGACTTCTTTTAATTTCATCAAATCAGCGACCTTCATTCCCTTAAAAATAGTATTTAATATACCACCATACATAAGCTAGTTCCGTAGGTCATAAAATAATTAGTTTCTAATGAAAATAGGGCAGTTACCAGAGAAGAATGTCTACATTTTTATTGTTACCAAGAGGATGACTAAAAGCTGGATTTAACTGTATGTTTTTTCGTACGAGGGAAAGACCAGAAAAAGAAGGACATTTAAAAAAAACATACCCGTTGATAGCAGTGTGTTATGTTTCCCAATCATTATGGTTTCACCTTTGGTGATGGTTTCTCCTGACCTGTTCGCAGAGGAATGATAACTCATTTTCGTCTTCTTCATTTGAAATCTTGTATTTTTCCGTATATTCTCTCGACCCTGCAATTTTGTAATTTTCGCTATAGCAGGCAAAGACAAATGATATAGTTGATTACTTTCTGGTTCATTTCTGCATATTTTACAACAGAAAAAAGCAAGAAGACCTTACGTCATCAAAATTGCTCTTTAGGGTCAATGTAATCGTGTGAATTCATTGAAAGAAATTGCAATTACTAAAGACGTTGACTTTTCAGTAGAAAAAAGAAAGTGTGAATATTTTGGCTCAGAGTTGTTGTAAAATATTTACAAAATGTATTATTAAAACTGATCCCCTGGAATTATTATTAAGTCATGCAATATATTAAAAAAGTATTTGACATCTTTCACGTTGTAAGGAACAATAACCAAATTGCAATATGTATGTGCTAGACCCTGAGGCTAATTATTCCGCGTCATACATGTGTGTGTGTGTGTGTGTGTGTGTGTGTGTGTGTGTGTGTGTGTGTGATTAGGGTTTGTATCGTAGCTTTAACAATTTTTCAGTCATATCTCTACGATGTCTGCAGTGAGGCAGTTTTGTTTAGATGCACTGGGGCATCATGATGCAGACATGTAGCATGACGTCGCACCTAGTCACATTATCATGACACCAGGCCGACCAGTCCTAGCACTAACCTCTTAATGCTGAGCGCTATGCGAGACAACTGTTAGTACCAATTTTGTACGTATTTGGTATGACTCAGCCGGGGATCGAACCCACGAACTCCCGCTTCCGCGGAGGAGGCTCTAACCACTAGGTCACCGGCGAGATATCGTCTTAAATATACGAAGGTCAGTCCTGCGAACAATGAGGTGTCAAAGCCACTTGTATAACATGGCCATTGGAACTCGTGACCGGCGCCTTATTTTAACGGCGCAACATTCACAGGTTGGTGACATGAATTTCCTTTGTTTGGATCAGAGGAACATCACGTGGAGATAGCAAATACACCCTTGACAGACAGCCGCGAAGGGGGCAATGTCTGCTAATTATGTAAGCCGTGGGGGAATCGACAATCACTCAGAGTTGAGAGAGTCATGTCCACCATTGGAATTGCATTTTTAAATCTATTATCTTGAGAACAAAACAAACAGTAGTCGCTAAACCATCTTGCGGGAATAATAATGGAAGATAAGCTACAATGACATCATTCGAAAAAGGCGGGAAACTTGTTATCCTGGGAATTGCAAAGGAGCTTCAAATAGGTCAGTGACTTATTTTCTTGATTGTTGTAATTTATGAATGCAAAGTAATTGTACTTTAATTATTTGCAGTATGTATACTTCATAACTAGAATCGTAAGTACGTATAATTACCAATTGTAAGGTTTGATTCATTTACTGTGGTTGATCTACATGTATATTTGATATATTAGCAATGTTTATGTAAGAAATTAATGTTGTAATTCGGTATTTAGTTAATTCTTAGTAACCTCGTGCATTTATTAATGTGATATTCTAGATTTGCAAATGTTGAATTTAATTTTAAGTTTGAATAATGGATGCAGTGTGTAACATTAGTTAATAGAGATTTGAATATTCGTGTATACACTGTAGGAGTTTATGTGTAAATATATATCAGCGCATGGATATGTTGATATCTGTGTACACTTTGTTGTTGAAGTGCAATTTACAGAAATGGGTCTGATAAGGTATAGTAAGATTAAGAATATATATATGCTATTGTTGTCGCAAAGAAGATGTGTTTTTTATTATACTGTCAAAACATGGGATCCAGGCATACAATTTCCGAGGACAGGGGTAGGTGGGACATTGGATATTTAAAAAATAAATAAAGATAGTGTTGTTCAGATATTCTCAAAAACGAGCAAACTATCCTTTATGTAAGTTAAGGTCTTCACTTGGTCGAGTGAAAGACGTGTGATAGGGCTTTAAATTTGATTTTTTTTGTGTGGTAGAAATGGCTGTCTGTTATTAAATTATAATTGTTGGTTATTTGAATTTCACATTTTGTGTATTCATTAATTTATCTGTCGGCATAGCTGACTGGGGGCTCAGAGCTTTGCATCTCTCTATCACTGCTTAAATTTCTTGCAACAAGAAGCCAGGGTGGGTCTTCCATAATAATAAAAAATAATACTGGAAAAGAAGCACCCCACTTCAACCTGGTATAACGGAAACCTCTACATGGGGGCTCGTCTGGGATATGAATAAGACATACACATATTTTTAGACTCCAAATTTTCCCAACATGGTAAATAAACCGGATAGTAATAAATATTATTCCACCTACATTATAAATGTCCGTAGCTTATGTTCTGTATAAACAGTATAGAGTCCTATTTAGAGCCAATTTAAAACTGTCATCAGTGACTTTTGTGCAGCTGAGGCAATTAAAATGTAAGGTGGCTAGAGATAATCAACCACCATTTCACAGATTATTATATTGGCTGAGAATAGAGACAATAGGGTAATGCCATTTAAAGTCGTTGGAACACTGCTCTTAGAGAGACATTAAAGGATATTTAATAGCAACGTACAGCCTCACCTATCAGACCGCCCCTGCAATAGCTGCCGACAGACGGAAATGGTGCTCCCTTGCTGTTGCCTCAAGCACCAGACGGCGCAGAGAGGATTGATTGATTGATTGAATAGCAACGTACAAGAAGTGGAAACTGTCCATGTTCATTGGACCATTTCCTATGCCAAATCGTCAGTTTCGGAGATTCGTAGCATTTGCAAGATGATGTCAAGATTATCAGTTTCGGAAGTCAGTAAATCTTGCATGTAGTCAGCAACCCTAGAATGTCTAAATTAAAATGATCGGCTAAGAAAAATACCGGATGACACGAAATTTGGTTTGACACTCCTTCACAGCAATACAGATGCAGAAAAACATTTAATAACCTAGGAAAAAGTCGAAAAGAACATTCAAGGAAGTCAGAAGAACAGTGCTCACCAGGTCTCCTATGAGTATAAATATCACCAAACAAAAATTATATATATATATATATATATATATATATATATATATATATATATATATATATATATATATATATATATATATATATATCTATATATATATATATATATATATATATATATATATATATATAATTTTTGTTTGGCCATATTTATGAACGTCATTGTTTTTGTGTTTATGTGAGTGTTGGCACATGTGTGTGCGTGTCTGGTGATGATAGTGGCCAAGTGGACAATGTAAGTCCATTTAGGTTGGGAAGTGTATTAATGCTTCAAAATAAACCATATGTTATTTTCTTTGGAATCAAGTTGAATTTCCACTGATTGTCCTTAGACTTTCAATAAACCTTAACTTTATTCTAAATTGGAAGACGTAAAAATTTATATAGAATCTTTTTTGTACAAAAAAAGAAAAAAAGAAAATACATCTATGTCCACACAAATTGCGGTATATAAGTTCGTGTGATAATCTAAGTATGAAGTCAAGTCTTGATGTATAACTGTGTTTGGCAATCTCAGTACGAAGTCAAGGCATACATACCTTTGTTCAATAATCTCTTTATAAGAATATCTTGTGACAGCGGTACGGATGACAAATGTTAATTTCATTATTTGCCAACGGCGTTACAGATCGATATTTGAAGCACTGTCAAGGATTAGATAAGAATCACCGATACTTTAAGTAAGGAGCTAATCAAAATCACATATATTTTGTGTTATGGCTTCGAATCGTGATCGACTGGCTTTAAAATTTAAATTTTCTTACTCTGTCTTGAGAGCAATTTCCCTGTTCCATATCAGAATTCGGGTCGTTGTTCTCCGTGTCATCCTTCATAGTTGGCTTATTGCTAGAGATTGTGTCTGTATCCAAATCCGAAGATGTACTTGCTTCCACGAAGGAACAAGTTGAGTCTTCATACGGATCATATATGCCTACAAGGAAGATGAATATGTGATTGCTTTGCAAAACCTTCAGGAATGTGAAAGATCACAGGTGTTCTTTAATTTTTTATAAAGTCTTTTCTCTTGCGAATGTTAAAACAAGATACCATTCAAATCTGATTAGCATCGAAGGAAAGATCTTGCACAGAAATGTCAACAGACAACCATTCAGTTTTATTACTTTTGGTGGGAGAAAAAGAACCTTTAAATATGTACACGTCTTCCTTAGACAAGCGAATATATTTTAAAAAATTAACATTATAATATTTAATTCAAGAAAATATCACCATGGTTAAACAATATCATGCAACATTATCTTGTTTAAACATTGTGTTTCTTAAATAAATTATTATTCTGTCAAAAGAAGTGACGATGTTTAAAGGAAATATTACCAGTTTAAATAAATGTTCTTAATACACAAAAAAATAATTTTTGACAAAATAATATCTCAATAATAAAATTAAATACGCTTTGTGTAAGTAACCACTGCAGATAATGAAAACAAAATATTCAAGGGTGTAGAGATCTAGTCGGCCTGGTGTCAGGATAATATAACTGGGTGGTACATCATACTACATGTCCTGCGGCATGATACCCCAGGGTTAGGCGTCATATTAATCTCCACACTTAAGACATCGTAGCAATATGACTGAAAAATTATTAAAGCTACATTACCACCCACCCACCCCATTTTACTAATACTATGCTTCTGACAGTACTGGGACTTTTGTTAGAGGCGTAGAAAAAAAGATTTCCAAATATTAAAATAATTTGTTAAAAAGTTACCAATTAATATAATGTAATTATTCCAATTCATGTGTTAGTCTTAAATGATGTCGACCTTGAGAAAGCCCTTTTAATTGTTACGATGACAGTTCGTTTCCTGACATATCCTGATTATACCCTCTGTTATATAATCTCTTAATTTGTAAACAACTTGATCAACTATTATCTCGTTCCTACATTTTCAATATTTTCTGACTATATTTATAAATTATTGTTTGTTTTAATCTGTTTAGTGTCTGAACTAATACGTTTGTAGATCATAACGCCTTTTATTAGGTAACTTAATAATCTATATATTTCACCGGTTTGGGGAGGGGATCACTTCGTTTAACTAGATACACGCCAATAGGTATTTATTATTTATTTATATAATGAGTAATGACATATTACTCCAAGCACTGGGCTAAGGAGAATAACTGTTAAGACTGCATTATATATATATACGATATAATGAATGCACACACACACACACACACACACACTATATATATATATATATATATATATATATATATATATATATATATATATATATATATGTATGTATGTATGTATGTATGTATGTATGTATGTATGTATGTGTGTGTGTGTGTGTGTGTGTGTGTGTGTGTGTGTGTGTTCATTATATCATTGGTCATTTTGACGGTGTCTTTTTTTGATATTATTTTACACAAACCTTTAGCGGTGTAGTTACATTCGGCAGCGAAAATACCCCTTTCTGCTGACTGATCGCAATTAAGCTTTCTGGATAATTCAGAGACTATTGCCGACAATCCATCCAATTTCTGCATTAAAGGATCGAATTCAAAATAAATTTTAAAGATCCTTGACGAAAGTCCATCCAACGTTTGTTTTATATCATCCATTTGCGTAGAACATTTGCAATCTTCTGGAATATAAATTCCACGCATTTAATCTTTCATAAGGTATGTTTTTAAAATGGTCGATAAAAAATAAGGAAAAATAATAATTGACCCCAAATGTGCTTCCGTTTTTGTCATGAAACAATTTTCTCACACTTTAACTCGAGACTGAGACTGAAATATGTACTGATATAAGAAGTATGAAGAAAATTAGGCATTGTCTACCATGAAAATTCTCATGGTATGGTCATATTCGTATCTATAGGCTTGAGTCCTATATTACGTGAACAAAGATATTGTATACTGTAAAATCATATTATACAGGCAAGGCGTTAGAATCGCATTCTCAAATTCGTACCAAATTGTTCACAATGTAATTTAATTAATATTAATTTAATATTTTTAAAAACGTAGAAGATATGGAGGGACTTCACACATGTATGCGCTGACGATTATTGTTCATAAAGTACACTGTATGAATGCTATACCGGCACAGTCAACAACATTATTTACCATAAACCGTAATAATAATATTTTGATAAATTGCAATATTTTTATGGTAAGCTTAGCAAATCCCCATGACATCGTATGAATGATCTATACTGAAGAAACCTTTTAGAAAGATCAAAATGATATTCTGTGCGCTTCGATGTTGATACAAAATTTCCTTGTATTTGCCTATTATCCAAATTCAGCACGGTGAGGTCTTCCTTGTTTACATCTAGTAATATCTATGTGGCGACAGTGATAAAATAAAAATGGGTTAAGGTTCAAGTCTACTGCGTTTAATTTACCCATACATAGACTTCTTTTAATTTCATCAAATCAGCGACCTTCATTCCCTTAAAAATAGTATTTAATATACCACCATACATAAGCTAGTTCCATAGGTCATAAAATAATTAGTTTCTAATGAAAATAGGGCAGTTGACAGAGAATTTGTACATTTTGTATTGTTATCAAGATGATGACTGGATTTAACTGTATGTTTTTAGTACGAGGGAAAGACCAACAGAAAAAAGATTATTTCAAGTAACCATACCCGTTGATATCAGTATGTTGTATTTCCCGATCATTATGTTTCCACCTTTGATGATGGTTTCTCCTGACCTCTTCGCAGTGGAATGAGTACTCATTTTTGTCTTCCTCATTTGAGATGTTTTATTTTTCCGTATATTCCGTTTTTTACGATCATGTCGTCCCTGCAATTTTATAATTTGCACTAAAGCTGGCAAAAACAAATGATAGAATTGAATAAATTCTGGCTTGTTTATGTATATTTGACCAGAAGGCATGACCTTAAGTTAATATTACTTTTTAGGGTCAGAGTGTGAATTTGTTTGAATTGATCGAAAGAAATTGTAATGACTAAAGAATATGACTTAATTAAGTTTCACATAGAAAAAAAAAGTGTGAACATTTAGACTCAGATTTGCTGTAAAATATTTACAAAATGTGTTATTAAAACAGGTCCACTGAGTTATTGTTCAATCATGTAATATATAAGAAATATTTGACATCTTTAATCCAAGTAGTCATTTATCATGTTATGATGACGCATGATCTTTTGCATGGATGGGGCTTAAAGCCACACGTATATTTGCGTATGTAATATTAGTATATGCTATATACTCTATGTGTGTAGGATGTACATTTTAGATTATATATTTACCTCTCCCAATATAAATAATAGAAATTGTTAAGTATGTTTAAAGATTACTGCAGTTTTGTGTCTTCAGATTTCATGCGAGTGAATGTATGTGTGTTTTTAATATTACACGCATGAACATTCTGAATTGTGTCTCTTTAAGTCTAAAATTGCTCTTCGTAACTGCTAGTATTAGATGTATAGAAGATACGCTGGTAAAACATTCTCAACCAAAAGTTACAATGTTGCACATTGAGGTCCGTGAATTAACCTTTGAATTATTTGCATTCAGTATCGACTGATAAAATATAATAATTAAGCGAAAAACATGCAAAACTCTTTAATATAGCTGCAAAACCAACACATACTTTAAAAAAACTGACGACTTTACAATTTGAAATGAGCAATATTTGTAGCCAATGCGTAGAACCTGCCATAAACTTGACTAAAACAGTTGTTAGTCCTCAACGATTATTGTAACTATTTATTGTCATAATGAGTCATACAGTAACATCCTATTATAAAATAATCACTGCTTACAATATTCCAACATGATTGACGTTAACATCTTACTAATAACTTTCACTGTTCTACATTGGAACTTTTACTGTTTTGCGGCTTTTTCTGTCAGGGTAATTAACATGTAATTACTTAATGGCTTGTTAAAATGTAGAGAGGAGACACAAAATTAAAATGGTGCAATGTACAATGTTGACTACTTATGTAATATCAAAATATGTACATTTTAAGATATGACACTGCAGGTTCTCATTACTACGCAGATAAAGTTGAAAGACAATATTGCTCATCTTTCATAACATAACCTGGCACGCAAAACAGCAAATTTTTAGACTCACATTTTTCAAAACAGAGAAAACAAAACGTATAGTAATATATGTTTAAACCGGACATTAA
Source organism: Unio delphinus (assembly GCA_029339505.1). Taxonomy (NCBI): domain Eukaryota; kingdom Metazoa; phylum Mollusca; class Bivalvia; order Unionida; family Unionidae; genus Unio; species Unio delphinus. Next base: position 16,578,851 of record JAQISU010000014.1, read on the forward strand.
TAAATATTATTCTACCTACGTTACAAATATCCGTAGCATATATTATGTTTAAACAGTATATAGTCATATTTTGAGTCAATTTAAAACTGTCATCGGGGACATTTATACAGCTGAGGAAATTAAAATGTAACCTGGGTAGAGATAAGAAGCATATATCATTTCACAAATTATTATATTGGCTGAGAATATAAAATCTAGGTAATGCCTTCGAGACAACAAGCGTGTTTGACACTCTCTTTGTAAAAACATATACTATATGACCATTTACTTTTCAATTCTAGATATCACAACTACGCCGACCAGCTCGAGGAGCACGTTGGTAAGTTGATTGTCTAACAAAATAGTTCCAAAACAATTGAGTTCACAATTTATTTATTGTGACGACTTGCTAAAGTCACTATATCTTGATTTTGGAATTTGAGATAAGTAGAATTCTTATAATAACGTGTTAACGTGTTAACAATTGTTTATGACCCCGTCCTCCCACCCTCCACCCTCGACAAAATTGTCCATGTTCATTGGAGCATTTGCACTGTTAAATCGTCAGTTTCGGAGATGCTTAGCATTTGCATGTTATCAATATATTCAGTTTCGGATGTCAGTAAATCTTGCATGTAGTGAACTATCCTAGAATGTCTAAATTAAAGTGATCGGCTATGAAAAACACCGGTACGTATGAAGTTTGGTTTGACACACCTTCACAGCAATACAGATGCAGAAAGATCATTTTAGAAGCTAGGAAAAGTCAAAAAGAAATTCAAGGAAGTCAGAAGAATAACAGTGCACTCCAGTCTCCAATGAGTATAACTATGACTAAAAAGGAAATGATTTATAGGAATTATGTATATATGTGTTTGATTTTGCATTTATGTGAGTGTGGGCACATGTGTCTGCAGGGGTGGTGATGTTAGTGGACAATGTAAGTCCGACCATTTTGGTTGGGAGGTATATTAATGCTTAAAAACATATTATTCTCTTTGTACTATGTTAATTTCCAGTGATTTTCTATAGACGTTTAATAAACTTTAACTTTATTCTAATTGGAAGACGTGGCAATTTATATATAATCTTCTTTTGTACAAAAGAGATTACATCTGTATCCACACAAATTGCGGTGTATAAGTTCTTTGTGTATTCTAAGTATGAAATCCTGATGAATAACAGTGTTTCGCCATCTTTGAACGAAGGCAAGACAGACATAACTTTGTTCAATAATCGCTCTATAAGAATATCGTGTTCAGCAGTACAGATGACAAATGTTAATTTCATTACTTGCCAACGGCATTACAGATCTATATTTGAAACACTGTCAAGAATCAAATAAGAATCACCGATATCTTAACCTTTGCGCTTTGGCTTTGATTCTTGATCGATTGGCTTTTAGCTTTAAATTTTATTACTCTGTCTTGAAAGCCATTTCCCGATTCCATAACAGAAATCAGGCCGTTGTCCTCCGTGTCATCTTTCTCAGCTGGCTTATCGCTAGGGATTGCATCTGTCTCCAAATCCGAAGCTGTACTTTCTTCCAAAAAGAAATAAGCTGAGTCTCCATAAGGATCATTTATACCTACAAGGAAGATAAATCTATAAATACTTTGCAAACACTTCTACTGCGGGCAGTGAAATAAACAATTTTCTTACTAAAGCCAAATATCAAAATCAAAATTATTTATTGGAAAATCCTCTGCTTGAATAGAATTTACAACAAATTACACACAGTAACAATACCAAGGAATATTAAAAGCGGGTTGAGATTAATGCCGTTGTCTATGAAATGAATACAAACTCTTTGCCTTGTAGAATTTAATACTCTTGAACACAGTATGGTGATAGATGATAGTTTTCAACTGGTAAAAAAATGAGACCTATTGAATATCTTTCTATCTAATTTTGACCCGATAAAAACGTACATAAGATTTTTTTTAGTCACAAAATGACGGAGTAAACTTACAGTCACTGTATGTTTGATTATCGCCATCCACTTCTTCATTTGTGTTCATATTTCCCGTATCTGCAACGCACATGAAACTATTCTAAAGCAGAAAAATCAAAATAATTTGGTAATTATTAATTTATATTTTAAACATAATCTGAGAAAACCTCCATTTGAACTTATATTATTTTTATATTAGCTCTAAAAAAATAGGATAAATAAAATAATGCAGCACAAGAGTGTGAATCAGTCGGACATTTTTTTATATCTACGTGCGACATTATATGCTTCAGTTTAACATATAGATTTCGGGTTTGCATCACCTTGAAACAGATGAAAGATTTTTTAAATTATACCCAACTCAGCTTCCTCTGCTTGCTTGGACCACATTCAAATTTATTTACAGAAAACACTTAAATAGTACTTTCTTATTTTACTTTCTCTTGTTTTGTCATTATGTATAGAGTTTGTAGTTCGGGTTAATCAGGTTTTATTTTAGAAGGACTATATTACCAAATCAACACCAAAAGTCAACCGAATCCTGCAGTAGAATGTTTACATAATTTATAGATGGTACACATATGTAATTACTACTTTAATTAAAAGGTTATTACCTTAGGTTCATCGATCGATTACATGTTGTGTCGCGATTAATCGTTGCCAAGAAACACCACAAGGACTTCATTTAAACATATTTAACAATACATATCAATGGAAACAGAGTTTCTTATTTTTCGTCATTTATATAAATAATAGAAGTCACAACTCTTTAATCTTACAGTCACTGGAAGTCTCTATCTCATCTTCCTCTTGCAGTGCCTCTGTAAGGAAAATGAACAAAATAGTTCTTGCAAAATTATGTAAAAATATTTTTCACTTTTCATCATCTTTGACTTGTGGTAGTAGTCACATGGAAACATGTCCCTCCCCAGATACCATTTTCCATATCTGTACTAATTTATATTGATAGTTTTGCCATCAAAACATAAACTTTTTTAGTAAATTTGAAGCTGGTGGCCAGAGCCATGTGTCCATTTGACTACTCTTCAAGTTTGTGTACCCATGTATAACCTGTTATTGTAATGTTGAGAGCCCAGGTGGTAAAAATCAAAAGAAACGCAAAATCTCAGAAATGTGACAATTAAAGAACGAATCTGAGATTCAAGAAATTAAAAGGCACTGTGATTTGTCCCCGTCATGCATCAACGTCTGTTTCACTCACTATCTAAGAGAGAAGAACCCCAAACGTTTCTACCGAAATTAAATCTAATATACTCAAAAGATGACTTCACATATAATCCATCAATCCATTTTTTCAATTTCAAAAGCACAAATTTATTAGAAAAGAACTGTGGTTATAAAAACAAAACCCAGTTACAGAAGTGAATTAAATTACCACAGATGGAATGATTTTCATGATGTAATCAGCCATTGTTATCTCCCTTACAAGGACTGCAGCATTTGATTGATTGATTGATTATTCGATCGATCGATCGATCGATTGATCGATTGATTGATTGATTGATTGATTTTTAACGACGCACCAGCACGTTTAGGCTAATTAGCGTTATACAATAGGTTGTATTTATACATGTTTAAAAATACTAAAAGGTTTATTATCGACCAGCGATATAGAAAACTAAATAGTTCAAAGTAAAATGGTAAGATGTTGGTAACAGTAAAATATGAAGCTTCCCAATCAACGGGATATGTAAATGGTGTATGTTGATGAAAAGATGTTGAAAATATGTTACGGTATGTACATTAGATACAAATGCTTTAGGTGATGGCAAACAAGTTATAGTTTAAAATAAAGATTTACTTCCTTCAGGAAATCTGAAATACAAGTGATTTGTATAGTATCAGAAAGTTCCTTCATTATAATACATATCACGCGTTGCAGCATTTGAAATGTTGAAAGATCGGATCATTTCCATTAGGTACAACACATATTTGAAATAAAATTCAAGTTGTCAGTTTTGAACAATCTAAATAGTTGCTGATTTTTTTTAAAGGCATCATTCAGTCGTAACTTAAGAACCTATGATGATTTACAATTGATGACAAACAAATTTTCACTTAGCTGAATACCTGAATACAGATCACTTCGAAATACCCAGGTTTAAAATCAGACAAATATATTAAACAGAAACGGTCATTGTTTTGAAAAGTAGTACAGTTGTATCAAGAAGAAGAATCACTTTGCCTCTGTGTTTAAGTCTAATGGTAAAGGTATAATTGGTACTGGATGACATTGTAACAGCCTTTGAGCCTTTGAGGTTTTGCACACAGAGTCCGGCATCATGTCATTCCCATAATTGTTTGTCCAATGCCCCCCCCCCCCAATCTTTACTCTGTGCACACTTGTCTGTCCATAAAGCATTTTAAGAATACACCTACACATTTTCATTGGTAATTGTTCACCCATGTCTTTAGTGCTCTTTGTATCCGAAGTCTTCAAAGATTGTAAAACGAAGACGACAGTGAATATATATGTCAGAAAAATGTGATCTGAAAACATATCAATTTGTGAAAGTTGGCTAAGTTGCAGTTTAAAGTGTTTGATGGCTGTTAGTGTTACATATTTTTGAAGTTAGTGTCATCCCTATGGTGAGGAAGATTTAATTTGAGGTTGACAAAAAGTTACAAAAATTATGCAGAATATAACAGCTTCCGATTTCACTTCAGGTTTTCCATTTACTCAAATCAGGCCTCTGCTGTGGGCTAAAATCTCATAACCCAAAGTAGAAAAGGCACATAATGAGAATCTTGAAAGAGCTTTTGATCAATATACGGTCTATCACTATTCAATAGTTTGACTGTCTGTTGGAGGGGCTAGGCAGGTTTTAAATTAGCCAACATTTAGCTAATTCCTATAAAGTTGTTTTTCACACCCTTAGGTAGGATAGAATTTTGGATAAATGTATGCTTAGCCAAAGTTTAGCTAGTGTATTTTAGTATAACCCGCATGTATGGCTGCAAAAGACCAAACTCTACGTAACTATGATTACCCACAATTTGGCTAACTGCAATATGGACCCTTTCGTAATGTACTGTATGACCTTTAGGCAGAAACCAAATATGGCTAAGGATTCCTGTTGCCATGCTCAGTGAGGATGGTGCACAACTAATGTCCTTTTAGCAAAAGTTGGCTAATGTCAGCAACAGCTTCTAAAAACAGCTGCATGTATGGCTGTTAGAATTAAAATGCTCTATAATTAGCCATATTTGGCCATCCTCCTCAATGTTTCCTTCCATACTGTTGTGCACATGCAAACTTATAACATTGCTGGCCATTTCCTACAATGTTTTGTTTTTGTATAATCTACATTAATAACTCTTAGAAATCCAAATTTGGCTACATGTATGGCTAAATCACTCATATGGAGGAAATACGGTATTGGCTAAACATGTGCTTTAATATAGTTTGGGAAATGCCTGTAGGGTCACTGGACATGATCACCATGGAAGGCTTCCAAAGAGAAATCTAGTATACTATATTTTCATGATCACAAGAGTTTTGAAATATGAGCAAATGCAAATATTAATGTGTGTCATAGCAATCACAGCTAAAACAGAGTAAAGTAAATGAAAGTGACGCATTTCAAAATAATGAAATATTACAACTAAATTGTTATCTTGTAATGAAAACTGGTTTGTTGGATTCTGTTGGTAAATATTTTATAAATACATTGGAGGCAAAAGCTCCTAAACTGATTTTTGCCTTCATATAGCTCTTCCTATAGTCTGAACATACATCCCCATTTGTTTGTACTCTCATCTCATTTTGTTTTTTTTTAAAAAAAAATCATAAATTAAATTAAAAAAATTTAGAACTTGGTCACTTAATTTATTGATTTATAAATTAAAACCGTATTATCACCAGTGGAACTGTATGATTCATCTCAAACATACATTTGCAGACTACCTTGCTTGTTGTTTACTTCTAGTTCCTAGACAAGTCTATTTTCAGCAAAGGGGTGGATGCACAACTACATGTGTATGTACATAGAATGTACATACTATGTCAATCTACTTCTGATATTTACAATGTCAAATCATGGAAAAGAACGACAACTACAAATCTGCATTTTACATGGATTTAATAGTGGTTTAATTTCTATGTACATGTGTAAAAAGTGCTATAACTCTCAACCTTATGGTAATTTGTGGAATTATCTGACAGTTACCGAACAGGATGAACTATGTCATTCTGCTGTCAGTGGAAAATAGACTCACTCATAGTATACATAACATGACACAGTGTCAGTAAGGAAAGTACATTAAGTACAAAAACCACAGACAATGACAGTGTTAGGGCATTCCTGGTCAGAATTGGGTTAGAAATTATAAATCAGTGAATAAAATGGCTACCATACCCGACGTTTTGCAAAAACTGTAAAACCTAAAATGTTATACCAAGTATTTAACAAGAGAGATGAACCAAAAGGAAAATGGATGCATAGAAAATCAAGAGAAAAGCATAATATTAAAACATATGATTAACAACACAAAATATTTATTATTAAACATCATATGACGTGGACAGTGTCTAATGTTTTTGTCTGCTAGGAAAATGGACGAACCGCCCCAGACACGAATCTCCTGTTGCCTTGCAGGTGGGAGTTGGTTAGCCAAAGACTAAGAGAGTAAACCCTAAATGAAAATCAGGAGTGGAGACCCTAAATCAGCTGGACGATGTACAACATCCCCTTCTGGCAACTCCTTGGTCTTCAGATGGATGGGCTCCGCCAGAAGACTTTTGCCCAAGACACTAATAATGCTGGACAAATCTGAAATTACCATACTGGATCGGTTGTCCATCAGGACGGAGGTAACAAATGTAACTGGATCGGTTGTCCACCAGGACGGAGGTAACAAATGTGCTACTAGTAATTTGCGTAAAAGCAGAGCATGAGACAGCGTTGCCATCGCCACCTGGAACATTATAACTCTGGCCCAAACTGGAAGACTCCAAGAGTTGACCATTGAGATGAAACACTACACATGGATTATTTTTGGACTCTGTGAAGTAAGATGGAATGCCTTAGAAGAACGATAAACTGAACATGCGCATATGTTATACTATAGTGGAGAGTTGGACAAGTCCATAAATGGAGTAGGTTTCCTTGTAAACAAAGCCATCAAGGGATCTGTGCTTGAATGTCGCCCCGTATCTAGCAGAATCATCTCCATTCGTCTGAAAGCATCTCCATTTAACATCACAATTATCCAAGTCTATGCACCAACTACTGATCATGATGATCAAGAAATAGAGAGTTTTACAATAAGCTCCAGGTTATAATAAACATGGTAAGTAAAAAAGACATCCTCATCATACAAGGAGACTGGAATGCCAAAGTTGGCAAAGATGCTCTTAAAGACTGGGATGATCATTGTGGACCTTCTTGCAATGAACTTACCAATGAAAGAGGGACACGTCTACTTGAGTTCGCAAGATACAACAACTTGGTACTAGCCAACACCCTGGGCCAATATAAAGCTTCACGATGTTGAACACGGCGCGCACCAAATATAACCCATCAGAACCATATCGACTACATACTGGTTCAAAACCGTTACCGATCCGGCATCAATAGAGCAAAAAGAAGAACGTTCCCAGGTGCTGATGTTGGGAGTGATCACGACCTTGTCATTATGAATATCCGAGTGAGGCTGAATAAATTGAATAAGCCAAAAAAAATCAGGCTCTAATTCAACCTTGAACAACTAAATGACCCTAACATCTGCAAGTCATTCCAAGCCACAATTGGAGGAGAATTTGCTCCACTTCTTGTGATAGATGTTGATGTTAAAGTGATGACAGACATTTTCAACACAGTTATGACAAACGCTTCCATGGATATTGTTGACCTCCATTGCCTAAAGACAACACCCTGGGTTGCAGAAGAGATTCTGAATCTGTGTGATGCCCGAAGAGACCTCAAAAACACCAAACACACAACAGGGTCAGTGGAGTACCGAGAAATAAACAATAATATCAGAAAAACTTGAAGAAAGCAAAGGAGGATTGAATTGGACAAACGTTCACAGAAATAGAGAGCCGTCTGATAAAGAATAACAGCACAAGGCATTCCAGATTGTGAAAAATCTCGCCAGATAGAAGCAGCCAAGAGTCAGTACCATTCAAGACAAAAATGGAAAAAGCCTCCCAGAAGCAATTGACATTGCAGACAGATGGACAGAATATTGTAAAGATTTCTACAACCGTCCATTCACAGGAGATCCAGAGGTGCTTGAAGTTCCTAAATCCACAAATGATGATGATTGTTCCATTCTCAAAGAAGAGGTGGAGTCAGTAACCAGATCACTGAAGAATGGGAAGGAAGCTGGAGTAGACAACATCCAAGCTGAACTTATCAAGAATGGTGATGAATCAGTGATAGAGCTACTAACAAAACTCTGCAACAAGATCTGGCAGACAGGCGCATGACCAGCACAGTGGACCCAGTCACTGATTATAACACTCCCCAAAAAGGCAGTCTCCAGCTGTGCCAAAATTACAGAACTGTCAGTTTGATCAGCCATGCTAGTAAGGTGATAGATCATCTTGAACAGACTGAAGCCACAAGCAGAAGAAATTATCGCTGCAGAACAGGCAGGGTTCAGGAGTGGAAGAAGCACAACATAACAAATATTTAATCTTAGGGTTCTGTGTGAAAAGTACTCACAACATCAGCAAGGCATCTATCATGTGTTCATAGATGTCGAAAAGACTTTTGACAGCGTGTGGCATAAGGCATTGTGGGCCACAGTGAAGAAGTACAACATGGGTCAAAAGTTGACCAATGCCATCAAGCACCTATAAGTCAATGCTACCAGTGCAGTAATTGCTCCAGGTTCTGTGGGGGACTGGTTCAAGACAACAGTTGGAGTACGTCAAGACTGTCTCATGTCACACACGCTTTTCAACATCTAGTTAGAGCACATCATGAGTGAAGACCTGGAAAACCATTGTGGGACAGTCCGCTTTGCAGACAACATTGATTGGCTGGCAGGCAGAGAAGCTTGCCACTTTAGTGAAGAACCTGGATGAAACATCTTCACGATTTGACATGGAGATAAACGGCGAGAAGACAAAGCTGATGACAAATAGTGGCAAACACATCTCAACCAAGATTAAAGTCAAAGGACAGGAACTTGAAACAGTGGTCCAATTTAAATATCTTGGTTCCATAATCAACAAAGAGGGATCAAAACCAGAAAGTTTGTTACGAGCAGCACAAACAACGGTAGCTAAGTCAAAGCTAAGACTGATCTGTAGAGACAAGAATATATGTCTGAAAACTAAAATCAGACTATCGATAGCACTAGTCATCTCAATCTTTCTGTATTCATGTGAGCCATGGACTCTGACTGCAGACTTACAACGAAGTATCCATACACTTGAAACGAGAAGCTACATAACCATCCTTGGCATCTCTTACGTGAACCACATCACAAATGAAGAAGTGCTTAACACGATCAGGCACAAAGTAGGACATTATGAAGACCTCCTCAACTTTGTCAAAAAGAGAAAGCTGAAATGGTATGGCCATGTCACTAGCGCCAACAGTCTATCCACAACAGTACTGCAGGGCGGCATCCAAGGTGGCAGAAGGAGATGTACACACAGAAAAGGAGTGGACTGACAACATCACAGAATGGACCAGGAAATATTTTGCAGAGACACAGTTATTGACACATGATCGAGACAAGTGGAGGGAACTGTTCAGATGTTCAGCAGTACATTTGCCTCAACGACCACAATAGGTCAAGAGATGATGATGATGATGATGATGATGATGATGATGATGATGATGATGATGATGATACTCCAACGATTAATTCACATATAATCCATTAACATTTTTATAAAAATACTTTTGAGTACTACACTTCTGAATTTGACAGTTATGAACAGATAGAGAGCAGGGTGTGATATATAATTTTGAGAAAATAAACGTATTTGAGTTGTACGGATGGCATTATATGGAATTTGCTACAGGCATTTACAAGAGCAACATAGGATAGAAAGAACAGTATACATGTTTACATTCAAATAGGAAAACTTGTCTGAGCCTTCAGTACCTTACAATTATATTGTAAACATGATTCTAGTAGTTATAATAATGTTGTATATCTGACACAATTAAATATAATCTGAAATATAACCTGGATAGGTAGATATACCTCAATACGATTCTGAAAAATGTGCAGTATGTCTTGAAAAATTTCAAACACAAATAGCATGGTTTTTTATGTGCCTTAAGGAATTTCTGTCATCAAAACAATAAACTAGATCCTGTTATTTATCACTTAACATCTGGTTCAGCTCAAAACGCGAGTTTGAATATCTTCAAATTAGAATTAGACTTATTTATATTCAGATTATTGTATTTTTAAGAGAAAAAAGTAGGTAATTAGAGGCAAAATAAACATGGTGCCGAACTGATAATTAGTCTAATCGTAAATGCTAAAGCCATGTGTATTGGCTATTATGGACTTTAGATGAACAAGCAAGATACAATTTCAACGGCTGAAGGACCCTGTTACTATGTTGGAACGTACGGCTTTAACGGGTGAATATTTAAAATCTTTTTTGGAGTTACCAGTATACTCATACAAGTATTTAAAAATAGATTCATTACAATTTGAAACGCTCATTTCACAAGCAAATGATTTATTAACATTACAGAATAAATTAGTTACAGGTAGCAAAGGTAAACAATGCTCAATATTTATGTTGAACTTAAGAAAAGTGTGTTATCAATGATCGTGTGTGTGTGTGTGTGTGTGTGTGTGTGTTTGCGCACACGATCTGGATGTTTAAGGGAGCTTTAACAAGTTTTCAGCCATGTCTCTATGACCAATCATAACACTTGCCTCTTAATACTGAGCACCATGAGAAGCAGGTGCTAATGCAATTTTTGTAAATCTTTGGATAGACTCAACCCGGGTTCGAACCTGCTACCTTCTGCATAGACTATCTTAATTTAATTTTTTATGTTCATTTGGGAATATAGACTGTAACAATTCGTAAAGTCATACAATTTCATAATGAACATCGTACATATGTATTCATATAAATACTACTCTACCAGAGAAGTATAAAAAAAATGCGTTTAAGAACAGAAAATTTATAAATAAGAGTATAAGAACAACGGATGGAACATATATCCAACAGAATTAGGATGAAAACATGTATTGATGAAAACAGTTTTATTTAGATGTTAAAACTTCAATTTCAAATAGGAAATTTATCGATATACACTTGGTGTTGGTTTGTTTGAAGAACAAACATATTAGGCTAACTAAACCCATTTACGAATGGTTTTGAAATGTTTAAAGTAAGCATGTGGCAAGTGGTTTAATTCTATTAGATGAAAGTGTAGAAGCAGGTACGACGAACATGTGAGATTGTTGCTAACTGACGCAGTTTGGTCATTGATTTATGCTGAAATGGAGAATTGTAAAATGACAGTAACTGAACATCAAATTGTGAGAGACTAGCTACAGTAACTGATGTTTTCCTTTCCTACTTTCATTCATATTTATTTTATTTTTCTTGTCTACTAGTTTTGGATACCTCTGTTCTACAACTTTACCAGAGTATTAGTAATGGCGGCTATCTTGTTATTTAAGTTAAAAGCGATGGTATTAAATTCATTCAGGATCTCATGCATTCCATCAGTAATTATTCCCGTTGGATTTGCAAAATCTTGATATATTGGTCTATTTTCTTCATGTCACTTTGTAATTCATGTGACTATTCAATATGTTGCAAGTACATGTACCAATATATATTGAATGTTTCTCCAGTGTGCGATGCTTGTACAGCATTAAATAAAGTAACAAACCTCTGTTGAGTTTGTGTTGCATACAAAATATGTGTGTGCTTTTTCCAAAGAAATGATTGTGCAGCTCTTGAATTTTGTTGGCACCTTCAGTACCAGGTCGGCTTTGGTATATTACCAAATCTTTTATTTATATTTTCTCATAGCATTTGTCCGTGTTATATGTTTTTTCTTGTCGCACGGTTTTAAATCATTGCTTAATTATCAGTCACGTAATCCCTGTGCAACTTTGTTTAGCTATGTTTGTTGAGAGATACGAACTCGATTGACCTTAAGCAAAAACATTTACATATATCATCCTTAAGTATGCTTGATATGTAAAAGCAAGCTAGTAACTTCTATGTAAAGCTGAAAGATAGTGAAATGACATTAAAAACAATTATGCTCAAAGCTTTTAATTCTATACTATCAATATAACTTGCCTCCACGAACATCTCTCTGGTCTTTGAATATCGTCCTGCCAGAGCTATACACACAATACAAGAGGCAAAAACATAATTATGCTAATCTCAAAGTTAAATGCATTGATACATACAAATTAGATTAGGACCCTTATGTTTATTAATGTTGTTCCTCATTTATACGTACAGGGTTAATGAGATAATTGATTATTTTTGGAAAAAGTGGCATGTCTATTATTTTTGGCTTGGTCAACTGGTATTGTATGATAAGAGTTAGGAAAGAGAATACGTAGCGCCTGCATGATTTGAATTGGCACGTTTGGTGCCTATCATTTCAAATAATGTAGGATGTGCAACAAATAAAGCATTTGCTACCAAATAAAAACATTATAAGATGCGGAAACGTGTAATTTTCTATGCAGCAGCATGAACAATCAGATGTAATTGACCTGAATAACAGGCAGTCTTTTAGAGCACAAAATAGTGTATTGTATGAGATGATCTGATTCTACCTTTGAAGATAATGTGAAAGACGGCAGTAGTGTATACATTAATGTGAAGACAGGCTGTTGTTTTTATTATTCGCCAACTAGAAAAAATGTCCGTTTCGAAAAAGACTTTTGCTTGTGAATTTACTTCAGGTAACGTTGTTAATTCTATTATCTAAATGGCTCAGATTTCTCTGGACATTACGAGTAGAAGAGTTCAAATCTTACCTGTCATCAGGTGAAGGTAAAACTAACTTGGCATCGTTACATGGAACCGCCTTTGTGTGACGTCTGACTTTTGCCTTTTGCCTTTTGCAACCTAAAATGTGAAAATTAATACTGCTTATTCAGATTATGGATAAAATGAATTTCGTTTTGAACTGCGTTTATTGTTTTAGTCGATAAATTTTATCACATCGAATTATCAATGAACATTCGTTAAGTTACAATTTTATTACTAATGAATGTGTATGCAATATATACGAGAATGGAACCATAATTTAAATGGGTCTGTACATGAAGGTACAATAGGAACTTGCTTGTGTTGCCTCTTTGAGTAAACGTTATTATTTTATATGACTAACATGATAGAAAAAACAAAGAACAAACTTGTTTCAAATTTAAATATGTCCTTAATCGACAGATAAACATTCATTACTTTTCACTTTTGAGCAGTGTCTTCGTTTGTCTAAAAATTAATTATTGACGTGGCTGCTAATGTAAACGTCATGCTTGTTTTTTGATTCTACAAGGAATTTAAAAGAAATATTAGTCCTATTTAGATGAAAAAAAAATGATTGACCATGAATTCAGCAATAGATACATTACAATTTTAGAGGGTTTGAGTAAACGTTTTAAAATTGTGAATAGTATGAAAATTAATATATATCATCATTTACCTCTATCACATCGACTAACATTGCTTATTGTGATGGTGCAGCCATCCACATAAATTATTACAGACGTGGAATATGGTGGCGGTTTGCAAAGATTCATCTGGCTATAGTTGACTTGGTGGCATGGCTTCATGGCACCTTGTCCACTAGAACCAATCAATAAAGGTGTAATTTGACTGTTAATAGACCTGAATATAAATGCTTGCTAGAAATAGTTGTACAGTCTGTTTGGAGGATCAATTGCAATAAATTAATCCGAACACATTCACATGATTTAGTTTCAGTCTTTTTATTTTTCTAATTTTTTTTAAAATTTCAAGCTATGGAATGAATAGAAACCAAATTATGTATAATGATTTCGCTTATCTAATGTCAAGATTACTTGCCTTCGCGAACATCCGTCTTGTGGTTGGATACAAAACTGGTAGGGCTAAAAATCAGAAAAAAAAGTAAATTATTATATTAGTCTAAACATAATTGCACAAATATAGAATGTACCACAGAGTTGTACATGAAAATGAAGGTGTGTCACTAATATTTATAATGAATTTCTTCAGTTATTTATCTGCTTGTTGTTTCTTTTGAAGTGGTACTCTTTTTGTGATTTGTTTGGTTTTTCTAATACACGTACTGTACGATATGAACTATTAGAAAATGGTTGTCTCGCCTGTACGACATTAATTTGGCATGTGTGATGTCAATAATTGCAAATAATATAGAAAGTGCAACAAATTAACCATTTACATCTACTTAGAAAGAATCTAAGCTGAAAAAGCTTTAATTAGTCCCGACAGCAGTATTATGAATAACATGTTTGAAATTGACCAAGATGACGTGCAGTCCTTTTGAGAGCAAAAAAAAAAAACAAACAAATGTTTTGTACGAGATGATCTTCTAAGAATTCTAACTAAAAATATAATGTGAAAGATGTGAGGGTGCATGCATGCATGTGAAGTTACGCGCGTATATTATTCGCCATCTTGAAGAAAATATCCGATTAAAACTACATTTTAGCTTGTGATTTTACTACAAGTGACGTTTTAATGTAAACTAAGTTCCGAATAATTATATGAGATTCGTTTCTTTCTTTCTATACGGCTTTGATTTCTGCACTATGACAATTACCTGTCGGTATTGGAAGGTACACATAATTTTGCATGCGTACATGGAGCTGGAGCTGCTGCCGGGATATCAAATCTGTTCTGTTTTCTTTGTCGTTTGGGACCTACAAAAGTGAACATTTGTCCAAGCTGATATATGTTGTTTGTGAGCAGGGACTTTATCCCATTAAACAAAGGCATTATATATATATATATATATATATATATATATATATATATATATATATATATATATATATTTATATATATATATATATATATATATATATATATATATATATATATATATATATATATATATATATATATATATATATATATATATATATATATATATATATATATATTCTTGTTGCCGCTAATATAACCTGACCATATATCATAATTGATGGCTTTCATGGCACCAACTAAACTATAGTAAACCTATAAATATTATAATGCACATTGCTTAAACATGCATACAAATCATTGCTTAAACATGCATACAAATCATTGCTTAAACATGCATACAAATCATTGCTTAAACATGCATACAAATCATTGCTTAAACATGCATACAAATCATTGCTTAAACATGCATACAAATCATTGCTTAAACATGCATACAAATCATTGCTTAAACATGCATACAAATCATTGCTTAAACATGCATACAAATCATTGCGTAATTTTCTCGCCCAATCTGTTTGGTTGACCAGTTGCAATAAATGCACCCAAACAAATGTACATACCTTAGTCTGTGCTCATGTTTTTTTTACGCTCTGCGACTTTAAATGTGAAAATCAATTTACGCAAAATTACTTTTGGTTTTCAGTAACTTTGATTTTGTTACCACGCATAAGTATTGAAATTCCAGAGGAACTGACAACAAGGGCCTTTTCGTAATGTGTCGTTGACTAACATAGCAATGAGCTAAATTTAGCAAATATTGTGTGACCTTTGAGGAGATATTGATTGTAAAGGATACTATTTATCACTTTATTAATATGCAGTGATCAAACATTTTTTTTATAAAAGACTTTTAATAGAAAATAGTTATAAAAACATTAACATAATAATAGTACACGTTGTAAAAAATTACTTGACTGGTTCTTGCTATTAATTTAAACGGTGCACCAATGAAAAACTTTGTTTGTTATTGATGACTGCTTTAACGGAGATTTTCTTTTTGAACGGCAAACACGCTTAACTCAGTTGCCATGTGATAGCAAATGCTATTGAATTTCTGAATGGTTAATAACTCATAAATACAATTAAGTAATGAAAGACTTTCTTCGAGCTCATGCATTTTGATTGGCATTTTATACAAAGGTCAGAAAGGTTCTGCAAATATATTTCATGAAGGTACTGCTGTACATATTGCAATAGAAGGCAAAATGGTCAACAAAATTAAAAAGAAAC
Organism: Unio delphinus; assembly: GCA_029339505.1. NCBI lineage: Eukaryota > Metazoa > Mollusca > Bivalvia > Unionida > Unionidae > Unio > Unio delphinus. The sequence continues at coordinate 16,594,948 of JAQISU010000014.1, forward strand.
ACGAAAATGAATTGTTAATGAGATTTAAATATTCTTATTAATACTTACAAGAAATACAACCAAACATTAAAGTGTTTTATTTTGCCTTCTACGGTGAAAGAACAGCAATATCCATGGTTATCTTATACAGCTCATAATGATAAGATCTGATTAAATCTATCTCAATTTGAATTGTTATGCATTTCAAACTTAAAATATTATATAATCGCATATATTATTCTTTAACTGTCACTGGTATAATAGGAAACTAAAAATGTTTTTTTTTAAATCGTCATCAGTTATTTAAAATACGTTTTATGGCTTCGAATACTGTAGAGCCAATATAATTTAATATTATAAGCTGTATTGTTTTATATTTCAGAGTTCTTAATACCATATCTTCACATATTATAATCTGTCTCTTAAGAAGACTATGTTTTTTTTTATAAAAAAAATTTAATTTACTTTCATTTTATCAGTATGTTTGAGTTTATGTACTACTTTATCTATTGAAGGTTCCGTTCCTTTCTTTCCTTGTATTGTTTGTGGTATAATGGAGACATTTCACACAAATCTGACTAAAGACAGTACCAGTCATTCCATGGCACTTGCTTACCTATAGCACGCTTATTGTTTTTATTATTAATAGATATGAATGTAATCCAAGCTTAAAGGTAGTTGCTACATTTCTTGTTCCAAGCGTTTGGATTACAAATTGCAATAAATCTGTCTCAACAAATGCACACACCATATTCCTGCTTATGATGTCACTAATATTAACCGAAAATCTTTTAAAAATTATGTTTTAAGTTGAAACAATTGAAAAGGCAGAAAATAATTTATGTACGAAGCTTTTACTTTTGTATTATTAAAATTACTAGCCTTCACGAACAACCGTCTCGTCGCTGGGTATCGAAATGACTGGGCTATGAAAAGAATAAAAGAGTGATAAGAGACTACTAATGTTAATCTGAGAATTAAATATATTGGTACATATAAATTTGTAGTTTGGCACCAACCTATTATGACATTGTTCTTCATTTTTATTGTACATGAGTTATTTATGATTGCTTGTGAAGAGGTACAGATTTTAGTATTTGTTTGGCTGCCTCAAAAAGTGTTATATCAAAAAGAAACTTATTCACGCATTCATGACATCAAAATAGCACGTGTAGTACACATTATCGAATAAAAACGTTGCAAGTGCACGAACTAGACCAGTTGCTAACATTTAGGACGAATCTAACACGCTAAAGTTTTTGTCGGTTCCTACAACAGTACGAACAGTATCAAACAACCAACAAATAAATTCACCTTTAGAGCGCACATTGATGCGTTGGAAGAGATGATCATCAAAGGATTTTACCTATCGACTTAATGTGAATGCTGGTAAGGGTGTATGCATAAATGTGATATCAGGTACTGATTTGATTTAGAGTCTTTTAAAGAAACATATGTGCTCGTCATTTTACCACAAGTGACGTATCTATGTGGACTAGTTGAGTTAAACTCGTACCTATCTGCATCTCTAGTGACCCAATCTTTTACAGAGGAGCATGTTGCAAAATCTGCCGCTCGTGTCTGAAATCTGTTCGGATTTCTGTATCCTCTCTGACCTAAAATATGTGACAAAAATCCAACTTATTCAATTGTGGATTCAAATAATATTAATTTTAACAGAGATTTTAAATTGTTAAATGTTTATTTAAGTGACTGAATTGAATCGGTATGAGCTTGAGTACGTAAATTCATTCATAAACATTCGGGAGCGGACCTCTATCTGTGTGTGTGTGTGTTTGTGTGTGTGATCTAAACAAATGCAGACATGTATTCTGCTTAAATACGCCTCCATTTAGTGATGGAACTTTAATTACAACGGGGTGGACATGAAGGGGCAACAAGAACTTGTCCGTCTTGACACTTAGATAAAAGTCAATTATTTCGTTGACAAAGCAAAGAGCAATGAATTGTATTATTGACTATGTTCTGGGCCGATAGATAGGTTGAAAGACCGATTTTATGTATGTGGGAATGGACTTGATTGTTTAAAAAAGGTATAAAAATACAACAAATGTACCATTTTTCTGGATATCCTCATTGCTGTGAGATTTGATCTGACTATGCTGTACAGGTACTGGATTTGTTACACGTGTATGTCTCTGGACCTCACCAACTATTACCTTATGTAGCCCACGAACATAATCAAATTCTTTACTCACTGAGATTTTGCTATTTTGACGACATTTTGCAGACGACAGTTGTCTGTTTGTTTTAGGTATGCTTTTGTCCGTGTTGTCGAGATGGATACTCGTCTTCTCCTCACCCTTGTATTTTAGACCGTACACAAAGCCAGTGATGTAACAAATAAGGCAAAATACAAAAACGAAACACATGAAAATGAAAACTAGAGTTAGAGTAGATGACAGGGAGTCACACGGGCTATGTTCGCATGCCAATTTGAATTCAAAGTGTGTCGGAGAAAACAACGAGAAAGACAATGTGATTAGCTCCTTCTCCATCCTCAGAATGAAACAGTTTCCAACAGCAGGACAAATATTTTCTAACCAGGAACTCTCCACGCACCACAAGACGTACGACGTTTATCAATGTTTAATTGATAAAATCTAGAAAGAAAAACATTGTTTTTGACAATAATACAATGACTATTTAGAAGATAAAAATGAAACATCGTTTCACACACATAAATATACTGCAAATTAATGAAACTTATATTGATAATTTAACAACTTTCATTAAGATGTTATGGATGAATTTATTGTAATCTATACAAGATGTTATGGATGAATTTATTGTAATGTATACAAGAAAACTCTAGATAGGTCAAGCCTATTTCTATAAATATTAATTCAATTTTAATTATAAAGACTTCTGATATTCAATTTGATTATTTCTGTTATAATGAAGAAGTATAAAACTTTTCAAAACATATATTTAAGAAAAGACCAGTATGTGTTAACTCTGTAATAGTATTGTTTAAGGAGATCAAAACATATGTGCCCTGAGTCTAAAACTTGTCTCCAATGTTTGAACGATTTGTAATATAATCATTGTAACCTTGATACTCACAAACTATTGCCCATGTGGTTTTCTCATCTGTCTCGAAAGGCCAATTCAACCACAAGTAGATTTCTACAACTTTCTTGCAGAAAAAACTACTGTTCTTAATACCTCGTTTTTCTTTCAAGGAATTCAAACAATGTAATTGAAGATAGATAAACTCGAAGTTTGAAACGTTGATCTAACCATTGTTAATATACCATAGTTTGTTGGAAAAATGTAAACACATCAAAGCCTCAAATTACAACTCAAAATGAGACTGAATTAGAGTTATATCGGTTCGAACAAGTAGTGGCGTTGTTTACCAACATCATATGTACAACAGTTTGTCGTTCACAATAAAATGTGTGCAAACTAACTTATAACAAATATTGAAAAGTTTTTAATTCGCATTATACATAAGGAAATTAAATTTATCAAAGCTTTTGTCATTATTTAGAGAAGCTTATAAAATATCATATTTGGATTAAAACAGTTGTAATGTCTACAAATAAAAAATGTTACGTTTGCATAGGTAGGTCATATATTGGATGTTCCTTTCCTTTTCTTAAATGCAAACTTACACTGAATCACCTCTTTCAAAAACAATTACAACTTAGAATGAATTTCGTTATAGTGAAAACTTATGGTTGATCATAAACAAATTCCTCATGTAGTGATGCATAATTTTGATCTCGAATATATAGTAGTAGTAGTAGTAGTAGTAGTAGTAGTAGTAGTAGTAGTAGTAGTAGTAGTAGTAGTAGCAACAAGACGAACAGCAAATTAAGCAGTTCATTAGTAGTAGAAGAAGCAACAGTAGTAGTAGTAGTAGTAGTAGTAGTAGTAGTAGTAGTAGTAGTAGTAGTAGTAGTAGTGGATTAGTAGGTGTGTAAGTTAAAGCAAGTAAATGATATTTCCAAATGTCATGATTAAAGAAAACACTAATTAAAACATGTAAAACTGGTTCACATCAACCTAATTTTAAAGTGATAATGTGGTACAGATATTGATGAAGCTTGACCGTCAAGTGTGTAAGCATCCCATGTGTATGCGTTATTGTGACCTACTCTTGAATTTGTATTGAACTAGTAATTATTCTTGCATGGGTACATAGCTCGGTAAGATTTGTATAACAACTGTGGATGTAGTTGAAGTGGTGGGAGAGCCATTATCAAGAGGGTCAACGGTCGACATTTATTAACATACATTTGAACGCATAGAGTATTCTCTCAATCTAATACTTATATCTAAGTTCAATACTGTCTCTACTTTTTATTACAACACAAGGATATGTAACGGCGATCAAATATGTCAACACACAGACAATATAATCAATACCACTTAAGCAATGTTTTCTAAATTGTCATAGCTGTGGTATGCGATTAGTTGCTTTTCAAGACTCAAATGTCCATAGATTCTGTCAAATTCCTTACACAAAAAAAACTGAATTCTCTTTCCTATCATTTACTTCATTTTTATAGACTGTTTTCTTATACATCAACAATACTAACAAATCTTCTTTCCTGTGCAGTTGGTAAGAACGACAACCTCGTTATCAGTCTTGACTTGCCAGTAATTTCGGATCTGCCTAACCTCCCTTTTGTGGGAACGCTTTTTTAAAGTAACGAGTGTACAGAAACAATAGCAACTTAACTCATGGAAACAGTTCTTACAAAACAGTCCATTTTGGAATTTCTACAAATATTTCAACTAAAAATCGTTACTTAAGCACGCAATAACACACATTAAATACTAAATTTAAAGCTGACGCCACAAAGTACATGAAACCATTAGACTTTACAAATTCTTGATGGCCGAACTTCAGTACCGACCGATGCCAAAAACCATGATATGGTCAAGAACGTTCATCTTTGTTGCCTCTTCTATCTTATCCACCTTATCTTATCCACCAGTAAGTTGTATTAATTCTTATGTAACCTAGACTTTAGGGAGGGTCACCGAGATTTGCTCCGTTACTATTTAGGGAAACGTATTAATGACTGACCTTGGAGCATTTGCAATTATGTTTTTCTTGGGGGGGGGGGGGGGCGAGTACTTGAATATTTAATTTTTAATATGTTCATCAGAAAAATAATAGTACGTGTGTTACGACAGGCAATGGTATCATACACTGTTCTTGCACACATTGAGAATTTCACTGATTTACATATATCAGCAACTATACTTTCATATTTTTTTATATTTTAAAATATATTTTCAAAATGAAAGTACAATAAATACTATGCATACGCTAAAATACTTGAATATATGATAATGGCTATCAACTGGCTTACTTTAAACTTGTGTTGAATAAAGAAAAAATCTGACCTTTTATAGATACGAATTTATTTGTAAAAACAAAATTCAGAGAATTTCAATTTGTTTTTGCAAATTAAATTTACTTCTTTCGGAATTTTTGCTTAGTCCCTGGGAATTTAATTTGACTCATCTGAAAAAATCTTTAGTGAAACTAACAAAGTTTTACAATCTCATCTTAAGTGATAAACTTTCTTTCAAATTCCACTTAATAAGGGTTAGTGTCCTTAAAGAAGGACGACATCTTGGAGTTTGAAAGAAAATAGTTTATGTCGGAAGTAAAATCATCTTGGAAAACATGAAATTAAGAATATCATAGAAATGAGTTTTATACAAGTACTTTGGTTTTGATCGATACGTTTCTATCTGGCTCTGAAATGAACTCAATAGAAATGAAATTAAGAACCAGATGGAAACAAAGATTATAAAGCTTCACAATGAAATAATGTATTTGCAGGTTAAGAAATAGAAAATGATAAGTCTGTATGTGTGTGTTGTTGTTGTTGTTGTTGTTCACGTATCTTAAAAAAAAATCAGTCATATCACTACGATGTCGGCAGTGTGGCAGTTTTAAGTGATGTCTAGCATTGGGGAATCATGTCGCAGACATGTAGCATGATGTCCTACCCAGTTACTTTATCCTGACACCAGTCCGACCAGTCCTAACATTAACATCTTAATGCTGAGCGCCAAGCAAGGCAGCTGTTAGTACCATATGTATGTCTTTGGTATGACTCGACCGGGGTTTGAATCTGCGACCTCCCGCAAATAACACAGAGAATAAACATAAGCAAAGCATAGCAAAAACAAAATATGCTATGCCCGCGTGTCTATTATGTTTGAGAGGGAGCTCAGCAGCTTGAGAGGGTATTGGAAATATGCATCAGTAGGGGGGCCAGGCGACGTAAATGTGCTTCATCACACCTTTGATGGCGGTGGACGCCCCTTTGGCATCTAGGTTTTTATATTTGAGTGTCATCAGAGACAACCAAGAGCGGCTGATTGTATATAACGAAGAGAAAGGGGGGAGAGAACAGAGCCGTATGGAATACCAACATTATAGTTCATTTGGGCTGGAATGTTTTCCATTAAACCCCAGAATATGGACTAATGTGGGCACGACTCACTAATATACAAATAATTTAGGACACAATCATCAACTCATTCGATACAAAACTGAACTTTAAAACAAACTGACCCAGAATCAACGCGACTTAACAAGATCTTTAACCAATTATCAAATACCACTGTTTAACCATTGCCAATCTTTACTAACGCGTACTACGCAACATAGTCTTTACTAAGTTTTTTGCAAAAGAAATTAAAAAAACCTCACCTACTTGATATTTCAGTCAACATTTCTATCAGCATTATCAGGAGAGAGAATAAACGGTTGCTTTTAAACTTTTTTTTTACACACACACACACTCACACACACACACACACACACACACACACACACACACACACACACACACACTATATCAGCCACAGTTATTGTTGCCTTGTGGGAGTAGTAGAGGTCGGTTTCGTTATATAATTTAGTCAGGCGCTTGGTGTGTTTGTTAATGGCTTATATGTCATACTTGATATCATATGGTGTAATTTGTTAGTCTCATATGAAATAGGTAAAGAGAGTTACTATTAGAGATGTAGTTACAGATGATGCCATTTTTTGGAATTGTTATTCTGACACCAGGCAGTATAATGTATACACATTATTACAAGAACTTAAAGTTTCCTGCTTGCGAGAAAACGGGAGAAAGGTCTCCAAACCTAAATACATTATGTTAAAACTTTCAAAAACTACCACGATATTTGGTAAAACGGATTGTTTAGTTTTTTTCAAGACAAGCGGTTAGGGTTATATTCAGTAGTATGCTAGTTCGAAGTAACTTGGTAACTTCAAAGTTTGCTCGGTTGCATCGAGTGAAACTTTCTTATGGTTACAAGAGGTATTTAAAAAGTACCAGAGGCGTAGCTAGGATGCGGGGTGGGTGGTCAGATGAGGACAGATGTCTCCGGGCGACAGACTGGTGGGGGCGCCAAAATGTGCTTTGAAATAAGTTGTATGTGGAAGTTTGGAAATCTTACTGAAAATAATGGGTTTCAGAGTTGAGGGGGGTGGGGGTGGGGGACGTAAATATGAATCTTGTCCCCGGTCTCCAAACACTCTAGCTACACCTCTGTGGAAGTTTGGAAATCTTACTGAAAATAATGGGTTTCAGAGTTGAGGGGGGTGGGGGTGGGGGACGTAAATATGAATCTTGTCCCCGGTCTCCAAACACTCTAGCTACACCTCTGAAAAGTTCGGAATATCTGTACTGGTACAACATCTACTTTATTTAGTAGAACGTCAAAATCTATCTCGTCAAAGTACTCCACCCCCACCCCTCCATGTCACTCGAGATACTTTCTTAGTCTATTTGTCTAAGTGTAATGATTGCTATTTTGTAATAATTTTATGTGGTATTTATACACTGGAAAGCTGCACTTCCAGCTGCATGCGGTTTTCAAATCATCTGGCCATCCGCGAGTCATTGATAACGAGATTCTGTTAAAATCAATGGGACTGTTAGCATTATCAAGAATGTTACAAAACATGAATGCTTTGCTCATTTATGAAGTCTGGTCAAAACAACGGATACAGGTGCGCGGGTGGATGATTCGAATGTGTTACAGAACGTATGACAACGCATTGGAGACAAAAAATGTCCAATGACAATTGTAGAGTCAGGAACAGGTTTATGAACGACCGCACCTTTTTGCTTCGAAAAGTTATGCTTATAAAAGTTTCTTGACAGTTCCATTACGTCGACAAACGTCTTTGCTTTCTCCGGTCCAGATTTTTATTTGTTTTTCTTGAGCAGGGTTTAGAAAGTGAAAGTACAGTTCATCATCTGTGAAAGTCCCAGTTAAAAGTCACAGATTATTTTTTTATTGTCTGGAGAGTAGCTGTTTGGCGATTTCAACCTTAGTCAGCTCTTCATCTTGTTCCAAACATCTGATGCTCTAATGATTCTTCTATATATTAAAAAGACGGAGGAATTAATAATCGTGATAATAGAAAAATCTTCCACCTTGTATGGAGCACGTTTATCAACTAAGCCCTTCACAGCAACCACATCCCGCTCACCAATCAATTAGAACTGCCTTCTAAGACTTTGCCATCTTTCATGGATTCGCCCACCTCAAAATCGTGGGATGTGATAGAAAATTGCATCTGTGGACATTATCCATGTTGACCTTGATATCAGTTTGAGAGCACCCGAAGACCGATCGGGTTTTATAGTATGCCCTTTGCATATTTGCAGAAGTGTTCTCCTTCTCCAACATTTTTACGTCAACTGTCATTAACCTACGTTACGTCACATGTCTGATGTTTTGTACTTACAGCTGCTTGTCATTTAACATAACGTTGTGATGGTATAAATAGGTGTTAAATGTACTGAAAGATTTAAAAAAAAAAGGTTATAAAATATTTAGAAGTTTCCAACGGCCCCTCGTATATTTCAGACAAACAAGAGTGACATTAATGACCCGACCAGGAGGAAACCAAAATATATGACTCAATAGTTTGTTTATTCATACATTGTCTTCGTGAATAAAAAATAAAATTATTCATTGGACACAATGACATAAACCTTTATAGATTACGTCAGCGCTGGTTTAGTTGTCATTTACAAAATATAGATTACGTAAATATAAAGTATTTTCATACAAAAAGATCACAATATCAATTAATTTGGAACTACCTTGCAGTGCCAGAGTAATTTAAATGTATTTTTTTAACGTAAGACAAACTTTCGTATTCTTTTTTAGTTCATCTTTACTTCAATAAAATGAAACAGTTTTCTTCTTTGCAACTACTTCTGAATGTGAATCATAAGTGGATTATGTTGTGTCAGCTCATTTATTTCCCTTTTAAATGTGAATAGCATGTCTGGAGACATTTCTTCTTTTTACATTATTTACATTATTAATTTAATTTAATAATTTAAGTATATTACGAAATATTGAATATGACAACATATAAACTGAGAACTTCTGTTTTTGTACGATAAGCGCGTGTATATAACGCCATAGATTGATGTATATATGAAAACTATATGTGTTATACAATATGGATTGTATGTATATATAAAAAATATGTGTATTGGTTTCAGTAATATATCGTTTTTCTTGGAAATTAGTTGAAGAATGCAGTAACTAATGTCCATTCAGTAACAACAATTACGTAATTAATTACAAGCTTGTGAGAGAGAGCTTGAGAGAGAGAGAGCTTGAGAGAGAGAGAGAGAGAGAGAGAGAGAGAGAGAGAGAGAGAGAGAGAGAGAGAGTAAAATCTGCCGAACAATATTACAAGAGGTTAGAATTTAAATTTAAAATAAAACTATTATTACAAACAACCAAAAGCCACACGAATAACCGAAAGATAAAGCCTACATGAATGACCTTGTTAAAGTCATTGTAAAGTACGTGGACTCAAGCGTACAAGCAGCAAACATAACCACAAATATTGTCTTGCAAGCAAATTGTATAATCTTTACTTTATACTGGTATGGTTGATTTCATTTTTAGTAGGAACAATAACATTCACTTCTATCCACCCCTTCCTGCTTAACGTTTTATATTGTGTAGTTTTTTTTACAGTTGAATGTTTAATATTATGCACGCAAGCTCTAAAAATGTAGGAGTTTTCATGGGTTTCACCCTCATGGACCCCACTGCTATAGCGCTAAAATTGTAGGAGTTTTCATGGGTTTCACCCTCATGGACCCCACTGCTATAGCGCTAAAAATGTAGGAGTTTTCATGGGTTTCACCCTCATGGACCCCACTGCTATAGCGCTAAAATTGTAGGAGTTTTCATGGGTTTCACCCTCATGGACCCCACTGCTATAGCGCTAAAAATGTAGGAGTTTTCATGGGTTTCACCCTCATGGACCCCACTGCTATAGCGCTAAAAATGTAGGAGTTTTCATGGGTTTCACCCTCATGGACCCCACTGCTATAGCGCTATAAATGTAGGAGTTTTCATGGGTTTCGCCCTCATGGACCCCACTGCTATAGCGCTAAAAATGTAGGAATTTTCATGGGTTTCACCCTCATGGACCCCACTGCTATAGCGCATACTGGTTTACTCTCCTACCCCCTTCAACAATATCATCTCTGAGTTCGAATCTGAATACTGTTAACACTACCTCAACTTCCAACACCATAGCCACCACCACGTCAATGTAACTATTACTGTTACTACCACCACCGGTACAATCACTACTACTATTACAACCATCGACATCTCTTAAGTACGCTGTCTGCTTTTACTACTAGAACTATAACAGCCAAAAAGAATTTCACTTACAAAACCTTCTTATGTCTACTACTACTAACGCTTTTCATACATACAAAAACCTACATCCGTAGTCTCTACTACTACTATTACTACTACTATTGCCACTATTAATACTACTACTACTACTACTATTGCTACTATTACTTCTACTACTACTACTACTATTACATCTAATTTTTGCTACTAATACTACTACTATTACTATTACTACTACTACTACTACTACTATTACTACTACTACTACCATTGCTACAACTACTACTATTGCTACTATTGCTACTACTACTACTATTGCTACTATTGCTACTATTACTACTATTGCTACTATTACTACTACTACTACTATTATTACTACTTCTATTATGATTACTACTAGAGCAAAGTTCATTTAAATCTATATCCAGGTCAATGCACAAAATTACTGGTAAGTTATATTAGAAGATCTAGGTCTTTACTTAAAACTATAAACATATATCCATGTCAATTAGTTTCTCTACAATGTCTCGGGTTGCAACTTTCCCTGGGTTTTCTCTTCTTTTTCCACCACTAGACATACTGGCCGCCATACAAAGCCTATCATGCGCTGAAAATGGCGTGAAATGCATAACAACAACAACAACAACAATAACTCGCACACACCCTTCTTACATTCGTGAAAGCATCAAGGATCACTTGGTTATATTATATAACCAGGCGTTAAAGAATACGAAGTGATGCTTACTGAATTTTACTGAGCCTAAAAATTAAAATCTTTCTAGAACACATATTGACAATATGTAAAATATGTCTGCCAACCCGGATACAAAACAAAATGGAGGTATGTTCATGTAAATAATTACTGACCAGTTAACCATCAAACCTTCCACCATGTACTGAGTACAACATTCACGACGACAGGGCGTTAATCATGACCCGCAAATAATGTTTATATTAAAGATAAAAAGTTAAATATTTAAATAGACAGGACATAAATGTCTTACCTTTGCGAATGTTGTTCTAAGCCTGGTAAAAGTGTCAAAAGATATTGAAAATGAAAGAGGAAGTTAAATTCTGATCGATGATAGTAAGACAATTGATAATCACATTGATGATGAACGACAAGACAACTACAAACAAAACCGCTACAGAATATATTAATTCTGGAATATACAGAATAGTATTGAAAATATCACTTATCTTCCAGATACTGGCAAATTATTGGTCATCGTATACTTTTGTCTCGTCCAATGATTCAATTTGTACTATTATACTTTAATAAGCTTTTGAGCAGATAGAAGTTGCTAGCCATTATTATGGATTCAGGGCGATGCCCACAAAACAAAACAACATAAATTACTGTCTATTATACCACTTTTAAGTAAATATTTATTTGTAGCAATATTTCAGTGCAGAATATTTATATGGAACCACATTAATTGGTTTCACTTTATTAATCTGGATGTCAGAGATAAAAAGTAGTTGCCAATCATCGTCTTCTATCTGACCAAATTCTATATATCTCTTGCCACTTAAGGTACAAATTTCCCAATGACCAAATAAATTCTCTGTCTCATGCCACTTGAGGTATGAATTCCCCCGTTAACAAATTATCTGTCTCTTGTCTCTTGAGATATAAATTTCTCCTGTTTGATCTGTTTCTTGTAAATACTTTTGCCTCTATTTTTTGTCCGCTACAACTTAAAGAAGTTTAGAGCCGATGGACAGATCTGCGAGTGTTTCTGTTTGTCAAATTCAAACTTTTGTTTCCACTAACATCCATAAAGTATTTAATTCTTCTACATTCATGTTCAAACCTATTCTTTTTTATTTAAAAATCCCACATATGTACCACCTATTTTAATATTGTGATTGTGCTATAAGGGTCGATCTAAACAAACAATATGTATCTCGGCTGAAAATACATTTTCAAAAATGATCAACTCGACACTGAAATCTCTATAAAAAGCTTTAAGTAACTCATTGTGTTGTCTACCCCAAATAAGTGGACAGTTTTGCAAAATGCTTCTAAGACGTGTTTCCATTGTATTGATATAGTAGCAAGTCGTCTTATCCAAGTGATCTTTGATGCCTTCACGAATGTAAACACATCTATGATTCTTACACATTCACAAATAGTAATCATTTACAACAGCTGTTCTAATTTTTCAACTAAAATTTTCCACCAAGATTTATAAATGTATTGTTAATTTCAATCATAATTTTTATGGTGATGTTAATAATAGAAGTAAATGCCTTTGTTTTTAAATAATGCTAAATTGTTTTAATGGTGTTAGGGCGTTTTGACAACTGATTCAATATTTTAAATATATTTATTCAAGCTTATTTTAAAACATTACACATAGTAATATAACATTTCTGTATCCACAATTTATTTGATAATTCTGATTAACTGATTCTCACATCCGGTTTTATTTCCATGTTATATACTATTAGTTTTATCAATATTGATGCAAAATCCAGAAACTGCAGAATAAGAAATAAGAAATAAAGGCAGAGGGCAAATATCAAGGCTCTACAATTCCCTATCTGTTTCGACCATTTTCTTATCCATCAAGAAATCGAAGTAATGGCAATATCATTTCGGCATGAAACGCAGATGTAGCTACGTTTAGGAAATTCAAGCAATTCATACCATACTGTATGTATTTTAAATTCTTTCACTCTGTTTGACTTTATGTTATGCATACTTGTATTTTGGACTTAGTTAAGTGTGCACCTGACCAATGACTTTTATTAAATAAAAAATACATATTTAATATTTCTCTGAGTGTGGATACAATAATAGGATCATTATTAATTTATGTAAAGTGAATCTGAGTCAAGGTCATTTCAATTACCGCATGATGCATCTGACTTATATGATGCTTCTCATGATAACTGTTATTACTGAATTAATAGACCTGATCTCGTTGACGTTTGTGTCTTGGCTCTTTATTTAATTTTGTTTATTTGAGAAATTATCTATTTCTGCTTTAACCTCTTATTGTAGATTTCTATTTTCATGGAATAGAATTATTAATTCACATTATTATTCACTTGAAAGACAAAGTGCTCACCTTAAATACAATACTGTCAGTTATTTGTAAATTTTCACTTTGTGTTCTAATGAAATAAATTATATAATAATGAGGACTTTGTATAGCGCATAATCTTTAGACGCTCAGAGCGCGTAATTTTTTGCCTAATTTCAATGGGCAATTCGATCCACGTTGCTGGGCCTGGTATGCAAAAGAACGTTGTCCATATATATATATATATATATATATATATATATATATATATATATATATATATATATATATATATATATATATATATATATATATATATATGCGTAAGTATATTGCTTGTGCGTACACATGGGTGAGGCCAGATAGGTATGTTGGACTGGAGTCCGTATAGTGAAACGTAGCACAGAGAACATAGTTTGTGTTTGATTATGGATGGAATAGATAGCCAGTGTAGGGTACAGAGCAGCGGGAAGGTGTGCTCTGATTGCAGTGCTCTAAGGATGATCCGAATCGCTGTGTTTTGGACATGTTGAAGTTTCTTGAGTAGATACTGAGACAAACCAGACAGAATTTAGTTATAATAGTACAGTCTTGAAAGTACTAATGAACACACACGTGTAATAGTGGCATCAACTGAAATATATTTGCGAATGGAACTGATGCATCTCCTCTCAAGACATGCAGCCTTTTCATATGTTCATGACATGTTGGTGAAATGTTAGAGCACTGTCCAGAATAGATTTCGTAATGACTATGTGAATTTAATGTTGATGTTGCTGATATTGATTGTTTCAGGTAATTGATATGAATGAGAAAGTCTTGTGTTGTGATCAGAATGGCCTCAGTTTTATCATCATTCATAATTTCACATCAGAAATACACCTCTCTACCCCATGGATTTTAGCATCAACTTCAGTGGGGTGGCTAGACTTGTATATGTGGGTGTCATCAGCGCACAATTGGTGAAGCACTGGATGATTATCTATGACCCTTGAGAGCGGCTCAGTGTATAGAATGAAGAGAACGGGTCCAACATTAGATCCCTGTGGAACGCCACAATATAGATCAACTGGACTGTATTGTATTCCATTTGCAGATACAATTTTAGTAATTTTGACTAAGTAGGACTTAAACCATAGTAAGGCTGTATTGTGAATGCCAAATACATGCTGCAGACGGTGAAGTAATATATCATGTCTATTGTGTCAAATGTTGCAGACAAATTAAGGAGGGCGGGGACTAAAATGTTTCCGCTATCCAAAGCAGAGATAATGTGATTAACTACTCTCAGAAGAGTAGTTTCAGTATTGTGGCAAGGGTGATGTGCAGACTGTACATTACTAAACAGACTGTTTGAATTCAAGTTGGGTTAGAATAATTTTTTCGTTTCATATGAACGGGAGATTAGAAACTGGGCGGTTGTTCTTTAAATCGTAATGGTCGAGTGGTATTAATAACATCAGTTAGTGAAGGCAATATTGGATGTAAGCACCCAGTCAGCAGTGATGTTGGAATTAGATCAAGTTCACATGACTTCATCACGATTGTCCCTACTGAATCCGTACTGAATCCATAGAGACAGATTTAAACGCTTCTAATGGTTGTCGCTGAAATTCTGTATCGTAACTGTATGGTGACGACGAGTCAAGTGAAATTCTGTTGTTAAGCTTATCTCTGATGGTGTGTACTTTGTCACGGAAAAAAATTGCAAATAGGTACGGAAGGTCTACTGGAGAGAAGGTATTGGTGGAAATGGTGTACATTGTTCCTTGAGATTAGTTTGTTAGTTATCTCGTGGAGATCTTAGTACTGTAATGAAATAATTTGACTAAATGGACTATTTTTGTGACGTTCTTCTTAGCGGCTTCATAGATTTATTTATGAATAGTGAGTCTGGTGGAAATCCAAAGCCTCTCCGCTTTACGACGGTCTCATTTAGCAGTGCGAAGCTGGTCCTTAACAATGCTATACCACGGAGAACACTTTTGAATTGATACTATGTACTTGGTGGCTGGGGCAACATGTTTTTCAAGCAATGAACGCAAGCAGTTATCGAGTTGTTCCGTTGTATGAGGAAAGAAATTTGTAAGATTTGCTTGGCTGTCATGCATTATTTTGGTTCAATTTATCAGGCGGGGGTTTCTCTTAGTAGCAAATAAAGTTGGAGGGTTAGGGACTCGTACTTCCAGATGGCATATAATGCAGATTTCATCTGATGCAACCAGTTCGTGGGATACAAGGGTGGATTGCAGAATATTATCTTCAGGTCTAAGAAGAATCCAGTCTAAAATGTGACCATGTTTATGGTGAGTTGGTTAACTGACTGTTTAAAGTTGAAAACATGAATGGAATCTTGGAGTTGATATGTGTATGAGTTTCCAGGACAGTTAATGGGAACGTTGAAATCTCCAAGAATAACCAGGTTGCCAGTATACTCCAGAAGATTCGGAAACTGCTCCAAAAAGAGAGATTCAGCAAGCTTGTGTTTTGTACTTGGGAGAGGGTGGATGAGGCAGAAGAAAACGGACAGATCTTTGTTCCAGTGTGAGTTTTGTTTGGACTAGTTCAAACGATGTGTGGCAGAAATTGAAGGTTGTTTTGTATTTAAGATATTTTATCATGAAATTCTTTGTGATGACAGCAAATTCACCTCCGCGAGAGAGAGAGAGAGAGAGAGAGAGAGAGAGAGAGAGAGAGAGAGAGAGAGAGAGAGAGAGAGAGAGAGAGAGAGAGAGAGAGAGAGAGAGAGAACGACTTGATGGAGTAACCGATGAGTATTAGATCCACACACTTGGTCTCATCGCCTAATGTTTTTAGCCATGTTTCTGTCAGGAAGAAGACGTCGATATTCTGATCGTTGATAAAATTAACTATTTCTACGCGCTTTTCCGGTGGTCTTACTGACTTGGCGTTGAATAATGTAATATGCAGTGGATTCTCTGGGATAGTTGACACAACGGTTGACTATTTAATAGGGAGCTTATAGACAATTCGGCCCAAAGAGAATTCGGCCCAATTTGGACCGAAAATAAGACAATTCGGCCCAACTTTAAAGACAATTCGGCCCAATTTTAAAGTACAACTGACAAGTATTTATTTGTAACATATATTTTGACAATTCTTATATAATATGTTTTATAATAAAATTTGGAACATTTTGTGAACAAGATAAATGTTTTCCGAAGTTATAATGGTTAGGAAAAACCGGAGAAAGAAAGGAGTATAGTAGAGCTATACGCTTGGTCTCAAAAACTTAATTCTCAAGAAAAACAACAGATATTCTCGTATTTGAACGTATTTGTTACAAATAAATTTATACAGATAAAATAGTTGAAAATTGCATAGTTAGTTTTTTTGCGATAATTTGACATAAATTTAATTCAGAACATTATTTCATTTTGCTGTTATATGTTACGAAAAGACAGATAAATGTGCACAATGAAAGATGCATCTTTACCAAAATTTCTTGTATTTTAAATTTCATTTAATTTGATAATGAATTATTAATAAACACCAAAAAAATTTAAGTTGTCATATTAATACCATTATAATCAAAACAGTTTCCGATTCAAAATATTAGCGTGAAATTTTACAACGTGTATGCCTTTTTAGTCAATCCAAACATATAACGTATGTATCAGAGAATACGACAAGAGACTGTTTATTAAATATGTAATCGTTTTCACTCAGTTTTCTTGGTTCCCTTTTGATCATGAAAATATGGCATGAAATTATTACATATCTGCATGCATGCATGCATGTATGTATGTATGTATGTATGTATGTATGTATGTATGTATGTATGTATGTATGTATGTATGTATGTATGTATGTATGTATGTATGTATGTATGTGTTTGTGCGTGCGTGCGTGTATGTTGATATAAATGTTCCTTGAAGCTGGTGAGTCTTATGTATACGGGCTGATGTATTTTGCTTTGTTTCACTTTATCACTCTCAGGCAATTATTTTCTTTCTTATGAGAGAGAGAGAGAGAGAGAGAGAGAGAGAGAGAGAGAGAGAGAGAGAGAGAGAGAGTTGAGCCACGTGAGTGGTTGAACCGTCCTATATTTTACCTTCGTTTTCCTTGAAAACACTGGGAACCAGTCTACTTTATTATGTTATTGTAATCGCATTATGGATTATGATATTAAGTAAATAAAAGTCACGAGATAACATTTAGTACCTAATTTTGATTTGTGCATTCAGAAATTAAAGTTATGTTCTATTTCGTCTGCAGATGATTACAATGTTTCCTGTCTATTTTTATTGAAAGAAAACTGCGCTAATCCAGATTATTGTTTTGCGACCTCAGTGCGAATTCTTCGAATCTGAGATAGATTGCTTTACGATATCAAAGTTACACATGGTTGTGTTGAGAGATCTTCGAAGCATGTTTTGGGGTACATTTGAATGTTTCGAGAAGTTGATTGCCACTTTTTTTCAATACGATTTGTTAATTTACGATTTATTTTTACGCATAGATGGGTAACAAAATGTAAGATTGTGTATTTTCCTTTAATAATATTATTTGCAACAGCTGATGTTTTAGTAGTTTAAATGGCCGCGCCAAGGGAGGTAAAATCAGGTGTTAAGCATTGGATGATTACTCCACTGTTTAACTTAGAAGATCTCCACTGACATTTTGCAGCGGTTTTTTTTTCTTCAGTTTTTATGGGGTGGGGTGTGTGAGCAGTTTTAAAAGAGAACACTGAATATTATGTTGCATCAAGTAATTTTAATGAATTAGGATAAAACGTAGACCAGCAAGCTGTTCTCAGCTTCCCTTCCCCCCCCCATTCCTACAGTAACAGTGTAAGACGTCAACCCTGTTATTTGTTTCACTACATATTTGGGTCCAAAAATTGATATTTGACTGATCATTGTGAATTCGTTGGATGAGTAGCACGATTACTGTTCTTGATTAAACAATACTATGTATCATACGATCACTTACATCAAAGCAAACTATGAGGTTTAGGATATTAAAATTATTTTCAAAGCATTATTTCTAAACTCGTGTCATTGTATTTTGGAGGTGTTATTTAAGTTTAGTGTAATTGTTCCTATGATAGGAATCGTTAGGTTGTACTTCATTCAGCACAAATCAAGATCAGTGTACATGCTGTGACGTCTTGATGTAAGTAAATGTGAGAGTTGAATCAAACACTATTGTTTTTCATTCTTGTCAAACTGGGAACATATTTGCAATGAGTTAGGTATTTAAATTTTCAAGGCAGAATAATAAATATAATTGCTGCTGCATGGACACAATATTCTATTACAGTAATATTTAAATAAACTATAATAAACAGAATACTAAAGGATAGGTTACTTCTGTAAATACGTACAGCAAAATGGCAATGCTCAGTTCTTGTCATTGATCAAATATTTGAATTCATTAGAAATAATAAGAAAACATGAGCATTAAATATATTTCTTAACTTTTCAGATAAATTATATCAGATTACAGCATTTCCATATAATAATGCATGGTTCTCCCATAATAATTAGGATCATTTTTTTTTCTATTTTTTTTTTTCTATTTAAATGCCATTGCCATTGAGAAAATACATTGATCTATTTGCAGAATATATATTGAAGGTGTCCCAAGACATATAATACATGAAAAAGGTTTTATTTTTGCATCCCAACATTTATAGATCATAAAATATTACTTTTGAAACTAATTTAGGGTGTCCTAGGACTTAGAGTCTCAAAACTTAACAATCATTACATTATTCTGAAAGAATTATTACCATGCCTAAAAAGATTAGGGATTCTATTTACCTTCCAGGTTTCTTCTCCATATATGCTGGCTGCTCTATATAGCCTATCATGTGCTGAAAAAAGGCATTAATTGGCTTGAAAATAAGTTATTATTATTCAGTGCTCAAAGAATTTTTTTTTAGACATGTGCCCTGCACTGGTGACATAAATTTACCACAAGCCATGACTGAAATTCCTCAAGGCTGGACTCCAATATTCACATGCACAAAATTTCACCTTCCAAAATATAATTCTTATGGCTTAAACATTCACATTCAAGTCAGTAATATGTGTAATAAATTGTGTTTTTATACATGCATCTAGCATCTCTACGATTTAGCTATAAATTATAATGGGGTGTTCCACTTCTTGATCCTGACTATGAAAATTAGCACAGTGAGCTCGTGCACTGCAGCTTTCAAACACATCTCTGTAGCTACTGTCAACCAATTAAGTAATATTGTTTTGTTTACTTAAATTGTGTACAAATCAAACATTAGGTAATGTTTTGTGTCTGGTTAACATCATTTGGTGCTGTATACTCATTTATGTTCTTCACTCAATATAACTTTGTTTTTTGCTTTGTCATATCTGAGCTATGTTGCTTCTTATAGGTGTGACAATAGATGGCGGTAAGCGATACACGCAGACTGTGGAGAGATCATTCCACATCTCAATGGCAGCCCTGGAAGCTGTGCCAGAAGGTACAAGATATTAATAAGATAACAATAATGCTTTATTTAATGAGGGTGACTCATTAGTCAAGGACTTTTCTGCCTTGAGGCTGAGTAGCGCAATTTTTTTTATGACAGTGTTGTACAAAGCTTATCAACATGGTCATTCCATAATAAATTATTATCAACGGATACACCACCAAGCCTTTCATGTTTGACATTTCAAATTGATGATTATTTATTGCAAAAGACAGCTTTGGGTTTCCTGACTTTTGTAGCGTTTGTGATATCTCCAAAATCAAAAATTTTGTTTTACCTTCATTACTTTCCATGATCCTATTTTGTTGTGCCTAGTTTTGGACTCGAATAAGATCAGAACTAGATGTGTATAAGGTTGCATCGTTTGCAAACAAATCTGTATTTGTGGATTAATTTTGTAATGGTAGATCATTGATATAGATAAGGAAGAGGAGAGGGCCCAAAACTGAGCATTGAGGGACCCCTGAATGAATAGTGCGAGTTTGAGAGCTAATATTGCCAATGCTTACTTGTTGAGACCTTTGGTTTAGGTATGATCTAAACCAGTTTAAACAAGGATTGTCAAACCTGTAACAGTTCAACTTTTGAAACAGTATTTCATGATCAACAAGATCAAAGGCTTTCTTGAAGTCAAGGAAAACAATCCCAGTCATATGTCCTTTATCCATTTCCTTCAGCCATAGATCAGTTAATTTGGTAAGTTCTATTTGGCATGAGTGGTACGTTCTAAAGCAGCAATTTTAAGAATTTGTGGACCAGTAATTTTAGCTCTTATAAATAATAAAAGAGCATCAAGTTTAATTAGTCTGGTTCTGAATACTGTTACTTAAGATGCTTATAAAGAAATTGTTGAATGTTTCCACAATGTCTTGAACAGATATTGCTTTATCTTCATTTTGCTTAAGTCTAGGTGGAAGACAACTGTTCTTGGGTGGGTTTAGATCTTTTAGATGCTTCCACAATGTCTTACTTTCATCAATAGCCTCTTTATAATAGTTCTCTTTTGCCTTCTCTATCAGCTGCTTAGATTTATTTCTCCACTTTCTATGGCTTTTCATATCTTTTTTTTTTGGTATTATTTCATGTGCCTCGCCTGATTGATCTCAAGATCAAGCCTTGCATTTTTTTAGCACAAAACACAAGACCAGACTTGTAACAGACATGCCAACCCTTATGATTTTGCCATAAGTCTTATGGAAATGATCCATAATATATGGACTTATGGGAAAACTCCACAAATAACAGAAATATGATTGTGATGTAATCTTGATTTGGACTTTTCAATGTTACATACGGATCTGGGTTAAAAATAGATTTAGTAGAATTGGTTGGTATTCAGAACAACTTTACAGGAGTATTTCAGACTAACTTTACATTTAATATTTAGTGGTGCAACGTGTCAGCATGATCACGCTGTTGATGTTTTAAGAATAACGGCATTCCTCAAGTGAGGTGTCAGGACAATAGGGACAAGAAATCTCCTAGAATGTGCAGAAGAATAAAAGGGACTATTCAGATTCTTAGAGAAAAAAAAGAGGAAGGGTAACAATTACATTTAGTTGACATAATATATATTGATTTGAGTATGTCACATGGCAAGAAAGATAATTGTATCACCACAGCCTGTAAAATTTAATTTTTGTATAAGGATTATGTAAGGTTGAGTGACATCTCCAAGCAGTTGAGCTCAGTAGGGTTTGGAACTGTAGTTTGTAAAATTTGTAAAACTACTGGATTTGATTACGGTTCAAGTAAACTTGACAAACTATTGAGTTGAATATGATGTTACTGTTGCAGTGATTAATCTACAATTTCATCCCAATGAGTCACAGGACTCTCATACAGTGGGGCCTTGACTTACGAGTTTAATTCGTTCCGTGACGGAGCTCGTAACTCAAATTACTCGTATGTCAAAATCCACTTTCCCCATAGAAATGAATTGAAATGGAATTAATCCGTTCCGGACCTCCAAAAAACACCGCAATATCGATAATTCTGAAGCATATCCTGATGTTATAGAGGTCTTTCCAGAACTCTCTAAGGTTGCGGTTTGTGCTCTCCGTCACCTCAAATCTGCGTCGGAACAGGTGCTTGGTAAAGAGTTTCTTGAAATTAGAAATCAACTGCTGGTCCATGGGCTGCAGGATATGGGTGATGTTGGGTGGAAGGTAGAGAACCTGCAGCAAATCATCGTAAATAGCTCGTGCCTCCTCACAGATTATAGCCTTCGTCACGGTATCTCCGGCGAGCTGCTTCTCCGTCAACCCACCATCAGCAGCTTCTCCATATTTTAACGGAGAGACGTCCGCTATTTATTATTTTAACGTCCTTGGCTAGCGTGATTGCCTGTATTGACTCCTTCAGCTTCAGTATGGTGCAGATCGTGGAAGTGCTACGCTCGTACTGCTTCGTCAAGTCGACTACATGCACACCTTGGTCATGTTTTTCCATAATTTCTTTCTTTAATTCAATGAATATCATCTGCTTCTTTGCAAAATAACCGCAAGCACAAATGCGAGCACAACACAAATGCTTCCACTGCGAGCTGACCGCTTAAAGTGAACGAGTGAGACACGGGATGATTGGCGGATGTTCATATGTTCACTGTGACGTTCGCTGCGCCAACTAGCGGTGGGGTATCTAAAGCTGGCTTGTAACCCGAATTTTAGCTCGCAACTCAAAGCAAAAAATCAGCCGAAAGACGACTCGTATCTCAAAAAACTCGTTAGTTGGGACACTCGTAAGTCAAGGCCCCACTGTATATTCAAATAATGAGTCCCACTTAAATGTAATGAGTACAATGATTCTGCAAACACATGGAGATACATTAATATACATATCAAAAGGGAAAACTGAGTGAAAACGATTACATATTTAATGAACATTCTCTTGTTGTATGTCTCTGATACATATGTTATATGTTTGGATTGACTAAAAAGGCATACATGTAAACTTTCGCGTTAATATTTTCAATCGGAAACTGTTATGATTAGAATGGTATTAATTTGACAACTTAAAATGTTTGTGGTGTTTTGAATATTCATTATCAAATTAAATGAAATTTAAAATACAAGAAATTTTGGTAGAGATGCATCTTTCATTGTGCACATTTTTCTATCTTTTTCGTAACATATAACAGCAAAACAGAATCATGTTCTGAATTAAATTTATGTCAAATTATTGCAAAATAACTAATTATGCAATCTTCTACTATTTTATCTGTATAAATTTATTTGTAACAAATACATTCAATACGAGAATATCTCTTGTGCTTGAGAATTAAGTTTTTGAGACCAAGCGTACAGCTCTACTATACTCCTTTCTTTCTCCGTTTTTTCCTAACCATTATAACTTCGGAAAACATTTATCTTGTTCACAAAATGTTCCAAATTTTATTATAAAACATATTATATAAGAATTGTCAAAATATATGTTACAAATAAATACTTGTCAATTGTATTTTAAAATTGGGCCGAATTGTCTTTGGTTGGGCCGAATTGTCTTTGGTTGGGCCGAATTGTCTTATTTTCGGTCCAAGTTGGAACGAATTGTCTATAAGCCGTTTTTAACCACTTCGGCTGAAACTGTTGAATTTTTGGTAATTTATGTATTACGCTGGAGGCTGAGCACACGTTTGCATCCTGAACATCAGATGACAAAACCAAATGCTTCTGATCAGTGGAATTTGAATCATTAAACAAAATATCCAATGTCCTTTGCTTACGGTCAATTTTCATCATCTTCTTTGGCAACATTTTAACCAGAAACATGAGGGGAACTGATGACATCCCATAATAGTATACTGTTAAGGAGTGAGTACCACATGACCGGTGCAGAGATAATATTTGCCTCGTGAAAAGAAAGTCCTGTTAAACAAAATTCACAAGTAAGCATGATGTTGGTCCTTTAAAATTTCTTGCGTCCAAAGGAATGCACATATGAACAACTAATGAGTCCCAGCGATTTTTTTGTGCATGCTGGACGTGGGATACAGGGGTAGATTAATCACTGCTGTTGCTGCATCAGTCTTCAGTCACACCTCTGTACTTTTAAATGCATGTTTTCCAGCTTGACAATAGAAGCTTATGATAAATTGTTCCTCTGTACTGAAAACTGATACAGCTTAAGGAAACAATCACTTATATAACTGAGAAGGTCTTGTTAGGGTTGGCAGGTCTGTCCTCATATGAAGTTTTGACAGTAACTTTAATTGACATACTGACATAGTTGTTTGACTGTAACAGTGATAAATATCATGTTAGGATATTCTGAACTCCAAGAATGTTATGAATACTACCCTTGACATGTACATTTTTAGCCCAGCCATACATATTAGCGACAATGGTTAATTGGTTAGCATGTTTTACTTCTGATTGAAAGGATGAGGGTTTAAATCTTGTTATTGGAACAGACAGGGTTAGCTCCCATGGTGTCCTTGGTCAAGACATTTTACTCAAAATTAAATAAATAACCTACTTGTGCTAAACATTCAATGCATATTTCAGCATTAAGTATAGTTGCTGCTTAGATGAGCAATGTTTTCACCATGATATGCCCTTGTAGGTTTTAGGACAGTAAAATTTTAAAGCTCATCCATATCCATAGTAACTTATTATAAAAGGCAATCTAAGCTTCTGCTGTGATTATTAGGTAGGTCAGCTAAATAGGCAATATTATCACACTCTGGCCATATGCAGAGATCTCTATGAACAATTTCATGTTGTAATATAGAGCAAATCATGAAAAGTAACAGTTTTTTGTCACTGCTTAGGTTCATGAAGGTGAACATAACTAATGATCTAATGTGAATTTGTTTACCTTTGATGAACAGGTGGCCAAGTTGTCTAAAGAGTTTGCCATCACCAATCAGATCATCTCACCTGAGGCCATGTAGGTTCAAGTCTTGGCTTAGCCGGTGTCTATCAGATAAAGTTTGGCAGTAGCTTCCTGTTTGCTAGAAATTTTATTGTAATATAGTGATGCGCTTGATGGACAGATTGCTTGTGGTACAGGTATCCCCTTGTTGGTACAGGTTACTTGTTTGATAATGAGACACCCTTGATGGACAGATTACTTGTTTAAGGATGAGACACCCTGATGGACAGGTTACTTTTTTATGGATGAAACACCCTGATGGACAGGTTACATTTTTATGGATGAAACACCCTGATGGACAGGTTACTTTTTTATGGATGAAACACCCTGATGGACAGGTTACTTTTTTATGGGTGAAACACCCAGATGGACAGGTTACTTTTTTATGGATGAAACACCCTGATGGACAGGTTATTTTTTTATGGATGAGACACCCTGATGGACAGGTTACTTTTTTTTGGATGAAACACCCTGATGGACAGGTTACTTGTTCCATGGCGATGTCTATGATAGATAACTTGTTATACAGAGGTGCCATTGATGTACAGGTTACCTGTTTCTCCTTTGAATACGTTCCCCA
The DNA here is from genome assembly GCA_029339505.1 of Unio delphinus. Classification (NCBI taxonomy): domain Eukaryota; kingdom Metazoa; phylum Mollusca; class Bivalvia; order Unionida; family Unionidae; genus Unio; species Unio delphinus. The sequence goes on from JAQISU010000014.1 coordinate 16,620,605, forward strand.
ATCACGTTACTTTAGGGATATTAGCCTGCTACCTCGCGAATCCAGCCCTACCAAAAGACGAAAATTCGTCTTTCCTGTCTATGTCATATAGACAAAGGGCAATAACTCTTGCCCCTTACCTCCCCTTGCTACCCGCTAGGTGTCGCTTCTTTAGTTTTTTAGCTTCGCTGTACGCGAAAACACGTACAATTAGACCTCCAATGAATCCAAGCCATCTTAGTGTAAATTCTGACCATCCGAAGTTAAATTTGGAATTACTGTGTTGGATAATCATTCCTCTCCAGGTCGTATACATTATTTTACAATATTTTCCAATTTGAGTGACTTTGTCACCTTTTCTAGACTTCGGACCAGGTTGCAACGTGGTCAAGCACGCTTATGGCGGTACTAGCATGTAATACATGTAGCACTCAATAATTTCGCTTATTCCGTATGTAACGTTTACGATATTAGCGATTTAATAACGTGCTGCATTGATAATTTGTGCTTTATTTACCTGCTTTGTCGTTTCAGTAGACTTCAAAAAAGTCTTTGAACGACCAAGTTGCGACTATTTAATGGCGGACTTCGTGTTGTAGTCACGAGTTCACGCGACACTTAATCATTTCGCTTCCTCCGTTAGTTACGGTTATGGAATAGCGACTTAATAGCGTGCTGAATTGTTAATTTGTGCTTTGTTTATCTTTTTTTTTCGTTTCAGTAGACTTAGTCTCTAAACGACCAAGTTGCGACTATTTAATGGCGGAATTCGTGTTGTAGTCACGAGTCCACTCGACACTAAATCATTTCGCTTCCTCCGTTAGTTACGGTTATGGTAATAGCGACTTAATAGCGTGTTGAATTGCTAATTGTGCTTTGTTTATCATCTTTTTCGTTTCAGTAGACTTCGTCTTGAACGAACCATTGCAACACGCTCACGGCGATAACTAGTGTTGTCATTAAGAGTTAACATGGCACGGAATAATTTGACTACTCCGTTAGTACCGGTTATAGTATTATCGAATAAATAATATGCTGAATTTTTTAATTTGTGCTTTGTTCTCTTCTTTTGTCGTTTCAGTAGCAAAGTCGACAACGAAGGCATGAATGGCAAAATGGGTGTTGGCAATGTGGAAATGGAGGAAATTATGTTGACATGGTTTAGGCTGCCCAGTGGATGTAAATTTCACCGCAGGTCCGTGCATGGCTTTCGGGCCTGTAAGTCCGGACACATGGAGTCTATTCTGGATCAATTGGATCCATTTTAATGCTTTTTCGCCGGCCGTCCAGTCGACACCGTCAGTTAAGCCGGCACTTCAGCAGGCTCCAACCGGCATTAGCCGTCCATCCGGCACCGTTCGTTCAGCCCAAATGGCACCGGCCGGCCAGCCGACCTTCCAGCCTGCGTCAACAGGCACCAGCCGTCCACCCGGCAACGACCGTTCAGCCCAAATGGCACCGGTCGTCCAGCCGACCTTCCAGCCGGCATCAACCGGCACCGGCCGTCCAGCCGACCTTCCAGCCGGCATCAACCGGCACCGGCCGTCCACCCGGCAACGACCGTTCAGCCCAAATGGCACCGGTCGTCCAGCCGGCATCAACCGGCACCGGCCGACCATCCGGCAACGACCGTTAAGCCCAAATGGCACCGGTCTTCCAGCCGGCATCAACCTGCACCGGCTGTACATCGGATTTACGGAGATTATAGTGATGTACCTGTCAGTCAATCTACACTACTGGTTACATATCACTACCATGAGAGAAATGTTATAGATGAATCTCCGTCCAATCAAACCATTCGAGAGGCAGGTGCCGGTCATAGCCGGACCTTCGCCGACATTCCGGCCGACCATATACCAGACAAATCAGTCGGTATTGCCTGTGTACACCTCCCGTCACGTCAAATACGTGACGGTGTGATTTTAAAACAAGGGAGAATTAGTGACATTATCAGAGGTGACGGAATTGAGTTATCTATGCCACTTGGTATGCGCTACCCAGATATGGCAGCTTTACCAGAACAGGACTTTCAGGCCGACCATTCGCCAGTTCAATCAGCCGTTAGTGCCGGCCGTCCATATCTTCACGGCTTCTCCACAAGGGAGATTTAGTGAAAGTGTCAATTATGACAGAATTGCGTCATCTAGGTCACCTGGTATGCTGTACAGATATGCAAGCTGTACCAGAACCAACATTCCCTCTGAGCGAATGGTAGATGGGCGCGCAGTGCTGGCCGCACTACATAAGCATTATGTAATTATTATTACCTTACAGCCGGCACCAGGCGTCCATCCGGCAATGACCGTTCAGCCCATATGGCACCGGTCATCCAGCCGATCTTCCAGCCAGCACTAACCGGCACCGGGCGTCGATCCGGCAATGACCGTTCAGCCCAAATGGCACCGGTAGTCCAGCCAAGCTTCCAGCCGATACTTGCCGGCACTGACCGTCCATCTGGCTCTGGCCGTCCAGCCCAACAGGCACCGGTCGTCCAACCGTATGGAGATTTTAGTCATATACCAGTCCGTCCGACTGTACCGCTGTACCAGCACGGGGACTTTTATCATACCGCAATCCGCACAAATCGGATTGACGAAGATTCTAGTGATGTTTCCGTCTGTCAATCCGTACTACCGGCTACATATCACTACCATGACACAGATGTTGGCGATGAATCTCTCGATCCAACCCGACCATTCGAGCGGTCGGTGCCGGTCATAGCCGGCCCGTCGCAGTCATTCAGGCCAAACATATGCCAATCAATTCATTCGGTATTGCCGGCCGTCCATAGGCTAACAGCTCATCCACAAGGGAGAGTGAATGCCTTTATCAGAGATGTCGGAATCGAGTCATCTATGCCACCTGGTATGCATTACCCCGATATGGATGCTTTACCAGAGCAAGATTATGCACATAGTGAGTGCGATGAATCGCAGGCAAATCAGCTGTATGCAGATCCAACTATGGAACGGACTGAGTTCAGCTTCAAAGCCGCAGTGGAGGAAATTTATAGGGTGTTGGCCCCTTCAGAATGCCCTCCACCTCCTGCTGCCATTACCGACTATAAGGTTAGAGCGTCGGTCGATCTGGATGAGGGGGAAGAGACTCTGTCCTTCCGCCTCCTTCCCCAGTCGACAAAAATTAAGGAAATTAATGACCGTCTGTCGACACGTATAGGGGATCCAGGAAATGCTAAGGCGTTCTTTTCCGAAAGTCAAGTACCAGCGTCGTTTTCAGGTCGAGGGTACAAAACTCACTCCGATGCGTTCAGTACTGAGGTCCTGGCTCTGGATAAAAATATGGCAGCAGTCCATATGTCTGCTCCATTGTCTTATAAAGTGGACAAAACTGTGTTCAATGCCAAGTCCAAGCTGGTTCGAAATGTAGTCGCTACGTCTTCACTGTTAGACCTAGCCTCCCTAGCCATTTTCAGGATCGCTGAAAAATCTGGCAATGAACATGCTTGGGAATCGAGGGCCTGGTTAGCTAGGGTTCTTAACAGGGCAGCTCACCATTCCATGGCCAATGCGCTGACTGCTTCTGCCAACCTAGACCTGATACGTCGTGACGCATGTCTGAAGGGCACGTCGCTTAAACCCCATCATAAGCTGGCTAGATATGACCGACGTACATTTCACGTCCCTATCCCACGAGTAGCGGACATTTCTCCGTTGTGCTTGTCGGGCTCGGTTTATCAGTTCCATGTCATACCTTTTGGCCTCAATTTTAAGCCCTGCGGTTAGTACCAAGGTTATGGATTACGTCGTCACCCTGTTCCGCTCGACTTCATCTATTGCGTCGGCAGTATATTTGGACGACATCCTCCAGAAACATCTGTCAAGTTCTACTCTGCTCAAAGGCAGAAACGATCTTATATCACTTTACATCATATAGGCTTTCTCGTGAACTGGATAAAGTCTGATCTCTGTCCAATCCGGATGTTTGGTCCATCTGGGTGTGGAGTTTCTCCCGATCTGAATCTGGTCTGGCTTCCTCGAGTTTGCGATCATCCAGATATTTGCACTCGTAGAGTCCGTTTCCGACAGGATGCGCATTTTAGCAAGAGAGTTGCAGATCCTCGGATTATTCAATGCGGCAGCAGACTTGATCCCGCTCAGCCGTCCTTTTATGCGCCCTTTACAAAGGACGTTGCTAGCGTAATTGCGCCCTTTTCAAGTCCCTTCGATCCCAGAAAACAGTCATGCTCACGCCAGAGATACGATCATTCTTGAGTCAATGGCACAAACCCTGTGGGCTGTCCACAGGGATTACTCTGGAGATACCCCAAGCGGGGATAACGGTATGTTCCGCCACTAGTACCTACGGTTGGGGTGCCCACCTGTTGCCGGACTTCGATACTGTCAGCGGCACGTGGGTGCCAGGGGCGAGCCCTTTCCACATCAACCTTTCAGAAATAACGGCTGTCATCAACGCCTTTCATTTCGGGCAGGATCAACTCTTATTACAAACTGCCCTCATTATGTCAGACAACTTTGTGGTGGTGCCTTGCCTTAAAAACATGGGGACACCAATCACCAGACCTGTGCAATCTGAGCTGGCAGTTTCTACATTGGTTTGACAATCTCCACCTCAATGTACAATTCCGGCACATTCTTGGCAGACTCAATGTCTTGGCTGACACTCTATCTAGTCATTCACACAGAATGGTCACTCCATCAATCGGACTTTCTTCCAATTGACACACTTTGGGGACGTCTGATGATTGATCTTTTGCAACAAGGTGAAATCGCAATTTGTCCACCTTTCATCTCACAGGTTCCAGACCCAGAAGCTTGAGTCGTGGATGCTCGATCAATCAGCTGGGAAGGGTTGTGGTCATTCTCCTACCCTCCCACGGTCTTGGTACTGAAATTAATCCAGAAGTTAAGGGGTCAGAACTGTCAGATGGTTCTGATTGCCCCTCTTAGATGGAACAACTCCTGGGTCTCCGATCTACTCAATCTAGGCGATAGATCTACCCAGGAAGATTACAGTCAGCACAAGTATTCGCAAGCAACCGCGGCCAGGGGTGTTCCACCCCTGTCCGGACCGTCTTTATGTTCAAGCTTGGCTCTTGTCCAGACAGCCTTGCAAGACAAACAGTTTAAATCTTTGATTGTGGAGAGAATCTCGAGAGCAAGAAGGCCCTCTACTCTGATGGTTTACGAGGGCAAGTGGCATGTTTTCAGGGACTGGTACCATATCATTCACATTGTTCCTCTGAGTGTCACAATCCCTCAACTGTCCTCTGAGTGTCACAATCCCTCAACTGGCCAACTTTTCTCTGGCTTTTCGAGGAGAAACAGCTGGCTCCAGTTATTATCAAATGCTACCGCTCCATGATATCAGACACATTCCGCCATTCTGGTACATGTGCTATCAGCCATGACAAAGATTTGTCAGATCTTTTAGACATTTTAAAAATTCAATCGACTTATATCCCTCACCCTGTTTCCAAATGGAATCTGTCCTGGGTTTTAACATGACTCAATTCAGACAGTATTGAGTCTTTAACCCACGATTAGTTAAAGCTACTATCATACAAATTGGGTTTCTTGATAGTCTTAGCTTCAGCATGCAGGGTGAGCGAGTTACATGTCCTTTCTAGTGACCCGAACTCTCTTCCGTTCCGATCAGAGGGTTTGATGGTCCTCTTGACGCAGCCAGGCTTCGTAGTCCAAAATAGATTACCATACATTGGCGATCAACGAGTCGTCATTAGCTCGCTTTCTTTATAGATAAGTCAGGATCAACAGCCATGTAAGATCCTGTTTGTGCACTCTAGCACCATTTCAATGCATAGAGGTGAGTCAGGTCACATACAAGCACCTCTTTCTTCTGGTGATAGCTGGGACATGAGATATCACCATTCAAGCCCTTGCTTCATGGCTGAAGTGGGTTATACGCTCGGCGTACTCTGAGGATTCGCAAATCAGTCACATTATAGAAGCTATTGGCTGACATGCAGAGTCAACCTTCTACAGTTTTATCTTCAAGCTTGTACTCGCAGAGGCAAACATTGATTCTAGTAGGTCCGGTGTTGGGCAGCCCAGACGCCCACCAGACCCATGTGCAACAATCAGCACAGCCTATTAGCTTCGCTGGATTCGCCAGATAAATTTTCGTAGGTAAGAAGATTTCAATAACTATCTTCTTAACCGTATAAAGGGGTCACATATCACGTGACCCTGGGCTGTGTTGCTGATTGAAAATTAGGAGACCGGGTTATCATTCACATGGGGAATCCAACCATCATTCCCTATAGGATACCCGGGGTGGAGGTCGGATGCTCCGCATTCCCTCCTCCTATTACTTATTCTCCTAAAGTAATGTGATTGGGGAACGTATTCAAAGGAGAAAGCAAATTTTGTAGTAAATTATGTTTCTCCGAGAATACTTACCCAATCACATTACTAAGAAACCCTCCCAACCACCCCGCCATGCGAGCATCCTTGTGTTTTATATACCGCTCAGCTTAAAAAACTAAAGAAGCGACACCTAGCGGGTAGCAAGGGGAGGTAAGGGGCAAGAGTTATTGCCCTTTGTCCATATGACATAGACAGGAAAGACGAATTTTCGTCTTTTGGTAGGGCTGGATTCGCGAGGTAGCAGGCTAATATCCCTAAAGTAATGTGATTGGGTAAGTATTCTCGGAGAAACATAATTTACTACAAAATTTGCTTTTATGAGGATACCTTTAATAAGTTGCTTGTTATGCATATATACCCTTGATAGATGTTATTTGTGATATGGAGATGACTTTGATGGACAAGTTAAATATGACATCAGCGTCTTTGATGTACATATTACTTGTTATTTGGCGATGCCTTTATTATATGGAAATATAGTTCCTTGTGATTCAGAGATGTGCTTGATGGACTGGTTTCTTGTCATACAGCTGTTTCATTAATGGACATGATACTTGTTTCACAGATGTGCTTTAATGGAGATGGCTTTGATAAGTTACTTATTATTTGGAGATGTCATTGATGGACAAGTTACTTTCTATACAGGGATGTCATTGGTGGACAAGTTACTTTGTATTATGGAGATGTCCTTGATGGACAGGTCACTTGTTAAACAGAGATTCCTAGACTTATTTGCTTTACAGTGGTACCCAGAATGGACAGTTTGCTTGTTTTGTATAGAGATGCCTATGAATGCTATTTGTTTTATGGAGATTTCTTTGTGGTCTTGTTCAGAGATGGAAATTTTCCAGTTTTAGTGAGAAATCCAGACTGATTTTCCTTGTGCAGAAAAATGATCAGCTGACATTTTTTTTTTCTTTCAAAAGTTGGAATATTTGTTCCTAAATGTAATTCAGGTAGGAAAGATGGTAACAAAACACCAAGATACCATATACTGGAAGTTAATTGTGCAGATGGGAATTCTTCATTTAATTTGTTTATTATGCAGTTTTGAGAATTGTCTAGCACCCTCAAATCTTTTTGTGGCTTCTTCAGAATTGAAATTTGTTGAAAAATAAAATCCATTCAGACGGTCACAATAATGCATTGTAAACATATTCAGAAATTGGTCGGACCTGGACATACCTGGTTCATCAGCTGCCAAGAGAAAATTAATTATGGATCATCAGTCAAACAATTGTTCCCTTACCATGTTGATAGAAACAAAACACAGGGAGAAACACAGTTTTAAATAGCCAGATGCTCCCAGCCATTGTTTTGCAGTCATTTTCATCTTTAAAAATTACACTGATAGCCTCAGGCCTCCAAGAAATGTTTCTGGTCAGCCAATTATACCAGTTTTTCATTACAATCCCTAGCTTTTTTATTACCTCAGTAAAGAAGCAACAATTTTTTAAAAAAATATCCCGAAATTGATATGTACATCTAATTGAGCTGGTTTAGCTGAGTACTTGAAGTGCTTAGTTCATTATATATTCTAACCATTTATAATGCTTTTAAAAACAACAACCTACTGACCCTAATTTTAAAACTAGTAGGAAACTCGTTTTTTTCTTTTAATTTCACAGAAGGTGCCCTGGCCATTTGGAAAATGGTTTAATACAAGCTGAAAGAATGGGTACCAACAGTTCTTAACAATGGAAGTGTCAAAACAATGAAAGAGTATTCATGTTAATAAATGATAATAATAGTTAATCGTTTCTTACATGCTTTGATGATTTTGAAAGTGTTGTGCATGTTTTCAGTTACTTGTGAAATTCTGCACTTGACACATTCTGTGGAGAATCATGGAAAATTGTCAGGGTATGCTTTTTATTCCGAGATTCTAAATGGTTGTCTTTGTTTTTGTTATATAGATATGCTTCTGAAGTACATGATGCTTGTTTTATACAAAGATGTCTTTGTTTGACAGGTTCCTTTTCATGGGGACGTCCTTGATATTTTTTTTTTTTATAGAGATGCTTTGATGGACAGGTTATTTCATATATGGTGATTGCTTGATGGAATTATTGCTTGTTATTTGGATATATTCTTGATTGACAGGTTACATGTTATATAGTGATTCCTTGATGGTCTTATTCATTGTTAGTTTTATATATCCTTGATGGACATGTTACTTGTTATTTGGATATATCGTTGACGGACAGATTACTACATAATATAGTGATTCCTTAATGGACTTGTTCATTGTTATTCGGATACATCCTTGATGGACATGTTACTTGTTATTTTGTGATTGCTTGATGGACTTGTTGCTTGTTATTTGGATATATCCTTGATTGACAGGTTACGTGTTATATAGTGATTCCTTGATGGACTTGTTCCATTTATTCAGATACATCTTTGATGGACAGGTTACTTGTTATATAACAATTGCATATGGACTTGTTCCTTGTTATTTGGATACATCCTTGATGGACTTTTCCATTTATTTGGATACATCCTTGATGAACAGGTTATATTGGTCATTTACATGTTATATTGTTCCAAACAAAATTGTTTACATGTTTCTGAGAAACAAGAACTCTTCTTATTTTGTAAGTGAATCTAATTAAATTGCAAATTCCTATTACAGGCAATTTTTAATTACATTTGAATCCTTTATATTAATAATTAAAAAAAAGGCCATGGTAGTTAGAAAAAGATTCAGTTTGGAAATAGAGCAAGCTAAAATACTGTTACATGTTATAAAGAAATAAGACCCACTTTCTATTCAAATTAGCTGGTTAGATCAATTCAGACATATACATCAGAGTATCCATTTATTGGTTTTTAATGAAAATGTACTATATGTCTTTCAGGCAATAACCCAAGCAAGCACCTTTCCCAGGTGTCAGTGATGATCAATCATGACAAAGCTGAGTTCCTTTTGTGTACATTGAACCACAAACATTTGTTACAGCAGACATTGGACCTCAACTTCACAGAGGGTGAGGAAGTCACCTTCTTCCTCAATGGACAAGGTAAATTTCCCAAAATCATGTTCAGCATCCTGACATTTTTACAAGTGTATATTCTTGTTTTCATGCTGAAACGGTATTTGCTCACTGTGTATAGTTTATTGCACCTTGACTGTGTATAAAGTCAGAACTGTTCTAAGTACAGAAGAATTGTAATATTTTATAAAATTACTTAAATTGATATATATGTACAAAACAAGTACAAACTTGTGTATGTGAGCTTTGCATAGTTTTAAAACTAAAAATTTAAATTTACACTCATTGAAACATACATTTATCCATACTACAGTAGTTACATATATGCACTCCTCAATGCATACATATTTTCCATATCGCCATATATAAATATATACAGTCATTGATACATGCATTTTCCATACCACCATAGATGCATAATATCAGTGGTCTCACAAGGATTTTAAAGCATGGAGTCCAGGACTCCCATTTTGGTAAAATTAGGGAGTCCCACCAGCAAAAGTTGCAGTCCCCTCCCAGAGAATGTTGAACTTTGCAGATTAGAAGAACTATTGGTTGGCAATGAGTTTAATTTCCACATTCTTTATAACACTGACATATACAACCATGTTTGCCTATTTGGCTCATCTGGTAATTCTGCACGATAGGTCATTTCTGTAAACATTGAATCAAGTGCTGTTTTGGTTGAAAATTCAATTTTTGGCAGAAATGTTGATAAAGATTCCATAAACATTACATCTTTTCAAGGTCATGCACAGAATAGTCCGCCATAAATCTGCCAAGCACTAAGTAAGGCATCATACACTTTCTTACACTTGGCTACTATCCCATCCAGACTATCAGTTCTAGCATCTTTAGCACCCTTTTGAATCTCATTAAAAGCATTGTCAGTTTGCCATTTAACCCCAAAATACTTGTCCAACTTTGCAAACAATGTTTAGACAAATGTCATGATGTGTTTTGATTTCAAGGTCACATGCACAATTTATTTGGCTACAATCAGAAATGAACACAATACAGTCCTACCTGTTTATCTTGACATTCTCGGGACCGAGGAAATATTGTCGAGATAAGCAGATGTCGAGATAAGTGTTTGGGGGGGGGGGGGGGGGGTCTGCACACAAAAAAAATGCAAGTTAAATTCTTCAATAAGGGGTAACCGGTCATCACTGAGTAGTATTTACACTTTGAAAACAACAATGTAAATTTTTAGTATGTGAGGACAAAACTAGAGTGAAATGCACTTGTATATTGACAAATAACATTTGGTTACCTTTGTGTAATAAAGTCCACAATAAAATATTGCATCGGTCAAATCCTGATATGAAAAACGCAAGAGATTCAATGTCAGATTAGCACATGTGTGCCTAGTTGTTAGTTGCATGCTTAAGTACATGTACTTAAATCAGCCTTGATTTTGGTCAGTCTGTTCCCATATTATTGAGGCCACCAAGGGGATGGGGCTTTTCACGGGGAAATGAAAACCTGTCAACACGTTTGTTTAAACAGTACATGTATTTATTTATATATAAGTCATCGTGAAAAGTACATCAAAGAAAACAAGATATGTGGCTGATATGATTAATGAAGGTATAATATTGTATTAAATGACCAAAAAAAAGTATTAAAAAAATTATTCTTAAAATACAATATTATTAAAAGTGGTATACATTTAAAATACGTCTCAGAGATAGCAGTTCAAAATACAAATACATACATGTAACAGTAAAAGATTTTAATGACAAATACATGTAAATGTAGTTGAAATTATTGTCTATAACATAATCAATTCAAACAAATTACAATAAAATTTCATTTAATTTAAATAATTATAATTAAATGTTTGCACAACAAGTGTGCACGGAAGATACATGCATTCTGAACTTTATGCAAGCTTTTTCTGCTTGAGTCTTGTATTATGACGATTTTTAAAGCGACTGAACCAACCACTTATTGCAGCGAAGTTCTCCACACAAAGTTTTTTTTGCAAATTCTTTCGCTTTTTCGATGATCATATCATGATCTATGGATAAAGTGGTTTCATTGAACCATTTAGCTGTGGCTTCCTCCACCTCTACAAATTTAGCAGTCTTCTGCTTCTTCCTTTGGTGAGTGCAGTTACCTTCAACATAGTCTTTCTTTACAGACTCATCAGCTTTCATCCATCCTGACAGGGTGTTATGTTTAATTGAAAATTTTTTGCAGACGTCTTTGCGAGATGCTCCACCCTCAACTTCAATAACAGGCAGAGTTTCCAGAGAATGTAAATTTAATTTGCGTTTTACACTGGTGTTGGTAGCCATCATAAATATAAACTTAAAAAGAAGACTTTCACAGCACAATATTCTTGTTTTAATCACTGATCACTTTGGAAAATGCTATAATCTATCAGAGATCATTACTTTTATGTTAGTTGCCGTGAGAGGCCAACTTAATAACTTTTAACCTACCACGACATTATAGCCTGGCGGCAAGATCAACTAATTGTTGAATAAGTACATGTTGTAACTGGCCTCTTGCAAATATAAATGGTTAGGCTGGAAAATTAAAATTGGTGGCATGATCAACTAATTGTTAAACAAAGTATGGTCCGGAACTCGCAGCTGATCGACATGAACGATTAGGCGGTGAAATTTAAACCTGGTGGCAATATCAAACTGTTGTTGAAACAAAGTATGGGTCGGAACTCACAGCTGGTCGACATGAATGATTAGGCGGCAAAATTGTAGTCTGGCGGCAAGATCAACTAATTGTTAAACAAAGTATTGGTCTTAACTGGCAGCTTGTCGACATAAACGTTTTGAAAACAAAGGATTTGTTCAAGCTGGGACCAAGGGCTTCTGTCGACATAAACGTTTTTCTTTTATCTCGACGTCGACATAGGCATGACAATTTGATAGAAATAGTAGACCACGGGAACGGGACTTTGCTTTTTTGTCGACATAGGCAGCTTGTCGAGATAAGCGATGTCGATATAAATGGGTAGGACTGTAATGGAAACTAAAGTTTTGATGTACTCTTGTAATAACCACATGTACATCTCGTCTTTCTGCCTCGGAATTCAGTCACTGTAACTTTCAGCACATTTTCTCACCCAAGCTGACATTCAAAGTATTTGAACTTGCTGCCCAGCTGCTTTTGATGTACTGTTATAAATATAGCAGGCAAATTTGAGGGTAGTTTAACCACTGAACTCTATCATTGTAAATATCAGCACAGCTAAAATGAATAAATAAATAATCAACACATTCTCCAACTCAGTAGGTTATTGAAATAGGACTGGCAAGCCTTTCAGTTTGTTGCCCAGCTATTTGCATGCGTACGGAGGACTCCTGCATGGGTGATTTACCTGTCCAGGTTCAAAACATTGCGTCCATATATGCATAATTAAGCGTTTCTGAGATCTCTGCATATATACATACAGTCATAGATGCAGAGATAGGTTCAAACATGTATGAGTTTCAGGTGTTTTTGTTTGTTTTTTTTATGGTTTAACGCCATTTTTCAGCACAATATAGGCTATACATGGCGGCCAGTATTAATGGTGGATGAAGAACTCTGAAATCCCCCGGAAAGAACCACAGACCCACGAGAAACTACTGGCAAGCTTTCTTACATAACTACATTAGCCGAAGTTTAGACCCGACCCACACAGACAGAGGTGAGATGGCAGTGATCCATAATGGACAGCGCTTTAGACCACTTTGGTCACTCGGGGACCCAAGAGTTTCAGGTGAGGAAGGACAATGGAGTTTTCATTACATTTGCCCATCTGGATGAGTGAAAGTTTAAGTCAATTATCACATAAAATGGAGAAAAAAGACGTTTTCTTTAACTCTTTCACTACCACTGATGTGTATATCCGCTGCCTAAATATGCCTAGCCTCACCAGTGACTGATAAATCCGCTTGTAAACAGAGCACTATTACTCCCAGTGACGGATATATCCGCTTGCCTTATATGCTTCCTAAACCATAGTGACGGATAGATCCGCTCTGTATGTCATTGTTACAACCGGTCGTATTGGTCAATATATGGAAATAAAAGTCTATTCAACCAATCAAATTAGAGTTAACAAATGATTGTTCTTACTAAATCTGGTTCCTTTTTTCAAATTTGTACCGCGTGTTTGTTGATAGATGCATTTGTAGTTGACCGTGGAAACCATGGCGTTCACTTACGAAAGCGATTCAGATTCCGACTTTTCCAGTTTTTCTGAGGATTATATTGACCACCATGAATTAAGAAGTATTGGAAATGATCTTAATATATCTTATTTATCAAGTCTGTCAGAAATTGAGACAGAAACTGATGATGAAGACGACGAAGTGTGGACAAGAGAACCACGTGCGTCGAAAGTAATGGAGTTTACAGAAAGCGTCGGCTCAGTTTTCGTTTTGGATGAGGGGGAAAAAAATAGATTTTTTCTTTAAATAGATATCACGAGGAATTACTTAAGAAATAGTAGAACATAGTGACTAGGTAACAGTGTTAGTAATTAAATGTATATATTTGATAAATAACTTAGTATAAAAGACTCCCAGATAAATTTTAGTGTTTACAAGCAGTTATGTGTTATATTCCTGGATAAATTTTAGTGTTTTCAAGCAGTGTTTTGTGTTATATTCCTGGATAAATGTTAGTGTTTACAAGCAGTGTTTTGTGTTATATTCCTAGATAAATGTTAGTGTTTTCAAGCAGTGTTTTGTGTAATATTCCTGGATAAATGTTAGTGAATAAAAACAGTGTTTTGTGTTATATTCCTGGATAAATGTTTGTATTTTCAAGCAGTGCTTTGTGTTAATTTTAGTGTTTACAAGCAGTGTTTTGTGTTATATTCCTGGATTTCAGCAGGATAAAATAATCAAACAGATATAAGGTAGTTATAGCTTTTATATATGCATGATTTTAGCCTATAATCAGTTTATTAGAGAGAAAATAACTAACACAATCCAACCATACATCAGCTAAAAAGTTATCATTTGGCTACAGCAGCATTTGGCTCTGGTAGTCAGCCCACAAATCAGCTGCAGTAGTGACCCCAGCAGCTAGGCATAGCAGTGAGCCACTACAGTAGCATTAGTAGTTAAAGAGTTAACAAGTGGAGACCTTTATTCAGAGTTTGCTTTAGCCAACATAATGAATAGAAAATAATGGTTCTGTTGCTTATTGCTAGGAAGCGTAACCATTTATAATTAGTATATATCAGCCAGATGCATACAGATTTTGTGGTATAACTAAATCATTTGATGTCCTTGGACATAAGTTTCATTTACATAAGTTTATCATACACCAGGAATACTGAGTTATTTGAAATGTTTTTAGCAGCCTTGCATTTCGATTTCAATTACTATACAATTACTGGTTTTCAAAGTGTTATTTTTGTGAGTTGTAAATGGTGGTTTTCACATTGATCTGACACTCATCATCATCTGAACAGTAGACATGTTGGACATTTTGAAAGTTTTATGGTGGTGGATAGGGACGTACAAGAAAGAAAAGAAAATTGAAAAACTAAAACAAAACTGCAAGATAAAAGAAAACTGCAGATTCTAAAGAACATGAAAGTTTAATTGGCATGGCTTACTGGATTTTAATGGCTGGAGTTTGACGAGGATTCAGTTCTGCTATTTTGTTAAATTTGTTGAAAATATACATTAATGTTAGACTATAAAATCATCTTGGTTTTGGTTTAAAGGGTGTAAAGGTTATGTGCATTGTTTAGAACATGAACAAGAGTTAGGAAAGCCCAAACGTATAGACCTTGCTAAATCATTCAAACAAAATGGCAAATTAAGTTTCAGGTTTAAGACTTCAACAATATTACATAAGTATATGACCAGTAAAATTTATGCAGGACAAATAGAAGCTAAATTTGCATGCCCTGCAAGAGATACGTCTAAATGAAATTTTTTTGACCTCACAGACATGCATTTACAGTGTGACCCCACTATAACACAGTTTTTGGGATCCAAAAGAACGGAACCGTGCTAAGTACCAAACCATGTTATAACCAACCAGGTCAGTTAGCTGAAGAGAATGATACATTCTCATCCCAACTCAACAAATTAGAGGGATGCAAGGGGGTGCAATAATATATCGTTGTTCATTGACACTGCTCTCAGCCTGTTCTAGATTTAAAAAAGTACTTAAAATAGTTGCTACATCTTTCGTGTTTGTATGTATATAAAATGTGCAATATAAGTATAAATAATTGAGAATGTGAATTGAATTTTTTTATCCGTGCTAGTAATCATCAGAAATGTGCATTAGGAAGTATAATTTCTATGATAAAAACAATGCCATGTCCGTTCGAATCTGTCATTAAATGTCTTGCAAATACTCTCACACAAACTTATGAGACCAGTGTTTTTCTGCAACATTCATGGCTGCTCGTTTTATCCAAAGGGTCTGATTTCTGGGCGACAATAAAAAGTGTAATTTAGACATTGAATATTTTTCTAAATTGAAACCTGTATTTAGGATTTAAAAGTACATGTACTTGGTTGAAATTTTGAAGATCGAAGATATTGGCTTTATAGTGCTTTAGTGATGAGAAATAAACAGGTGTGTGTACACTGGATATGTAAACTGCCTGAACCCAGTTCGGGAGTAAACCATTTATTGCTCAGATTTTCAACTTATTTTATAAATAAATAATTTCAGAAATTGTTAATGAATGATCAAAGTTAATCTCATTACTAAAGCCTATTAAAAAATAAGGCAATTTATATAAAAGAAACCAAGTTAACTATCATGAGCACATAATTTTGTGTGTAATCAATTGTCATGAACTCGGTTGACCCAATCATTCCTTAACAATTATTCATACTGTGCAAGTTCAGACATATAGAGGTCAAAGTTTTAATCCGTGGGTATTTATAAAAAAAACTCTTCCTACATTATTTCATGTACTTTGAAGATGAAAAAATTTGTGTATGAAAATATATATATAAAGTTTCTATGGGGTCACATGGTACACCACTTCCTCAATAACTTGCGAACCAGCTTATAATGCAGGGTCATGCGTGGATCCCATTTTTATAAATTAGAATATACTGTTCAAATTGATCCCTATTTGTTGAACTTGTAGAAAATCGCTGTCAAAATTGGTAATGAAAACTTTGTAATATGGCTCATTTTATTCTCAAAAATGGTAGATAGAACCTGGAAATTTTAATCAACTTTGAAAAAATTAGGTCATAAATTTTTTAACGTCTTTAGAAATGACATTAATAGTACATCGATATGTAAGGAAATTTCGGTCAATAAAAATGTCACTTGCACTGAGTGAAGGCAGTATTTTAAAAAAAATACAAATTAAATATCTTTTCATCAATTGAAATTTGTGTTCTATTTCTGTCTTTAAGTTCTTTTAAGTCTGATTGTCATAAATGCAATGTGTCCTCTTGTAATTAATCATAAAATATGTCAATCTACCCAAACACCTATGTTCGTTTAGCATTTCTCTGAACACCTGACCATGTTTTGATATCTGACTTGTGGAAGTATTTGTTGTAATGTTGCACAAGCTTTCCTCTTTTGTATTATCATGTTAATTACATGTATGTCTTTTTGATCAAACAAAGGAGGTGGAATTAAAGAAAAATTACAAGGCACAAAAATCCCTCAAACTTAAAATCTAGTATACCCGGTCATAATTCGAGTATACTCCATTTGATCAATCGAACACTATTATAAATGTTATTGTGTATGTACCATAAACTATCTTAAATTAACCAACTCTCTCAAAGTTAGCAAGGCAGCCAAACAAATGATTATTTAATAAAATTAAGAGTTTGATTTCAAGATAGAGAATTCTTGAACTGGCATTTATAGATATCCTCAAGGATGATAAGAAGTTTCATTTTATTACTTCAAATACAATCACAATATAAATATTGAACTAATTGAACGTAAAAAAAAATTGAGTTTCGATGTAGATGATTGTCTCAAGAAATAAATGTCATATGTTTTTGAAAAAAGGAATCTTGTTTGGTGGTTAATCAATAGCTAGTCTAGTTCCCTGTTATGTGGACTCTTGATGTGGCTGGATACAATCAAACACCACTGTGGGAACCAGACTCGTCAAGAAAACAAAAAGCAGTGAAGTAATACACTATTATTTGTGTACAGGTGATGGTTGTTGAAATGAGTTCGAGCAATCTTTCACATGTTGGACATTTTGAAAATAAATGTTATTGAAACAGAACAATTAACAACTTCATTAGAAAATATTGGTTTTAAAAATTATTATCTATGTGATTGTAAATGAGGATTCAGTCATTAAACGACCCAATTCTGAAATGTCTCTCCCTCGCATTGTGTTCGATGTCAAAGTAAATTTTTTAAGGTCTCTTGGTAAATTGCACATTATGTTATAGAGCAGTCTATGTTTGTGGACCCCGTTGTGTACGAGTTACTGAGGGAGAGGTGTATATATGACTACACAGCAATCCTTGCATGTGTGCATACGTAATCATCCATCCATACTTACTTTCTTGTCAATGTTCAGTTTTTTTATGTATCTAACAGCTTGCTGTCCATAGAGAAATACAATAGTAATATAAATTGCCCAGTCTAATAATTGTTTTCAAGTGTGCTTTCTTTGGGTGAATTTGTACAGTAGTGTGCTTTCTTTGCGTGAATTTGTACAATAGTGTGTTTTCTTTGGGTGAATTTGTACAGTAGTGTGCTTTCTTTGGGTGAATTTGTACAGTAGTGTGCTTTCTTTGGGTGAATTTGTACAGTAGTGTGCTTTCTTTGGGTGAATTTGTACAGTAGTGTGCTTTCTTTGGGTGAATTTGTACAGTAGTGTACTTTCTTTAGGTGAATTTGTACAGTAATGTGTTTTCTTTGGGTGAATTTGTACAGTAATGTGTTTTCTTTGGGTGAATTTGTACAGTAGTGTGGTTTTTTTTGGTGAATTTGTATTGTAGCTGAGACTGCCACTATAATCCCATAAATGATTGTTGTGACTGGTTGATTTTGTATAGCAGAAGCTTTAATTTTAAGGCCATGTCAAGGGATGGCAAGTAGACAAAATGTGTGTGTATGTGTATTGGGAAACTGTTTTTCAGATTGGTTTGACAGAGAAGAATGGAGTTTGTGGAGCATTGTCAGGTGTTTTGAACTCTAGTCAGTGTCTTATTTTTAACTCATTTGGCCCCAATCCCGTCAATGCGTGTGATCCGATTTCTGCATTCATTGGCTGATCTTGCCATGCGTAAAAATTTCTTGACTGCATTCAGTGGCCTATCTCATCTTTGGTATCTTTGAATTTGTTTTGATATTTGTCTCTGATTGGTTATAAATGGGGCTTTTCCAAGAATCAGACCAATATTAACCAATCATAAATGGTTTAACTTTTCTTTGTACAAACACGAATTGTTCAGAGACCAGGGGCTGCTAATTGAAAGCAGTTTCACTACACGTGTTCTGTTCTTTAAAAATCGTAAATGATGGATGCAAGAGTGATTTTTGATGACGATGAGATCGAAAATGAGGAATTTCTCTGGTTTAATCTAAAAAATATTGAGGAAGCAGAGAAAAGATGTGTTCGGCAGTTAGATAATTTGTGAGATTTATAATTGGACATTGAAGTTTCTTGAGATTTAATTGTCAGCAGAAGAGGATGCTGATAGCAAAAATAATAGAGTTTCTACCGATCTAGCAGATTGGAGCGATCATCTTCTGCCTGTCTAAATCAATGATTTTAATGGACTGAACTCTGGACCTATAACAAACATTGACAAAGAAAAAAAGAGAAATCGAGTTTTTTTATTTATTATTTCCGGAGAAACTGTACACTGACATTGCAAATGAAACCAATCTATGTGCCCAAAAATGCATATTGTATTAATGGTATTACCAAACAAAACATGGTATCCAACCTGCAAAATGTGTTCATTGAACAAAGTTCGATTTGAACCAAAAACTGTGAACACTGCCAAGTAAATGTATTTACAAATTGTTTCAAACCATATCACATATTAAATTTTCCTGGTTTATTTTAATGGAATTAAGTGCTGATGATGTGATATTCTTAACAATGTCACACATCATTTTGTATATAGTGTATAAATAAATTGTGAAAGATTTGGACAAATAGGAAAAACAAATAAATTACTGTGTAGACAAATTCATTTGGAATAATTGGTGAAAATTTCATGGATTACCATTGGATATAAGAAGAGAAATTAAGGCAAGTGGGAATGCATGTGGTTGATGTTTAAAGTAATTTCCAAACAGGTAAAACACTCTGGGCCACAAGCAGCTAGACACAGCTTATCATTGCTAGGGCACAGTAGCAGTGATGCTGATAACTGGGCTGGGGCTGAAAGAGTTATGGGTCACGTGTTACATGCAATTTGTGTGACTGCATCCATGCATTCATTTGTATGTGTATGCACGTGTTCACATGTGATACAATGTCCATTTTCAAAGAACATGTTCATGATTGGCTACCGTTTTCATTTTTCATATACAGATGTCAGGGGTTCTCATTGTCCATATAGGAATTTCCTGACTCGCATAAATCTGACAATCAGGATGGGACTGTACATATTCCTAAGAAAAACCATGTATTTGTTGCTTGTTGGGTTTGTCCTGGAGTATTACAATCTTTTTGGCATGCTCCATTGGACTAATTAATTGTTGGATTAAATTAATTGAGCTTGGTTTATTGAATTTTCAGGGGTTGTTCACCTGACAGGTTACCTGCTGGAAGATCAAATGGATGAAAGTCCTGAAGACTATACTTTGGGTACAGATGAGGAGGAGGAGGAATCGATGGAGGAGATGTCAGATGAGTACGAGGAATCCGATGAAAGTATGGAGTGACCAAACTCAGATTATTCAATAGTACAGTTGAAGTATCCCAATAGACTAATTAATTATTAATTACATGCTTGTATCAGCCACAATTGGGTTTGACATGGAAAGAAATAACCCCAGTAAGACTGCCAGTGATTTATTATTCCATGTCAAATTCATGTGTTTTTCC
Source organism: Unio delphinus (assembly GCA_029339505.1). NCBI lineage: Eukaryota > Metazoa > Mollusca > Bivalvia > Unionida > Unionidae > Unio > Unio delphinus. The sequence continues at coordinate 16,640,953 of JAQISU010000014.1, forward strand.
AAATGGATGCACTGTTCTACCAACTGGCAGGTCTTTGTGATGCATCATAACTGGACAGTGTCTTATGTTTATGCTTGGCAATTTGAGCAGCTTTCTAAGATTAAAAAAACCAAATGTGCAATTGAGAAAGCATTGGTTAGTTTGCACCATTCATTGTACAAGTCAGGTGACACTGCAAACAATGTATAGACCATAATCTGCAGTCCATTAGTGTGTCTGCAGATCAGAGTCAGTGTTCTTTGTTAAACTGTTTACTCCTAACGATCTACCAGGGTTCAACTTACTGGCATGTATATGGATCTTGAATATCACATTTTACTTATATCAATCTCTCAGTATGAAAAGATGGAAAAAATAGGTTGTTAACATCACAGAAGTTAAAAGTATTTTGATGAGACAAGAACTATGATGGGGTAATTGTTGTGAACCAATGAGTTGGATCTCAGATTAGCATCTGATGCAAAACCTTGACTACCAAAAAGAAAATTACCTGTATAACCTTTATTTAAAACAAAATCATGCATTGTATGTGACCTTCTTGTAAACATGATGAAGTAATAATACGGACAATAGTGGACATCAGGAACTCTTTGAAAAATGGATGGTGAGTTAATGCATATTAAATCCTATCATATGTTGAAAAATGGCATTGAAACCACAACAACCAACAGCCTATTCCAGCCTTTTGCACAAGGAACAGTCAGGCTTCCTCGGAGAACATTCATGTCAGATAGCTCCCACAAATTTAATTAATATGTGGTGGCTCAAAAAATTAATGGTATCCAAGCTGGCATATTGTTTCTCAACTCGAAGAAAGCTTTTGTACTGGGTATTCTCATAGACTACAATATTACAGATTTTAGGACCTTAATAAAATTGTTTCAGTTGATATTTGATGCTTTGATCCTAGTGATAGTAAACCTTTGGTGACTTGCTTCGATCCCTTTGGTAGTAGACGTTTGGTGACATGCTTCGATCTTAGTGGTAGTAAAGTTTTGGTGACATGCTTCGATCTTAGTGGTAGTAAAGTTTTGTGGAGATCCTTTGATCGTAGTGGTAGTAAACTTTTGGTGGCAAGTTTTGATCCTTGTGGTAGTAAACTTTTGGTGACATGCTTTGATCCTAGTGGTAGTAAAAGTTTTGGTGACATGCTTCGATCCTAGTGGTAGTAAAGTTTTGGTGACTTGCTTCGATCCTGATGGTAGTAAACTTGTGGTGACATGTTTCGATCCTAGTGGTAGTAAAGTTTTGGTGACTTGCTTCGATCCTGATGGTAGTAAACTTTTGGTGACATGATTCGATCTTAGTGGTAGTAAAGTTTTGGTAACATCCTTTGATCCTCATGGTAGTAGATTTTTGGTGACATGCTTTGATCCTAGTGGTAGTAAAAGTTTTGGTGACATGCTTCGATCCTAGTAGTAAAGTATTGGTGACATGCTTCAAATCTAGTTGTAGTAAACTTGTGGTGACATGTTTTGATCCTGGTGGTAGTAAAGTTTTGGTGACATGCTTTGATCCTAGTGGTAGTAAACTTTTGGCTGCTAGTAATGAGAGCATGTTATGTTATATCCAAAGGTTACATTTGGCAACTAGCATTAATGTTGGTCATAACAACTGTAGCGGCTAGCATATCTCAGTTGTGACGATTACTCCAGTGGCCTAGAGGTTCAAAATGTCTGCCTAGGATTCAGGAGGTTGTGGGTACAATCCCTGGTTGAGTCATACCAAATACATACAAAAATGGTACTAATAGCTTGGCGTTTAGCATGAAGAGGTTAATGTTAGGACTGTTTGGCCTGGTGTCAAGATAATGTGACTGGGTTTGACATAATGTTACATGTATGTGGCATGATGCCCCAGTGCTAGACATCACTATCAACTGCCATACTGCAGACAACATAGCGATATGACTGAAAAAAAATTTAAAACTACTTTAAAAAATCATAATTACCCCCAGTTACATGGAAATGTGCCCCAGCTTAATGAACGTCAAGAACTATGCATATAGTTGTTGGTTTTATTTCAGCTGCTCTTGAAATATATGGGTCCATAATCACATCAATGTATTCCATAAACTGATGTGCATGCATGTTAAAGAAAATATCCAAAGGTTTGATTTTCTAAGACTTTGCTGTCATGTGCCCTTCATGGCCAGGCTTGATGGCAAGGCTGCTAACCATTTGTACTTAGTTTGGTCTTGTCAGCATGGATAAGGTAGATATTCACAGCCACTAGAAATAGACAAAGTCTGGTTTGTCAGAGTCCATCTGACCATAAAGTCATAATCATCTTTTGATGTGAATGATGCAGTTAATTTGTTTGAAAAGCCATTGTCATTCAAGAGTTTCACATCGTACTCCCAAAACAAATGTACATATGTGCTGATCTCAATCTTGGCACATGGCTGCAGGGTTGTTTGCATTAGTTGACAAGTTTTATATGACTAGTAAGCCCTGGTCTGGAAGGTTGAAAGTGAAAAATACACTTCCTAGTACTGAAAATAATACAGAAACTGGAGTGGGTTTTATGCTTAGCTTACTCTGAAGTCTCAAAAGATCGTTGCCATTTTGAACATTTCAGTCCTTGAAGTTTAAGCATCATCTTTAATGCTTTGTTTTTTAATGTAACAGCTGGGATATAATAGAAGTTGTTGGCTGGCATGCACTGTCAATCTTCTCAAGTTTTATCTCGTGGATTTAGCTTTGTAGAAAAAATATAGGGTCGGCACTTTATATTTTCACCCACCTGGCATCAAATGTAATTAGTAACTCTCCTACCTTCCAGGATGAAATATATATTTTTCTTCATGCACCACCATGCTCACAATTTGTTTGCATACATTAAGCCAAGCAGGAATGCATACTAAAAAAAGAACAGTACCAGAGACTATTTAGTTTCATGGTAATGCATTCTAACCCCCACTCACCCCACATAAATGTCAAAATGTTTAACATGGGATGGGAAAGATCAGAGGAAACTTGGAGTAGGTCACATGTGGAAGTTTATTTTCATGATGTTCTTTTATGCAATTTTGGTTCTATATCATTTGAAAAAAATCATGAAAATTATACATTCAAAATAATTTTTGATCCCATCATGCATATTTTATAATCAAAACACCCCATATATAATATTATAATTGTACTGCTGTCTGGAATAAATCAATAATTTTCTTTTTAACTTTGTCTGATTATCAAAAATTTCATGAATCGTTTGTGCTGCTGTCAGATTAGAAGAACAGGCTCTATTTTCTCATCTACTTAGTCTCCAAATATCAATGCGAATGGACAATGTATTCACTGGGGAAAGAAAATATTTTCTTAAAATGTGTTCTCCAAGAATACCTACCCAATCACAGTATGATAAAACTCTCCCAGTCTTGCAGCAAATGTGGGCATTCTAGACCATCCAATGTTCAGCTTAAAACTGGCACCTTAAGGGGAGATAATGGGTAAGAGTTTCTTCCCTTATTATTGTATGCAGATAGACTAAGCTTATTTTTAAAAAATCTTTTCGGGAAGACTAGTTTCAAGGTGACAAGCCTGCATTACTAACATTACTGTGATCAGGTAAATATTAAATCAGAAACATATTTTAAAGAAATCTTCATCTTATTTAACTTAGATTATTATTATAACTATTAGTATTCCTTGGTCCAAGAACTTTAAGCTATCTACATAGTTTGATTATTATACTATCCATTATGTAAAGCTTGTCAACAGGGGCAATTTTCACATGCTTTTATATAATTATGTAATACTACTTGCAATGGCAGTATGGTGAAAATGATTCATCAGCATTATAATATATATGGACGTGTGTGTATTTTAGTATAATTTTTCAACGGGGACTATCAACAAGTCACACTATGGCCTGAAGCAGCAATTTAAATGTCCTTACACAGTCTGCCAACCAAATCCGATCATTCCGCCATTAAATTGCTAAGTAATCTATAGCACTTTGTTAGTGTAGAAAAAGATGTCAGGATTTTTTTTAGTTGCTCCTCTGATGTGCATGTACATGTCTTTTTTAAAAATGTACCCATGTTATTCAAGTACATTGAAATCCTGCAATAACACAATGATGGGGAGGGGGCAATAAAGTGAAACCCTGCTATAATACAATGTTTTGGGTCCATAATTCGAAACCTAGCTATAACACAGTGTTGAGGGGAGGGGGGTCACAAAGTGGAACCCTCCTTAAACACAATGCTAGAGGTCCACAAGATGACAAAATAAATCCAATAATTCATTGAACATGGTTCCTGGTTGCTAGTAAATTACTTGATATTGTGTCCAAAAGTTCTAATTGGCAGGTATATTTTGTAGAGCAGTCACTGGCTGGCAGCAATAAAAAAAACCAACTCCATGATATCTGTCTGTTGCTTACAATTTACCTATCTGTACAACATGTACAGTCTTACCTGTTTATCTCAACATTCTCTGGCCAAGGGTAATAGTGTCAAAATTAGCAGATGTTGGGAAAGGGTGGGGGCTGAAAGAAATCAAAATTTATTTATAAAGGGGAGCATGTCATCAATGCATAGTATTTACACTTTGAAAAACAAAAAGCAATGGAAATTTTGATTAATTGAAGACAAGACCAATTTGAAAAACATTTGTATATTGACAGCTTACACTTTTTGTATTGCACAATTCATAATGCATGAGGTATATTACATGCATATAAAATATCCATCATGATTAGGTCATGATCTGGGGCAGTGTTCTTTATAGTTATAGTACCAGCTACATAAACTTCGGGTAACTTCTAAAAACTTCCTTCTTGTAATGTAGATATTATATTTGGATATTCTCGTGTGTCAAGCTTGAATACATATAGAAATCTTGAGTCAAGCAGGCACATTTTGAGTGTTTTCCAAATGGTAAATATCTATTCAAAATGGTGGATTTTGAAACAAGATGAGAATGAAGCGTCAGATTATGAATTATCAAAATATTTTGCTGTTTTGACCTAATACAGTTGATTAAAAATGAGAGAAAATATCTGGAGAGGCATTTGAATGTGCTTCTGGGTGACATTGATGATGATGATGTGGTGGACTTTTTAGCTTCTGAACCAGAGGAAGCATGCACTTCTCATGTTTTTGTTTTGGATAAAACTTTTCGAACCAAAGGGATTTATTTCAGTTTTCTGGGAGAGTTGGACCTGTTGGTGTGTTAGATGGTTCCAGAAAAGCTCTGGAATACCTTCAAATCTTTGATTTAAATGAAGTTTTTGATAATAATGTTTATGTAATGAGGTAAATAAGTAATTGCTTGTACATTTTACCTCTTGTGTTACCTGTTTGCACCTGTATTTAACAGTTGTAATAGACATGAGAATTGTATTGAATTAGTCATACAATTTGACATTCATTTATTTTGATACCTAATCCAGGCAGATATCTTTAAAATTGTTAAATGTATGTTATTTCAAAATCCACAGGTCCAAAGTTACTTAGTGTTTAAGGCTCTATGCCAGCAAAGTTTCTTCGTGATGAAATGGTTATATCAACATATTTGTTTTGGTTCTAAAGTTTTGTGGTACTTAAAGAAATTAGTGAAGTTATTGCAGAATTTTCGGAGCCATGTAATGACTGCATAATATCCGAATTCGTGTTATAATGATATGTGTTATAGTGGGTTTTCAGGAGTGTCTAATGCAAAATGTGCCACTTTAATGTTTATGCTTTTGTTATAGGGTTTATTACCATTTTTCAACACGAGATAGGCTTTATATGGCAGCTAGTATAAATGGTACAAGATGAACCCGGTAAAACCCTGGAAAGAACTACTGTCCCACAAGAAGACACTGGCAAGCTTTCTCATGTACCCACATTAGCCAAGCCCAAGACTTGAGCCCATGCAGAGGTGAAATGGCAGTGATCCGTAACAGTGAGCACATTAGACCACTCTGTGGCCACCTTATATTTATGGATGATTTGTCCGGGTATTTTTTTAGTAAGAGAATTAAATTCTTGCATATGTAATTATGAAACTTAGAAAATTATATTTTTTGTAATTTTAATGTAAAAATATCTTTCATATAATACACTGGAATTGTTTGCTCTATTTTTTCAGCCCCCGAGTTGGTAAATATCAAGAAGAAGAAGAAATCATCAAAGCAATTAGAACTCACACCAGGTATGTAGCTATCACCTGCCTTGTCAAAAGTGCAGAATCAGTTTTCAATACAGACAATAATAAGAACAAATCTGGGTTTTATTGCATCTCTGCTACACAACATGTTTTCTCCGTCTTTCCACCATTATGAAACGAATTGCTAAGCATTTATTTTTCTTGAAGAAAGTTTGAAATTTTCCAGTCAGTAATTTTTGGGAGTAGACGTTTCTTCATCACATATGCTTCATGAAAATAGTATTAATAACTAAATAAGAATACACTATAGACTCGCAACCTCAGTCCTCCAAAGCTGCTAAATGTTGTCTGTCTGTCAGTCTGGAAGTCAAACAAGAATAATATGCACCAAATCATGACCATTCACCAAACACTACTTTTTTATATATAGCCTTCACAAAATCAATATTCAACTTTTATCTATTATTTTAGTGATTCTATAGATTTTCTCAGACAGGAAATCCAACAATTTTCGACCATGTTTTATAATTCTGTCAAACAATTATATATATAGCAAGTAATTAAAGTTAATGAACTATATACTAAATGTTACGTATATTTAATTTATACGAGTTCTTTTTAACCTCAGGTGTAAATTGGTTTGTGGTAAAAAGAAAGTTTTATCATATAAACCTTTTTTTTTTATTTTATGGGGGAAGGTGTTACGTATATTTGATATAAGTCATTTATATTTATTTGTATTGTTTGTTTGTTAAATTTAAATTTGGCATTTTAAGTTTTAAGATTTGTTCAGGGGGGGGGGTGACCTGAACTTTACAGAATAAACACCAGGTGTTGACCTCATTTCTGACCTGGTTTCAGAGTTTTAAACAAGCTTTTAAAATGATTGGTTGGTTCCAAGGATAAAATTGAGTTTTGTATAACATCTTTCTATTTTAATTGGGTCGTACGCTGTTTACGTGATTTCTTGAACGTAAATTTGTTCTGATAGTTTCTAGAAGATCACGTGACACTTTCCTGGTTACGTAAAAACAGCTATGTAAATTGTGTTTTGGAGCGAGCTATTCAATAGAAAATTGGTCTGTTAGAATATTAAGTTGTGTCTTTTTGAGTTATTATAAATTACCTTGTACTGGAAATTGTGTGAATTTGTTTGGATCAAGAGGAATTATTTTGTTATTTATCTGGAAAAGAATATGTGCTCATAGAATTTTTATTAACAAGAACAGACTTCATCAAGTGACATCATCTTCCATCTTGGATACTTTGCTGGAATTCGAACTTGGAATTATTTGGACATTTTATTACCTTGACTTTTGCAATTTCTCTAGTGGATAATATTTTGAATTATTTTTGGATTAATTTTGGAATTGATTCTTAAAACCGTAAGTTTATTTTTCTTTTCTGAAAAATATTTGTACTCAATAAATTGTTTATTAAGTTTTACAAGCTTGTTAGTTTCACTCTTTCTATGTTACTGTTTATTCGAGCCTAAGCATGTAACACTAAATCTTGTGACTGATCCGGTGGTCTAGTGGTTAGTGTCCTTCTCAGATGAGGGAGGTTGTGGGTTCGATCCCTAGTTGAGTCATACCAAAGACTTACAAAAAATGGTACTAACAGCTGCCTCGTTTGGTGCTCAACATTAAGAGGTTGGTGTTAGGACTGGTCTGCATATATATTGAGCTACACTTTGAATACACGTGTCCATTAAGCTAAAATATCAAAATCACGGTAGCAGTGTTCAAATTCCATACATAGGCTTCTATTGAATCAAGGACTGGTATTATGATAACCTTATTACGATCAAGCAGGACAACCCCAAGTGCTATAAATAGCTACGTTAAGAAAAACCCCAAAATATGTATTACTACGCTCAATTAAGATTTGTTTCTTAATGATGAAAAGAGTTTTAAATAACATAGCGAACAATTGAAATTTCAATTATAAGAGTTTAAATTTGTTTTTACTGCGTTTATTATGGTATAAACTGTCAGTTGCCGACTCACACCGCAAATAACGCCCGAACCAATAAATAATTCAAATCTTGATGTAAGGTAAGCAATTTTGATTATCTCTGTCATAGATACACATCTCCAAGTGTCAAGCTGCCGTTAAAAGTGTCAGCTAAAAATGTATAGTATATCATTATCTATAAAAGTCGATGTTTACAGGTAATGGGCTCAATAATGTTTTGATAGAGTTTGGGGTTCAACATCTATGTCGAGTTCTTCTCGTTGATGATTATAACCAGACGTAATTGTTTAATCATAACAGGGTCAGCACATGCTAAAAATAGATTTTGTACATTGGCACACAGAGAACCTTAAAAAAAACTAAGTACCAGACAAAGACCGGAAAAATAACTTGACAACACATTATTGCTTCCTTTACAAAGACTGTATTTCGTACACTCTACACAAGTTTTGTCTGCATAATTAAATCGCATACAGTCAGCAATAACCAAATAAATCATTACCAAATATTGAAATGTCATCACATTAATGGATACATTATTTTAGAAGAAAGTCGGTTATTCTACACGGCGACGCCGGGGGGGGGGTGAACTTGCCGAACAATTTTATGTAGAAAAGACTTGAAAAAACAAGTTTATGTTGAAATAATTTGAATAAACAAAGTCGTAACTGATAAGAAGGTTATTCAGCAGCAGTGGGAAAATGGAGCAAATGGAAAGATAATTATGTATGTACCAAGATGTAAATGACGTTTTTGAATCCATTTGCAATGTGCATTACAACAATGCCCACTCGCATATCACACTTACGCCAAGAACAAAAAAATAGTAACATTTATTCAGTTGAAATGAATTTGTTATTATAACAAAAAGAACCTTTTAATGATTAATGTTTCATTTAGACAAAGATATTTAATGTTTTGAAGTATGTAGCTTTCTTACTACGTACATTACATATACATGTACTTCTTATAATAAATTTAGCCCCCCTCTGGAACGGCCACCTGTCTTATAAGGCCACTTTCCCGGTGCAGCATGGGTGGCAGTATAAGAGGGGGACTACTGTATATAAAATGCTAACTCTAGCCCACAGCTCTAATGAGATTGTAAACTGTATCAGGGCATATCTGCTTGTTAACTCTAGCCCACAGCTCTCATGAGATTTGAAGCTGTGTCAGGGCATATCTAATTTGATGACTCTAGCTCATAGATCTCATGGGATTTGAAGCTGTGTCAGGGCATATCTGCTTGATAACTCGAGCTTTTAGCTCTCATGGGATTTGAAGCTGTGCCAGGGCATATCTGCTTGATAACTCTAGCTTATAGCTCTCATGGGATTTGAAGCTGTGCCAGGGCAAATCTGCTTGATAACTCTAGCTCATAGCTCTCATGGGATTTGAAGCTGTGTCAGGGCATATCTGTAATGCTAACTATAGCCCATACTGCTCATGAGATTTGAAGCTGTTAGGGCATATCTGCTTGATAATTCTAGCCCATACCTCTCATGGTATTTGAAGCTGTGTCAGGGTGTATCTGCTTGATAACTCTAGCCCACAGCTCTCATGAGATTTGAAGCTGTGTCAGGGCTTATCTGTAATGCTAACTCTAGCCCACAGCTCTCATGAGATTTGAAGCTGTGTCAGGGCTTATCTGTAATGCTAACTCTAGCCCACAGCTCTCATGAGATTTGAAGCTGTGTCAGGGCTTATCTGTAATGCTAACTCTAGCCCACAGCTCTCATGAGATTTGAAGCTGCTTCACATACATGTACTTAGATATTATGCCTTCTCTGGTAAGGAGATGTGACTTTTTCACTGCTTTACTATTTTAATGTATATTGATCAGTTAGTGTGTTTGAAAAAAGAAAAAAAATTGGGACTAATAAATGTTTCTAAGTAATACTGATTGATTGATTTTTAATGGCGCAGCATCACTTTTAGGCTATTTAGCGCCATACAATAGGTTGTATTTATACATGGTTAAAAATATTAAAGGTTTAATATTGACCAGCGATATAAAAAGACCAAATAGTTCAGTATAAATTGACAATTTGTTAGTAACAGTAAAATATGAAGCTTCCCAATCAACGGGGAGATGTAAATGGTGTATGTTGATGAAAAGATGTTGAAAAATAATGGGTGGTATTTGCATTAGATAAAAATGCACTAGGTGATGACATACAAGTAGGTATTCCAAGCTGCTTTGCTGATGAGGTCAAATTGCTGCCAGCAGGGCAAAAGTAAAAATATTGCACATTTTGAACAATAATTGTTATGCCATCACTATTCATAAAATCAATAAATATATGCATTTGTCACAAGAACTATTTTTCTTCTATCATATTATGCATCAATCTTTGTGTTTTTATTTTATTTTCATATTTAAAAATATGTTTGTTTGAAGTATATGATGGGCATAATTAGTGCAGCGGCTGTTTTCCCGAAGATGTAATTTTACATACATGTTTATTTTAAGGCTTGGGATTCTGCATGGTATTTCCCATGTTACTATATTTAGCACCATTATAAAGCAGAGAGAATGACCTACTGTTTGATGTCTTTACTGTATAACTCAGTTTTGTTTTTTCCTAAAATTTTACACTTTTAAAACAATACAATTAAAAAGCTGAAGTTCAAACTTTGCTTTATTATAATTATACCTGTATTATTAGAATGTTTGCAGTAAGGCTGTATTATGCTCCTTTTTGGTGTAAAAATGATAAAAATAAATTACTGATGTAAATTTGTGAAAATTGTTGTTTTTGTCATTTTTGCCTATTTTCATTTTTTGCTTCTGATTTGAAACATATTTGCACACTAATCTTGACACTCTTTGTATATTGCATGAATTCATCATCTCATACCCAGCATTTTGGTACAAGAATTAAAAATCTGTTAATAAATAAAAAAAGAATTTGACCTTTTGAAAATTGTCGTTTTTGCATGTTTTCGGACATTAAAATTTTTGCCATTTTCTCCAATTTTTATGATCTGGTGCAACAAAAGTTTCATACCTATTGGCCCATTAAAAATTGAGCATTGATTTCAGAAGGTTTTCTCACAGGAACATACTTTAGTTTGCATTTATATGACATAGGCTTGTTGTAGCAAGGTTGCAAAATCATGGAAACTCTCAATTTCTGGCTTTTCCAGGAAGGCCGACCTCTGTAATTTTACTGTTTTAGAGTGCACCTAATAAAAGGGATTTTTTTGTGTCTGATTGTACTGCTTGCATTTCTTGAATGACAAGGAACCTGTCTAGCTTTTCAGTAAATGACTAGGTTATATAGCTTCAATTTTTTTTTTTACTCGTTCGAAGTTGATGAAATTTGCATTTTCAGAAAAGGTTGCAAATTTACTAAGTCCGACAAAAGCTTTGAAAGGTCATATCTTTCCAAAAAGTGCTTGGAATACCTAATACAAGTTAAAGTTTAAAATAAAGATTTACTTCCTTCAGGAAATCTAAAATACAATTGATAGTTAGAAAGTTTCTTTATGTCATGTACATTATAGTACATAAGTAATACTAACCAGACAGCTTGCACACTTGCTGCAATAGCTACAGATGTTTGTACAGAATTTGGCACCTTGTCATTCATCCAAGGGGAGATCACTCTTGTCGACCTCCACCTAGGTAGTAGAAAGCTTTCATTACATTAGATGCTAAATACAAGCTTGGATTTGTAGGATATTATTTATATTTCTATTGTTTTATGATCAGGTAAGTCTGTTAAGAAATATTTCTCCAGAAATTTGTTTTTATTTAATGCACTAAAATAGCCTTAAAAAAAGGTAAGGATTATCAAAAATGCATATTTTGTGATGCATTTCATTTTGAACATATCTAAGATTCTTGTAATCTTTATATCAGTCATTAATGTTTGAGACAATATCCAGATTAAAAAATGTTTTTCTTTAGAATGTCAGAATTAGGTCTGTTGATATGTATTTAGTAGCTGATGTTGAGATTCAATCATTTACTTCAGCTGTTAAAAACCTTATAAAATGAATTTTAAATATGTCAGTATTCTACCAGTATTGATGCCAAGGCATCATGTAGGAAAAGTATATCTACTTAACTGTGTGTTTAGAGAGACATGGGTTCATTGTTTCATTTATGCATCTTGTTAAAATGTACAGTCAATAATAACCATTTTTATAATTATAGGTTGAACTTGGCATAATTTATTTTCTGTCAGTGGTTGTTTCACATTTGCTATGTTATAAATGTTACTCGCTTTTTTCTTTATTTTTTGTAGGTCATTTAGTAACAGATTTGATTTAGTATATTAGATCAATTATGTGCTTCTTTTTCTTTGAGGTTTTAGGGGATAGTGTGTTACTGTGTTTCACAGGAACAAAGTATTATTGTTGTTGTTGTTGTTGTTGTTGTTGTTGTTGTTGTTGTTGTTATTATTATTATTATTACTATGAGTAAAATTTGTCTCCTAGTATGTGTGTTGCCTGGGTCAGAAATGGGTCCAATATTTTACATCAAGGATGGATATTGATGCACATACATTCATGTCTTTTGGTAATGATTTTATTTATTGTAAATATTTGCACTGTGCCTTAGGTAGTTTACAGTAAGTACTTCATGCTACATTGACTTTCTGACAATGCAGTCACATTGCTCTGGAGTCTTTAAGTAAATTTAACAGCATGGAAGTGGGGGTAACTCATCAAATGGTACAACAAGGCATATCAGCCTTGTTGCAAAATATTTTATGATTAGTGGCAATTTACATCAGGTGGATACATTTTTCTCAGATGTTGAAAAAATGTGCATTTTCTTGTTCAATATTTTTGATTACCTAAGCTTAAGACTGTTTCTTTTAGTTAAATCTGTACAGATTATTTGGCCATACTCAAAATTAGGCTGATTATGAGAAAAATTGGTATATTCGGTATCGGCAGAAATAATTCATGCAGATGTAAACAAATGTTCAAAATATAAATTCAACATTCATCTTGACAATGCTTGTAGTTTAAATCAAAATTAAATAGTGGAAATTAAGGAATAAGCTTTTGATTTGGGTGTTAATTGAAAGACAATAATTTCCTAAAAGTAAGTTCTTTTTGATACACTTTTTTGTAAACTATTTCTGATTGTCTGCATACGACAAATTATCAATACTATTCATGCACTCATCCCAATCACAATAGCCAACCAGCCAATGAGGCCTCGTGTGGTGGTTGAACTTCAAGCATACATGTTAGCAGATAGCTAGGCAGATTTATTAACTATGTCTCACTTTAGTTAATCCGTTCTTTAGCCAGTCTTGAATTCTGCTAATCAATGAAACAGCTGAACGCTAACATAAAAAGTTTTGCAGCATTTTTATTGGCATGCCAGCACCATCGAAGTTACACCATCTACTGAGCTGCGTCAGCGTGCAACTTGCAGCCTGGTGCGTGCATCCATCCAGCCACATAACCTTGCTGGACAGGAAGCAGCCATCTGCATTTGTTGACCCAAGAGCTATTAGGTGGTACAAAGCTATTGCAGAGTTTATGGCAGTAGATGTGCAACCATTTTCCATTGTTGAAGACATTGGATTTTGACGTCTGATCTCCAAGCAGAACTGTGCTTTAAAATTACCGTCCTGTGACAAACCAGTCTGTACCATCAACGTAACAACCCATGTGGATGATGTAGTTGTCGCGATGCTTGAATTGTATTTGGCCATTTCTCTCTTGCCACGAGAAGAAGACATAGATATGGCTGGTGGGACGCTCACAGAATTCAGTTCCCCATCTTGGCCAAATTAGCTTTACACTATTTGTCTGCACCAGCTTCAAGCGTTCCGAGTGAGCAGCAGTTTAGTGGCGCAGGCCAGATTTTTTCGGATCATCATGGATCATTACTTGTTGAGAAGGGAGATATGTTACTGTTGCTTAAAAACAATGTATCTAAACTATACTTTCAGTATTAGCGGTTTTATTATGAGTTGAAATACAAGTGCAAAAATATATTTTGAGGAAGTTATGCTTTTGTATTATGAGAGGACTGCATAAATGAGGTGATATTGATGGGTGATTAGAATGCAGTGACGTGACTATCAAATATGCTTTTTTCAGGTTTAAAGAGAAAAGCCACTGACAATGACACTCAAAAAAAAAAGTTAAAGCTGGAAGAACTGGATGAGGTAACAATTCTTAAAAGTCCTTTATTTAATATGCTTCACTATATTTTGTCTTTGAGTTGTTAAGTTGCACAAATGCAGTAGGTCATTGCGAAATCGTGGAAAATCACTCAAGCTCTCATGAGTAAAATCAGTATAAATTGACTTGACTTTACCACATACTCGTCCCTGAGCCGAGTAGATGCAGATTCAGAGCATGAGAATAAACACTGAGTACATTTTCTACGATTAATAATTGACAAAGTTAAGCAAATGATTTTTCTTACCAGAATGGATAATTTAATACAAAACTGAGTGGAAATTGAGATGATTGGACTTCTTTCAAATGCCAAGTTACTGACATTTTTCTTGTGAAAACTAATTGCTTACATGTATAAACATCTGATACCTTTTGTAAGTATTATTAAAGATGCAGTTTGGATGATACTGGTGATTGTAGCATTGATGGAAAAGATGAAAATCAAACATTTGACATCCTTTGAGATTTTTAAAAATCTCCCATATCTAACTCGTAAAAGATGTGTGCTACCTCATATGATAGTGGAATTATGCCACTAGATTATGGATATTTTCATGTAAATATCAATAATATTTGGAAATCCTAGGGTATGTTTACATCTGTGTAGAACTGCAATTTCTGCCCTTGTATTAAATGCTTATCTATGGAGCCATGTATTAGACTAATATTTCCATGACTTTGGCCTATTTTAATGTCAAACTTGCATCAGGTACTTGTGGTTCTTTACTAAAATCATCAGCCGTGTGGTGCAGAAGTGTATTGCTTTGAGTATAATGACATCTTGGACAAATGACTTGCATCTCACTCCTCCCAGGGACGAGCGTTTGAGAATTATCTTTCTTGAGTTCTGATCTTCCCATCTGTTGTGTTTGCACCAAAGAATTTGTTCTTTTGTTTGTATGACTGTGGTTGCTTCTTACAGTTTTATTTGGCCATATGCTTGCAATATCTTTAATCCTATAGTATAGGTTTACATTTATTTGTAACCGCTCCGATGGCCTAGTGGTTAGAGCGTTCGCCGCGGAAGCGGGAGGTTGTGGGCTCGATCCCCGGCCGAGTCATACCAAAGACTTACAAAAATGGTACTAACAGCTGCCTCGCTTGACGCTCAGCATTAAGAGGTTAGTGTTAGGACTGGTCGGCCTGGTGTCAGGATAATGTGACTGTGTGGGACATCATGCTAAATGTCTGCGGCATGATGCCACAGTGCTAGACATCACTATAAACTGCCTCACAGCAGACATCGTAGCGATATGACTGAAAAATTGTTAAAGCTACGTTAAAAATCCTAATCAACCAAACATTTATTTGTAATCAGTTATCTTCCAAAAACTTTGCTGCAGATTCTCTTTATTGTTTTAGAATATAACTTTTAATGTGCACTATATAGCCAGTATTGTGCTGACGTGCTGTTAAACCTTGCACATACATACAAGTAGAGACTAGATGAACAAATTGATGATTGAATAATTTCAAATGGATTGCAAAATTTTCATAAAACAAGAACATGGGTTTTGTGCCAGTAGAAAGGTTGGATGCAACATACAGCGGTTTCGTTTTATTTCTGTAAAGAGACGAGGTTTCATACAGCCTGCAAACCCGGAACTGTGTATATTGTTTCCTGTCAAAATTCCAGTTATAATTCTTTGTTCTGATTACATGACAAGTACTGTTTTAATCATATATTTCAAGTCTTGAGTGGTAAACTTCAGTAGGTAAATGATTAGGAGATACAGTCAAATATTAATAGCTTTTGCCTGCGCAAGTCCTGATAAGATAAATTTTTGTACAGAACAAGTGCTTGTATATAGGAAATATTCACCTCTCTAGTGATATTGATGTCCACGTACATTGAAAACTTTTGCACTTTTGAAATGGCTTTGCATTTAACTTGAAATTCAAAAGATTTAATGTGTACTTATGCATACAAAAGAACAAAAAACTAGTCCCAAATAATCTATATTGGAAATTTGGATCAATTTTTATATTTAATATATGCAGTCTACTTACCAACAGAAGATATTTGGGAAACTAAATGAATGTTAATATGATAAAATGTGACATTTGCATAATTTCAGTTATTTCAGAGTACAGTATGTAACAATGTTTACCCTTAAACTGTACTTGTTATCTCCTTTTGAAGGATGAATCAGATGAAGAGGATGACTCTGAAGATGATGATTGGGATCAAGATGAATTTGCAGATGTAGGGCGTTTTCAAACTATTTAACAGAACACATATCTTGTGTGATTAATATAATATTGAATTTGTATTTATTTCCTGTGAAGTTTGTTACATTTGGAAAATTTGAAATATTTGCTAAGTATCAGTCTGAGTAAAATCAGATTTCCAATGGTATTCATGAAGATCTGACAGCAGCCACTTTGGGGTCATGTTCTTGTAACCAATATTATCACCTTAATTGCTAATTTTATCGGCCAGTTAGATGAAGTCTTATATCTTTGAATTTGGAGTATGAGCGGTGTGGATGAAGAGCATGAATGTGTACTGAACAATTTGATTCCCATTCAGATTTTTGTCAGCTGCGTTTTCATTGGCTAATTCAAAAGTCACCAGAACTTGACACCTAAGCATCAGATCTTCACGAAAGACAGTGGAGATTAGATTTTAATCAAATTGATTCAGGCTAATACAGATTTCATAAATTTCTGACAGACTGGAGAGTCCTGTAAAATTGTACATTTATGCATCAGATGGGTTCATTTATAGGCTCTTGTGGGGATGCTATGTGGTAAATTTTCATTTTTGAGTAGTGCAGCACATTTTATACTTTCCAAAGATAGCTATCATAATGAAAAACATACTCATAAAATTAGGATGAGACTTATATTTTATAGCAACTCCATATATAGCTCCATGGTTTTACCTTGTTATTTACAGTGATGTCAGGAATGCATGATTTCATATTTGTTATTTACAGTGGTGTCAGGAATCCATGATTTCATATTTGTTATTTACAGTTGTTTCATGAATGCATTTCATATTTGCTATTTATGGTGGCGTCATGAATGCATGATTTCATATTTGTTATTTACATTGGTGTCAGGAATGCATGATTTCATATTTGTTATTTACATTGGTGTCGGGAATGCATGATTTCATATTTGTTATTTACAGTGGTGTTTGGAATGCATGATTTCATATTATTTACATTTGGTACATGATTTTGTATATAATACATTGTGTACAATCTGCAAGACTGATTAAATGTGACAAATTCTCCAACATGCTATAGGATAGACACACAAATCGTAAAACATGCTGCCAACATAAAAAAATATTCTAAGTTGTCAGAATACATTGGTCCTATTCCACCAATATCGGACTTAGGCACCTGAATCTAACTACATGAGGAAATGAACAAAGCAGATCCTTCTGCTTATTTTGTTGAATTATGGGCCATCTTACAATGATCAAATTCCTGTAAGCTGTCCACCAGGCTTCAGTGCATTGGTACTCTTCAGGGAGCCTGAAATCTACCCATAGTTCCACAGTATTTAGTTTGGGGAGAGCAGTCCATGGTTATCAGCATTCAGTGTGGATCAAAGCACAGAAGGATTGAGAGACAGTTCCACCCTAGTTTCTCTCCATGCATTTGCACGGTGACAGAGACGATGTGAGAAAGCGCATCATTAGCAAAAAGTATATAGAAGTTGGGTAAATTAAGAACTTGCAGCAGATTTCATCTCTGGAATATTTTAAGCCAACAATGGAAGACCTGCAAGCTACAAATGTTGAAGCATTGTTAGCGAGTTTTCTTCTTGAACACAATCTACCTTTATCAGCTGGAGACCATGCAAAACATTTGTGCTGACAAATATTCCTGAACTTGAAGATCGCTTCACGAATTCATGTTAAAATTTACTAATTTTCATCCCAATTTTCACTAATTGGGAGCCTGGAGGGTTGGCAGCTACCGTATTTATTTGATGTAGATCATGCTCAATACTGAATCCAATCTAGCATTTTTAAATATGACCAATTATAATGTATTCCATCCCTGCATTTGTTCATAAACCCACACTAGCGAAAGACATCCAGCTGGTAGATATAAACTAATACCATGACAGTTCCATGCAAATCTCTGGTCAGTTAGTACCATTTTACCCAGTTCCTATAATGGACCAAGGGCAGCAGTTAGCTTCAGTTCTTAAAGTTACTGTCACTAGATATTTTTGCCATTAGGGTTTTATTTTATGTAATAGCAACATCACTGTTCTAGGTTGTCTATTTATGAGACTGTTACAATGATACTGTTGTCCCACTTTTGACTTTTGATCCTTGGAATAAACAATATATATGAATTACAATATTGGGAGAAATTCACTTGGCATAAGTCCGGTGGTCTAGTGCAGATGCAACCTTCGAGTTGATGGTTTGAATGGATGCAAGCACAATGGGTTAGGGTTTACATCTTCCTCCACCATTACAGGTGGACAGTGGCTCAGGATTGTAAGTAGCCTTGAGATGAAAGCCACATGGAAAGCATTCCATGGGTGTCATGAGAATCTGCAAGGAAGTCCATTCTCATTCTGTGTAACTGCTCCACTTTGGTAAATTATTTCGGAAGCAAAGGGGATACAAAGTCCCCAGAAATTGCATTTTTTGGGGGGAATTTCTGAGGTGGTGTCAGTGGACTTGATTTCTTCGAAGAATAGCTAATAAAGAAGCATAATGGTCACTTCATCCCTCAGCTGTCAGATCTATTGGTGACAAGGGGGTTGCAAAGCCCCTAACCTTCTCACCAGCCACAGATCTGAATGCCAGGGCAAAGTTCTTACCATATGTTGAATGATTTAGACCCATGTGCTCTCCCTCTAATATACCTGTTTTTGAACATGATATAGAAAGCAATCAATGTGTTTCCTTATCCTAATTGTTTCTCTGAAATGGATGAAATCAATGACCTCATTAATATACAGGCTGAAAGAGATATTTCCTTGTATGTTCAAAAAGTCACAAAGGTAGGTATTCCATCCCAGTCCAGAGTTGAACCTGCATCTCAGGATCATATTATATGAGCCCTCAGAAACTGTTTTCATGTCAAGTGGTGAGAAAATTGCTCGAGCAATTCTCCACCTGAACTGTACAAGGGAAAATGAGAATTTTCATACATTGTGTCTTGTCGACTGCATCACTACCTCAATAGTTCACATTATACTTTGGCCCTTGGATGAGAAACAGTTACAATCATGATAAAGACTACTGTTATGTGATCTCTGACATACTGAGTCATCATGCAGGATAGGATATCAAACAAAACTTATCTTATCTGTCAGATTTGGAGTTCACAAGACCAAAGACGTAGCTAAAATGTACCTAAAGTTTACCAATCATGGGTGCTAACCTGACTGAACTTTTCTTTAGGGCTTCCTTGGTTCACTTATCATGCAAGATCTACTTCCTGTTTGTACTAGTGACAGCAGTCAGACTTAGCGAGACACATGCTTTGTCATTTGATCAGAATATTTGTAGTACCAACAGGATGAAACAGTATAATTCATGACCATCCCTGTTTTCATTGCCAAGAATAGGCTTCTGTTCATGGGAATCAGACTGTTTTAGTGAATGACTGTCTACAGGACCCAGTGTGCACTTTGAAGATGTACTTAAAAAAGAACCGAGCTTGTGCTTTGAGTGAGGTCATGACTCATTTTCCCCACAAAAAGGGAAAAAATGACATATCAGCACAGACACATTCATCCTGACTGAAATGGGCTATGCATTATGCATATCTGGAAATAATCTAAAATCAAATAAATGTGTAACAGATTTTTTACCTGTGAAATTTTGGCAGTTGTGACATTGCATTCGAGTAAAACTGTTACCTATCTGACATTATCTATACTATAGGATGGAGATCCAGCTTTTATCTCAGAGATCTTTCAACCCAAGGTCAGTTCAGCTAGGTTGAACCTATAGCCATGGCAAAAAAAAGTTACCTTCATGAGGTCATCAAAAAAGCTTTCGTTAGGATGTGGCTTCACAACTTCTGCTGGATTTGCAGGAAGGACAAATTTTTCCTTTCAAAGCTGCTCCCCTATCGATGTAATTCCCTCCACTTATTCTCCTAAGGTATTTTCATCGGGGAACATAATTGAAGAAGCTAATATTTTCCAGTAAATTATACTTAACCTTTTCTAGTAGTAACTGAAGCAGCTAGTACATAATACATCATAGTGCAACTAGTAAGCAAGACAGTACATAGTGCAGCTAGTAAGCAAGACTTAGTACATCAGAGTGCAGCTAGTAAGCAAGACATAGTACATCATAGTGCAGCTAGTAAGCAAGACAATACATCATAGTGCATCTAGTAAGCAAGACAATACATCACAGTGCAGCTAGTAAGCAAGACATAGTACATCATAGTGCAGCTAGTAAGCAAGACATAGTACATCATAGTGCAGCTAGTAAGCAAGACCGTACATCATAGTGCAGCTAGTAAGCAAGACATAGTACATCATAGTGCAGCTAGTAAGCAAGACAGTACATCATAGTGCAGCTAGTAAGCAAGACAATACATTATAGTTCAGCTAGTAAGCAAGACGGTACATCATAGTTCAGCTAGTAAGCAAGACAATACATCGTAGTGCAGCTAGCAAGCAAGACATCATACATCATGGTGCAGCTAGTAAGCAAGACAGTACATCATAGTGAAAAAAATAAGCTAGAGTGTGCTCTGTCTAAAGTTTTCATTTAAAAAGGTGAAATTACATTTATGACATGATGTAACCACAACAAAACAACATAAATTTTTACTTTGAATAGCAAAATACATTTTGAGACGAATTAACAGTGACCTTATCTTTTTTTGTAGTTTATTGATGATGAAGTAGAGGAAGAAGAGAGTGATGAAGAAGGTAAAGACTCCATTTTGGATGATGTAAACAAATTTCAGATTTGTTTTCTTTCAGATTATATTTGTCTTTACCTGTGAAGATACTGTGCATATTTCTTTGTGTGAATGCATGTCATCATGAATTTGACCAGTCTGTGAATGCTTGCCATTGGGTATATCATAATTTGACCAGGCTGTGAATGCTTGCCATCGGGTATATCATAATTTGACCAGTCTGTGAATGCTTGCCATCAGGTATATCATAATTTGACCTGGATGTGAATGCTTTCCATCGGGTATATCATAATTTGACCAGTCTGTGAATGCTTGCCATCAGGTATATCATAATTTGACCAGGATGTGAATGACTTCCATCGGGTATATCATAATTTGACCAGGATATGAATGCTTGCCATCAGGTATATCATAATTTGACCAGGATGTGAATGACTTCCATCGGGTATATCATAACTTGACCAGTCTGTGAATGCTTGCCATCGGGTATATCATAATTTGACCAGGATGTGAATGCTTGCCATCGGGTATATCATAATTTGACCAGTCTGTGAATGCTTGCCATCAGGTATATCATAATTTGACCAGGATGTGAATGCTTTCCATCGGGTGAATCATAATTTGACCAGTCTGTGAATGCTTGCCATCAGGTATATCATAATTTGACCAGGATGTGAATGATTTCCATCGGGTGTATCATAATTTGACCAGGATATGAATGCTTGCCATCAGGTATATCATAATTTGACCAGGATGTGAATGCTTTCCATCGGGTATATCATAATTTGACCAGGATATGAATGCTTGCCATCGGGTATATCATAATATGACTAGGATGTGAATGCTTGCCATTGGGTATATCATAATTTGGTCCTGTGTGTACGTGCTGACATTGAGGGCTTGGTTTGGTCATGTTTGTACATGCTTACAGTGGGGATATGGTTTGGTCATGTTTGTACATGCTTACAGTGGGGATATGGTTTAGTCCTGTCTGTTCATGCTTACAGTGGGGACATGGTTTGGTCATGTTTGTACATGCTTACAGTGGGGATATGGTTTGGTCATGTTTGTACATGCTTACAGTGGGGATATGGTTTGGTCATGTTTGTACATGCTTACAGTGGGGATATGGTTTGGTCATGTTTGTACATGCTTACAGTGGGGATATGGTTTGGTCATGTTTGTACATGCTTACAGTGGGGACATGGTTTAGTCCTGTCTGTACATGCTAACATTGGGGCATTATGATTTGATCTTGTTGGTATGTGCTTGCTGTTGGATAATCAGATTTGGTTCTGTCTTTTTTCCGATACATGTTTATGTCTGTCTTGTAATGTATATTAGCAAAATTGTGCAATAGAAAATTGATGTATACAAATGGAATTTGATATATGCATTTTGTATACATATGAAGATTATCAGATTATATTGATAATCCCTCTTTAATAGAGGCAGGGATATATAGTAATCCATCAGTTCACCACTCATTTCTGCACATTTTTGATTGGATTGCCATGAAACGTGGTAAATATTATTTATGGTCATCTCCTGCATGTGCAGACATCAGCAAATCACTTTGCTCTTCCAGTTTTTGTTAGAGTTATTGTCCATTTTGTCTTTGGGCCTAATTCAGCATGGGTCACATTCTTTTTAGCACAGCATGTCCTGGATTTGTTTTGGTGATAGTGGTCATCACCTGAAGATGAAAATGAACAAATTACTTTGCTCCATTAATTTGTTTTCTTCTCTTTTAGTAGTTTTGTCCTTTGTGTTTTATGGAGCTTATGGCACAATCTTGTTAGTGTAACAAGTTCACTGACTCCAAAGCCTCTATTTTGCCAAAAGATTGAGAGCTGCTAGTGTAATTTCCGAACCCTATACCAATTCATATGATGGATTCTATTATTCTCTCTTCACTTCATTGTATAAACTGTTAGGTCAGCGACACATTGAACACATATGTTTGGTCAGTTGGATATTTGTATTGTTTATCATATCAGGAGGGTAGTTGTGGTAGCTTTGTGTGTTAAGCATTAGACATGTAGTTCAAGGGTCACAGGTTAAGGACCCACCCAGACCAGCCTGGATCAGTGTGTCCAAGGGAGAGGCGCTTGGCTTCCATTGCATGACATGATACAGACAGTAATGTGTTAAATATTTGATTAAAACCAACAAGAAAGAAAACATTATTTAGGGAGTGTAAGCAATAAATGTTTACTGGTCATGGACTAGGAGAGTTTATAGGGTCATCTGTTGTCTGTCATCTGTCCAGCTGTTAGCAAACATTTGTAATTGTTGCTCCTCCTAAATTGTATAGAGTATTGAGACATGATGGTCAAGTTGAAAAGCATGCTACTTGGATATCCTGTATGGCTACCACAGCAGCCATCTTCAAAATCTTAATGTTTTTCCTCCAGAACTTAATGCCATATTGTCATGGGATATTCACCAGAAGACTTCCCATGATGCTTTGGTCCTAAATGAACATGGTTCTGATCTGACTAGTAAGGCTACCACATCTTATCACTACTGAATGAATAGTTGTATCAATAAAATGACTAAATATCATTGGTGCTGGTCTGATGTCTGATTATGGCTGCCAAAGTGACCATCTTGAAAATTGTATCACTGTTTCTGAATGAATGGACATATTATCATAGAGATTCCCTGAAAGAATTCTTATGATGTTTAGTTGGACATAAATTGAATGGTGCCAGTCTGACGTCCAGAATGGCCATCCTGAAAATTTTGTTATCACTAGTTCTAGATGATTGGTCATATTGATTTGCTTTCACCAAAAGACTTCAAATGATGTTTTGATCATCCTGTGTTAATCTGATATCCAATGTGGTCACCATGGCAGCCATCTCAAAATGTTTATCGTTATTCCTGCAAAATTGAAAGCGCTATCGTCATAAATTTTTCACTTAGAAAAATTTGAATCATTCCTATCTGATGTCTTTTATGGCCATGTTGAAAATCTTACAATCGCTGACTTTGTTTAGTGGAAAGGTTGTCATTGGAAGAGTTCTTTATATGTCTATTTGGTTCTAAATGAAAATGATGCAGACTAACCCATAATATGGAGGATATCTTGAAAATCAATGTTATTTTGCTGAAATGGAGGCATTATCAACAGGGAGTTTTCACCTTCAGACTTCTTATGATACCTAGTTCGTTTTAAATAAAAATGATACCAATTTTATATCCAGTATGACTGCCATGATGACCAAATTTCAAATCTTTATTCGTCACTGTTACCCCTGGTCATATTAACATGGGGTTTTCCTCAGAATGCTTTTAATGTCTCCTTAGTCCTAAATGAAAATGGTATTAATGGTCACCACAGCAGCTAATTGGATAATCTTGTTATTGGTCAAGAATATGAAAATACTTTAAACACTCCCCAGATAAATGAAGAAATGGTCTTATCTTGAATTTGTGGAAGTAATTTTTCAGTCAATAGAGTGTTAATCCCTTCTAGGGATTCTTGTTTATAGTTTCATTTTTGACACAAATTATGAATCAATCAATTTGTAATGTACTGTGCACAGTGCATTGGTATTCGTTGAAACTAGTACAAGATCAAAAGTAGTTATAACTAGGCTGACACCATGCGACATACCTGTGTTCTACAGGTATAAAGTTCAGTTCCGGAGAACTTTCAGCAATTGTTAAAAACTTGTATATTTTAATTATATATTTGTGAATATTTTGGCAGAAGATGAAGAGGACATAGTTGAGTCAAAAACACCCCAGGGCAAAAATCAGTCCGCTAAAGCACAGAAAAAAAAGATGAAAGACAAGCAGGATAAAAAGGATGATGAGGTATAGTCATTGGTGTTTAATGAAATTGTTTCCTCTTATATTTATAAATCACAATTCCTCATCTGGTTGTTGTTGTTGTAGGGTTTAACGCCATTTGTCATCACATGATAGGCTATACATTGCGGCCTGTATTAATGGTGAAGGAAGAACCCGGGAAAACCTACGGAAAGAACCACCGACCCACGAGAAGCTACTGGCAAACTTTCTCACATACCTACATTAGCCGAATCTTATACTAGAACCCATGCAGACAGAGGTGAGATGGCAGTGATCCGTAATGGAGAGTGCTTTAGACCACTCTGCCACTCTGGGCCCCTCATAACGCTTCATTTCCAGTTTTCATCAGCTTACTGTGTGGATTGATGAGCTTCTCCTGGATATTTATTATTACCTGGAACTGAGTGATAAAAGAGTGCAGGATTTTATGAATTTTCCACTTCTGCATAATGCTGAAGTCAGGAAAATCCAGAAGTATTGCCCAACTGGATGGCTTTCTATTGGAAAGTGCATTAATTGTCTTATTGATCTGTGGGTGCCACTTACTGAGTCTATTGAGAAAATGTATTTAGAAGAAAAGGCAAAACCACAGAAGGCTTCAGCAGCTTCTTGTAAGAAGGCAGGGGCAGATGCTGATGCTGTGATTGTTGACAGCTGGTATAGGCAGAAGGAAACGTCATCACCTGGTTCAAGTCTTAGCAATGCTAGGCTGAAAAGAAAAAGAGATAACCTAAACTCAAGACATACCCTTGCATTTTGCCAGTTTTTTAAGCTGGATTCAGAACAGTTGTTACAGACCCAACAAAGCTCTACAGCATGACAAGCCTCTAATTCATAAAACTAGAGACATTCTACTATCCATGTACAGAGAATTCCTTTCAATTGTTATTAAACCAAAGTACATTGTTGACAAGACAGACATTGCAGCAATTGATGTAAAAGATGGAAGTTTGTACATTTGTTCTCAGGACTTTGGTGATGAAACCAACAAACTTCTAGAGAAGATGAATTCTGAAGCACCGTTACAGACAAGAATGCACTGTAGGGCATTTCTGATCAAATCACTGTCATATCATACATGAAGGAAAAATTTCCATTAAAGGATGACTTGCTCATTCATGCAAGCAGATGTGGCTAAACAGTCTGTAGCCTTATTTAAGAACCAGACCTTTTTCTCCAGCCGAATGGAAGGAATCAACACTGATGATCTGCATAGAGAGTTTCAGCTGTACCAAAGCTACAATTTAGATGCAGAATGAATATGAAAAGAGCAGATCATCAGTTGGTTGCTCTCAGGAAAAAGGGATGGATCTGGCCAACTGTTGTTTCCAACCATTAGGAGAGTAATGCTATCAATACTTTCAATACCACACAGCAACAGCAATGCTGAGAGAGCATTCTCAGCAGAATTTGTCAAAGAGCCAGCCTGTCAGCATCAACCCTGGAAGCTATTCTTGTTAGCAAATTTGGCACACAAGAACAAATAAATGATGAACTTTTGCAGAAATGCAAATCTGCAACATACAATTGAACAAAATAACAAAAATATACATCTTTATCATGATATATACATCTTATTCTTGTACCTCCTGATTTTTTACCCTGCCTCCTGATTTTTAACGGTGATTTTCCTGATTTCTTCAATGTTGGCATGTCTGTAAATTGTGTCTCTCACACATACAACTTAACCAAATTGGTAAGACACTTTTTATTTTTTTTTAAAATAAAAATTATATTTTTAAATGCTTAATGGTATATATCTCATATGCCTGCCATTAGGAATTGTTTCATATTCTCATTGTCTTCTATCTACCCTTGACAGTATTGTAGACAGAATGACTAATCCTTTACATGCTGCCATTGATTCATGTCTGAGCTTGTTAGAATGGGTTAAAGATATATAAAACAGTTTATATTTTATAAATAAGATTATTTTGTTTTTGTTTGTACATACTCTGATAAAATAATGTCTTGACGAATCTCTGTTTCAAATACATGGGGTCGGTATGTACAGTTCAATACAATTCGTATTAGAATACACAAATTTTGATCCATGATAAGCATTTGATGCTGTTTGAGCACGATTACATTGTTAATTGTTGTGTCTGCCTTATTTAAACCATATTACATTGAAATGTTAATATAGCAAGGGTATTGAAACATGTCTAACTGAACTATTGTGCAGACAGATGTGAAATTCAGATGAAAAGATGTAGCTCAACATAATTGATTATTTATACTTCCTGTAGTGAGATTGATGGATTTATAATAAAAAAAAAGCGGTTGTTTTAGTCATTATTTCCATTTATTGAACATACTGTAGCATGTTTTATTTTGAAGGGGTATACATTTTAAATTTGTAGTTTTGTTGAAGAAAAATATGCAGCAAATTTAGACGGTGGGAAAGCACCTTTCCACCCTGCATTTCAGCTGTTACATTGAGGTTGAAATTGTAAATCAAAATGACAAGACAGTTAAAGTGGTGCTAAAGCTAAACTGCCTCTACGGTAAATTTTGTTCATGTCATGAAATTGTACACTGTTCCTGTAGTGTAAATATAGCTGTTCATTTGTACATTGGTGAAGAAAATCATGGCGAAATAGAGGGTCTTTGAAACTTTAACTTCAATCTTGCATGGATTTACAAAATGTAACAATTGGTCCAGATAGGAGTAGTTACTGGTTAGGTGTAAATCGTAATGAGGCACATTTTTTCAGAATTTGAATTTCTTTTGTCTGCACTAAAGGGATTCAGTGTATGGAAATTTCTCATAAAGATCAACTAATCACAAAGAGAAAAATGCAGCATTGCACATAATTAATAGACACACACGTACACATCAAGTCATTCCCTGCCACTCTCGCGGAGGTGGAATTGCTGTCATCACAAAGAATTCCATGATAAAATGTCTTAAATGAAACACAACCTTCAATTTCTGCCACACATCGTTGGAACTAGTCCAAACAACACTCGCACTGGAACAAAGGTCAGTCCATTTTTTCTGCCTCTACCACCCTCCTCCTTGTAGAAAAAACAAGCTGACTGAATCTCTCTTTTTGGAGCAGTTTCTGAATCTCCTGGAGGATGGAAATTTGATAGGTGGCTACCTGTCAGCTATATTCGATACACTGATGTTTATGAAATGTGTAATAGGATAAAATGAAATCCATTTAATAGCCAATCAACACATCTCAAAATATTTAGTACTCTATTTTTATTCTCCCACCAGACGACTGATTCTTTGGCTGTAACAAAGTGGTCTGATACCTTTGTTGCAGTATATGGGCTATGTAATGCCCTTGTTCCAGGATTATTTCATTTAAATGTACTTGGTACCCAGGGAAGACTTATAAAAATGTATGCTAGGGTACACAGATTACCCAAAGAATTCATATGAAAACACTACAAAATTCTAAATGCATCTATGGGTGACTATTCTAAAATTAAAAGTGCATTATCTTGGTCCCATGTATATTTTACTGGAACTGCCCCCAGTGCAAACCCTTATGAGTTGACTTTAAGCCTTACTGAAATGGCCCTTAAATTTAATTTTGTTTTAGAATAATAGCAAAAAGTATCAAATCTTGATACTGGATTGTTCGTTTTTCAACCAGATCTGGGTTTCTTTGCATTAAAAAACAGATTGGCAGTACCTCCCGAATCTGAGACAGACACTCTAACCACTAGACCATCAGAGTGGTCCTTAATTAGACAAAGTCTTTGGTATGACTTGACCGGGGATTGAACTCACAACCCCCTGCATCCAAGGCAGACACTATAACCACTCAGCCACTGGAGTGGTCCTTAATTGGACGTTTTGTTGATTGGAGTATATTGTGTGGTGGAAGAGATGATTGTTGTTGCTATATGAAATCATCTAAATCTGAAAGATTGCATCAGGTTGAAAAATCTAGTGAGAAAGCATAAAATTCCAATGGGTTTAGAAGCTGTACTCAAGATAAATGAGGTGTAAATGTACTTTGCAAAAGATTTTAGCTGAACATAATTTGCCATCACTGCATCACTCTCGGAACTCTATTCTGAGTTTTTGTAATGCTTGTTTGCAAGTAGATAATAGCAGTAAATGATATTTCATTACATCTCATTGAAGTCTAATTTGCAGAAAGATTTTGACTGCCTTACAGAGAGGGTCTTGTTTGAGTTGTCATTCTTGCAATATGCATGAGCAAACAAAAGTAGTTTTGTAAAGTTGCATCAATCAGTCTCCTTATTTTGGGTTTCATCCTGTTATTCATAATCTTAGTTAAGTGATATCAGGGCCATGTTGCCCATGTGGGCCTCTTCTATTGTGCTCGGTTTCTTTTGAGTATTTTCTATATTTTGTAGGAACAGTCTAATAAGACTAAAGCAACACCCCAGAACTCATTAGTGGCAGGAGGCGATGCCAATGCTTCTTCCAAGAAAAAGAAAAAGAAGAAAAAGAAAAAGAATAAGGAACAAGAAGCTGTAAGTATTCAACAGGTACAACTTTTAAAGCAGCTGTGTAGTTTTAGTTGTATTTTGATTTCTAGATGAAGACATGTATACAAATAGTTATATTCTCTTTTTTTGCTGATACTTACACATGCACAATTTCAGGAAAAGAAGTTTCTTAAGAAAACCAAATTACTGACATGTATGGAAACCTGTATCTTTTATGAATTTAATTTCTTTCCAGAAAGCTTAAAAAAAAAACTGGATAATTTACAAGGCATCTTTGTTCAAATGCTTGTCTTATGTATATATTATTCAGCCATTATTCTCCATTATATCCTCTTGCATTCCCTATCAACAAATACTATGAAGCACATCAAGAAACCATTTTCATTCATATTTTGATGCTTCTCATCTCCCACAAAAATTGGATGTATGATGCTGACATTCATTCAACTTCGTTCGCAATGCACAAGGAACAAAAGTTGTAGTTTAAGCTGTCACAAGTATTGCATGATATTAAAATATGATTTTTGTTTATATTAGACTGCAGCAGATCAGCAGCAGAGCCCAAAACCACAGCAACAGAGCCCAAAACCACAGCAGCAGACCCCAAAACAACAGCAGCAGCAGCATCAGCAGCAACAGAAGACTCCAAAAAGACAGGTGTTAGCAGGTGGGGTACTAATGGAGGAATTGAAGGTTGGGAATGGCCCAGATGCAAAGAAGGGCAAAATGGTAAGAATATCAACTTGTAGAGGTCAAGTGAAACAAGCATGGTTCCTAATTTGTTGGTCCAAGTCAAAGTTTGACTGAAAGTAGATTTTTTTTTGGTACAATAATATTAGTTCTACAACCAATACATGAACCAAACATTGCTGACGACTTACACTTGGGTGAAAGGAGAAGTCAGTTGGTTTTGGGGGTCAAAAGGTAGGAGGTCAAGGTCAATGAAAGAAAGAAGAAAAGTTGTTTCCACAAAATAACATTATTTATATAAAACAGACCTACACCAGACATTGTGGATCATTTTCACTTAATGTGAGGAAGAAGTCTGTCAACTATATTGGGGGTGGGGGTGGGCATGGTTGAAGGTCAGGTCATTGACTGAAAAAAGAAAAACAGTTCTTGCATAAAATGTCAGTTCTCAATTATATATCTTCACTAATGTTTGTGTAAGACTTAAATAATTGGATAAGAAAGAAGCTTATTGATATATTGGTCAAAATATCAAAGATTAAAGATAAAAGATGCACACATATGAATGCTGTCCATTTCCAAAAAGTGAAATCAGTCATGGTGGGATGTAAAATTTATGATTGTTTTCAATATCAAGTCAGTGGTGTCTTGAATGTGGAAAGAAAATGAGTGAAGGCGGAAAGTTGTAGTTTCTTGCAAAATAGAAGATAATGTTTCAGCAGTTGCTCTTGTAGTAGTGTTTAATGGCCAGTATTAATGGTTAAGAAAAAGCACAGGAAAACCACTGGAAAAAACCATCGACCCACTAGATGCTACTGGCAAGCTTTCTCACATACCCACATTGGCTGAATCTGAGACTTGATCCCATGCAAACAGGTGAGATGGCAGTGATCTGTAACGGAGAGCACTTTAGACCACTCGGCCACTCAGGGCCCCCTTGTTTCAACAGTAAAAAAAAGAAACTGAACTTTGCAGTAAAGTTTCAGGATTATTGGTCACAGAGTACAAATGGTTAGAACACAACTCCAGGAGGTATGTGATATTTGCAAAAGTTGTAGGAAAAGTGATCCTTTAACATTGCTATTTGAATTTTAGGATGTGGACGTTAAAAGCTAATGTACTCAAGTCCGACATCAAAGAAGTTTAAAGATTTTGAATTTGATAAAGTCATAACAGAGTGGTGATGAGATACCCCTCTTGGTGATGAGATATCCCCTTGGTGATGAGATACCCCCCTTGGTGATGAGATATCCCCTTGGTGATGAGATACCCCACGTGGTGATGAGATATCCCCTTGTGATAAAATCCAGTGAGCATCTCTGATGTTGATAAAGATTATGCTTTTAATCATCTACTCAAATGCATCTGACAATGCTATCCTGTGAGCATACTCATTGCCACAAATAGATTAGTTTCAATTATGTAGGACCTTTTTTATGCATCACAGCATGTTGTTAATTAACATTGACTTGCTACACAGTGTATGGTCTTAAGCTTTTGGCACTGGTTTATTGCTGCTTATGATCATAAAGAATATTGAAATTAAATTTAATAAGCAGTGTTTGCAGGAAATGCAATGGGGCACTTTGAGTGACACACTGGCACAAGCAGTTTAAATTAGCAAAGACCTCCTTTATCATTGTTCATGCATCCACACAGTGTTAATCAGTGGATGCAAGAAATAAGCTGAACTTTGGGCATAAATTTATTGCCACTTGAGATAATAAATTTCATCAAGCATACTGATCACTGTTTGCATGGTGTGTAGAGATATTTTGCTGTTGAGAAGAGGGCAGATGGAAAATTTACCAGGCAGGATAAAAAAAGTAAAATGGCCTGCAGCAGAAATAAAACAGTATGGAACATCCCCAACCTAAAATGACCTGTGGGAAACAATAGCCTCGGTAAATTACTACTCACTGCATTTGCACAGTAATACTGATGTTTTGGTAAAGTATTTCAGTATGCCTTGGTACAGAATTTCTCCATGCCAGATGTTTCATAACTGACATGCTGATTCAGTCTTACTTGCATTAGGAGAAAACAGTGTTGTCAAAGTGTTATTGGATTTGTGAAAAAGTTAATTGACAAGGTATTTGCATTAGTTTGAAGACAAATGTAAGTTTGTTGAATGAACCTCTTGCTTACTGTAATTAAAGGAAAGTGCTTTGCTTTGATTCAGAGCAAAAGAGAGTAAAGAAATTTGCATTGTAATTTTTACCATTATAGGTACATGTGTACTATGTAGGAAGGCTGAATAATGGAAAGGAGTTTGATTCCTGCAAGTCTGGTAAACCATTCCGCTTCCGTCTTGGAAAATTTGAGGTGATCAAGGGCTGGGAGATTGGAATAGAAGGTAGATTTCAATAACAAACATGAATTTATAGAATTAGTATTTATTTTCCTGGATATATAAAACTTGACAGAAGAAAATATTAGGTTATGTACGCATACATGCCAACCATTACGCTTTTGGCGTAATCATTACGCTTTTTCCCACTAAATTCCGCGTTACGTGTTAACGTTTATAGATTACGCTTTTTCGATATATCCATCTTGCAAAAAAAAAAAATATTTTTTTTGTTCGTTTTTATTAGCATTACTTTATATTTTACATACTGTTTTATTTTTAATTAAAAAATACCCTGCTTCTACATAACTACGATATACG
Organism: Unio delphinus; assembly: GCA_029339505.1. NCBI lineage: Eukaryota > Metazoa > Mollusca > Bivalvia > Unionida > Unionidae > Unio > Unio delphinus. Next base: position 16,673,697 of record JAQISU010000014.1, read on the forward strand.
AGTATACATGTCCGTGGACTTTCCTAATATTCATGTTCTATTTTATAGCAACTATCATGTTACTAAGATACTTTCAAACTTTCAACCTCATATTCTATTTATAGCGGCTTAGTGAGGAGAGAACAGACTGGTTTCTATTTTGTTTAAATCATTATGCACATACTCTTTGTTCTAATTTTGTATAGTGCAGAACCAGTCTAAAAGTTTTTTTGCGCTAAAAAGTATTAAAAAATTCTCAATGCGTTTATGAGTGCAAAAAATATCTCTTAAATAATTTCACAGATGGGTTAGAAAAAGTCAATAATAAACAAAGCAAAATGTAATCAATCCTCCAAACACGACGAGGGCATCATCACGTGACGTCTAATCGTTGGCGCTAAATGGCTTCAGATGTTAAGATGGATTCTAGTCTTTGTGTATGTTAGAGCACATTTTTTCCCCAAGAATTTCGCAGATGGATCAGAAAAAAGCAAAACAACGAGTCCTCCAAAGATTCAAAGATGAATATATGAATGGCATAATACAGCATTCCATTCTAGGACAGCATCATGCTCATTGCAGACTGTGCGGAAACGATTTTAGCATTGGTCATGGTGGTAAATTTGATGTGGAAAAACACATGAAAACAAGGAAACACATCGAATTAGCTCGCATTACGAACTCTAATACTAAGGTAACTTCTTATTTACAGCAGAGCTCAAGTGCAGACTTGAATACTATAAATGCTGAGGTGTTATTTACCGAGTTTTTAATAGAACACAGACTACCCTTAGCGGTAGCAGACCATGTTGGTCCCTTGTTCAAGCGGATGTTTCCTGATTCGAAAATTGCGGAAAAATATGCTTGTGCAAGAACAAAATCATCTCACATTGTTTGGTGCCTAGCAGAAGATACTTCACTTAAAATTGCAGAAGCAATGAAAATTGGGCCGTTTAGTATTGCCACAGAGGGGAGTTGTGATTATGATGATAAAAAGTTGTACCCAGTATGTGTTAGATACTTTGACAGTGAAAAAGGCAAAGTCATGAGTGTTCTTCTTTCTTTACCAGAATTAACAGTAGATTCCACTGGACAAAACATTTTTGATTTGCTTGACAATGTTTTGAAGAAACATGACATAAGTTGGCAGAACTGTATGGGGTTTGCAGCTGACAGTCAAAAAGCTTCAAAAGTGTTAGATTCTCTGTCAAGAGATATCCCTTTCTATTGCCACCCTTGTCTAACTTGGATCATCTGGAAGAAGAATTCCTGAAGTATCAAGTTGGGATTCTACCTGACAATATACTTAATGCAGATAGAGTTGATGTGCAATGGCACCTTATTTCCCAGCTAAAAGACTCTATCACTGGAAGAAATAAATTTCCTCTTCTTTGTCAGGTTATGAAAGGAATATTGGTTCTTTACCATTCTAATGCTGACTGTGAGTTATTGTTCAGTGTTGTTAACAAAAATAAAAACTGAATTCAGGTCCAGGCTAAGTAACCCGGTACTGAGTGCTCTACTGGTATGCAAAACATTCATGGCCTCAGCTGGTACAAAATGTTTTGAAATGCAACATAACAATCTGTTGCTTTCTAAAGCTAAAAGTGCTACATATGAACACTTGAACCATTAATGAATGATAAAAGACGAGAAAAGCAAATAAATCATTGTTAATTGTAATTGTAGTATGTTATATGTGGATTACTCTTTTTCTGCTTGGATTCCTCTTTTTGACCACTTGGATTACACTTTTTCCTCTTCAGGGGTTGGCATGTATGTGTACGGTTTAAATAAGCCCCCCCCCCCATAATTGTGTTTCCTATTAATCTGGTTTTAAAATTATGCTATGTAGGTAGGCAGTGTTTAATGATTTAAGCACTGGACCAAACCAGCTCAGTTGAAAAAATCAGTTTGGCAATCATTTTTTTGTCCATGGGCTTGTGGGTGGGCAGTAATTGCTAGGGTTTGCATTGAAAACAGGGCTGCATCGCTGGCGGGATTTTTTTTTTTTAAAGACCGAACATAACCATATGTAGATCTTGAATTCTCCGAATCATTCATATTTTGATGGAACATTGTTCACTTAGAAGTTTTTTAAATGGGGTCCCAAGGGCACTATGATTCTGATATTTTTGGGGGTATTTTGAAAAAGTATGATTGAATGAAAGAAAGTCTGTCAGTTATTTTAAATTACAGTCTTTAACAAAGCAGCAATTGTTCAAACTATTTGTCAGCAAAGAAACATGATCCTGAAAACATGGCACAAATTATTGGTTGACCTATATATTCCTTTGTTAATACATGTAATATTGGTAAATAAAATCCATCTTTGTTTGCAGTAATTGTTTTTCCCGATATTTTCAATTAACAGTTTAGCATGCATCATATGGACATATACTAAAAGGTATTTTCCAGACTGTAAAATGAGAGTAACAAGAAAAATTGGCATTTAGACAGTATTTACAGATTTTAAAAGCTGTGCTCAGTGGATGCAGTAATACTTGTGAACCTTGATACAAAATGGTTGTCAGTAGGAAGGATATCTGCATTAGTTTGAACATGGGATCAGACCAACTCACAACTTCAGATGAGGACAGTGGAAACTGTACATTATAATTAATATTAACTACTGGTAGTATCTGCATGAAACTGTACCTTATAATTGATTTTGACTACAGGTAGTACCTACATGAATCTGTATATTATAATTGATTTTGACTACGGGTAGTTCCTACATGAAACTACATTATAATTGATTTTGACTACTGGAAGTACCCACATGAAACTGTACCTTATAATTGATTTGGACTACAGGTAGTACCTACATTAAACTGGAGCTTATAATTGATTTTGACTACAGGTAGTACCTACATGAATCTACATTTATGATTTGGACTTCAGGTAGTACCTACATGAAACTATACCTTATAATTGATTTTGACTACTGGTAGTACCTACATTAAACTGGACCTTATAATTGATTTTGACTACAGGTAGTACCTACATGAATCTACATTATAATTGATTTTGACTACTGGTAGTACCTACATGAAACTGCATAATAACTGATTTTGACTACTGGTAGTACCTACATGATAATGTACCTTATAAATGATTTGGACTAATGGTAGAACCTACATGAAACTAAATTATAATTGATTTTGACTACTGGTAGTACCTACATGAAACTACATTATAATTGATTTGGACTGCTGGTAATACCTACATGAAACTGTACCTTATAATTGATTTGAACTACTGGTAGAACCTACATGAAACTGTACATTATAATTGATTTTGACTACAGGTAGTACCTACATGAATCTACATTATAATTGATTTTGACTACTGGTAGTACCTACATGAAACTGCATAATAACTGATTTGGACTACTGGTAGTACCTACATGATAATGTACCTTATAAATGATTTGGACTAATGGTAGTACCTACATGAAACTAAATTATAATTGATTTTGACTACTGGTAGTACCTACATGAAACTACATTATAATTGATTTGGACTACAGGTAGTACCTACATGAAACTGTACATTATACTTGATTTGGACTGCTGGTAATACCTACATGAAACTGTACCTTATAATTGATTTGAACTACTGGTAGAACCTACATGAAACTGTAGATTATAATTGATTTGGACTACTGGTAATACCTACATGAAACTGTACCTTATAATGGACTCGAGACTACTGGTAGTACCTACATGAAACTGTACCTTATAATGGATTCAGACTGCTGGTAGTACTTACATGAAACTATATTATAATTGATTTGGACTTCAGATAGTACCTACATGAAACTTTACCTTATAATTGATTTTTACTACAGGTAGTACCTACATGAAACTACATTATTATAATTGATTTTGACTACAGGTAGTACCTGCATGAAACTGTACCTTATAATTGATTTTGACTACAGGTAATACCTACATGAAACTACATTATAATTGATTTTGACTACTGATTGTACCTACATGAAACTGTACCTTATACATACATGCCAACCATGACACTTTTAGTGTAATAATTTTTTTCACTAAATTATGCGTTACGCTTAAATGTATATCGATTACGCTTTTTTGATATATCCACCTCCCCCCAAAAATCATTTATTTGTTTTCTCGTTATTATTAACATTCCATTAATCCCACAGCCCGTATTTTAGAAAAGACGGCTTTTACAATATAAGAGTACGTTTGACTTGGGATTTTCCTAACAGTATCATGTTCTATTTATAGCTAATCTGGTTCTACTGTCGACCTTAAATTCTATTTATAGCATCTATATGCTTAGTGAGGAGAGAGCAGACTGGTTTTCTAAATTTAATCTGTATGTGCAGATTCCATATTCTAATTCATATTTGCTGCAGAACCAGTCTAAAGATATTTGGTATATTTTATATTAGTCGATGCATTTATGTGAGCAAAAATATCTCCTACAAAAACCGAAACAAAAAATAACAGAATCTTCTGAATATAGTTCAGCATCACCCGACATCTCTTGTTTTTTGAGAAAAATACCTGTAATAAATTATCTGAAATTTCAGGAGCCATGTTATAACGGGGCATGTTATAGCGGGGTCCCACTGTACTACATTAAAATGTACCTTATAATTGATTTTGACTGCAGGTAGTATTTACGTTAAACTGGACCTTATAATTTGATTTTGACTACTGGTAGTAACTTCATGAAACTGCATTATAATTGATTTTGACTACTGGTAGTACCTTCATCAAACTGCATTATAATTGATTTTGACTACTGGTAGTACCTACATGAAACTGTACATTATAATTGATTTGAACTACTGGTAGTACCTGCATGAAACTGTACATTATAATTGATTTTGACTACTGTTAGTACCTACATGAAACTGTACCTTATAATTGATATGGGCTTCAGGTAGTACCTACATGAAACTGTACCTTATAATTCATTTGGACTACTGGTAGTACCTACATAAAACTGTACATTATAATTGATTTTAACAGCTGGTAGTACCTACATGAAACTACATTATAATTGATTTTTGTACATTATTAATGATTTTGACTACTGGTAGTACCTACATGAAACTACATTATAATTGATTTTGACTGCAGTAGTACATTGAGTACATGAAACTATATTATAATTGATTCAGACTGCTGTAGTACATTGAGTACATGAAACTATAATATAATTGATTCAGACTGCTGTAGTACATTGAGTACATGAAACTATTTTAATTGATCAGACTGCTGGAGTACATTGAGTACATGAAACTATATTATAATTGATTCAGACTGCTGTAGTACATTGAGTACATGAAACTATATTATAATTGATTCAGACTGCTGTAGTACATTGAGTACATGAAACTATATGATAATTCAGACTGCTGTAGTACATTGAGTACATGAAACTATATTATAATTGATTCAGACTGCAGTAGTACATTTAGTACATGAAACTATATTATAATTGATTCAGACCGCTGTAGTACATTGAGTACATGAAACTATATTATAATTGATTCAGACTGCTGTAGTACATTGAGTCCATGAAACTATTATAATTGATCAGACTGCTGTAGTACATTGAGTCCATGAAACTATATTATAATTGATTCAGACTGCTGTAGTACATTGAGTACATGAAACTATATTATAATTGATTCAGACTGCTCTAGTACATTGAGTACATGAAACTATATTATAATTGATTCAGACTGCAGTAGTACATTGAGTACATGAAACTATTATAATTGATCAGACTGCTGTAGTACGTTGAGTACATGAAACTATATTATAATAGATTCAGACTGCAGTAGTACATTGAGTACATGAAACTATATTATAATTGATTCAGACTGCTGTAGTACATTGAGTACATGAAACTATATTATAATTGATTCAGACTGCTTGTTGTACCAATTGTTGTTGATTAGTAAAAGGTAAAAATAATTAATCAGCTGCCACTAGGACAACTACGGTTTTGTTACTTTCTAAACCTTTTTGTAAACATTTCATTTTCAATGACCCCTCAAAATTGTAGTTGTCACATTAAGCATACTTTAATGCTGATAAGATAATTACTATTTGTTTGAATTTATAACCACTCTGGTGTAAAGACATGACCACTGGTTTGATTGCATGAGTTCAGATTAGAATGCATGACAACTATGGTTTGAATACTTGACCCTTATGGTTGGTATACATGACCAGTATGCTTTGAATACATGACCACTATGGTTTTAACACTTGACCATTATGGTTGGTATACATTTCCAGTGTGCTTTGTATACATGGCCGCTATGGTTTGAATCAGAGGTGTGTGCAATTACTGGTATATCAGTTTACTGCCGCATTTTTTTTTCTCCATTGTTACATACCATGGTGGCTTTTTCATCTTCACATTGGTAGTTTCTGCCAGTAAGGAAGGCATGGAAATTCCTGATTAATCTTGTTTAGCTTTAATGATATCAACATCATGTTTTCACGATTCATAACAAAATTGACCTTTTTTAATGCAAAATTCAACATTCTTTAGGCAGTACATACATATGCTTTCAACTTAATTCGCTTACACATTCCTTTAGGCAGTATCTACATATGATTTAAACTTAATTGGCCTCCACATTTCATTAGGCAGTACCTAGATATGATTTAAACTTAATTGGCCTCCACATTTCATTAGGCAGTACCTAGATATGATTTAAACTTAATTGGCCTCCACATTTCATTAGGCAGTACCTAGATATGATTTAAACTTAATTGGCCTCCACATTTCATTAGGCAGTACCTAGATATGATTTAAACTTAATTGGCTGACATTCCTTTAGGCAGTATTTACATATGATTTAAACTTAATTGGCCTCCACATTTCTTTAGGCAGTACCTACTTCTAGTTTTAACTTCATCATACATACAGATTACTTAAAGCAGTATGTACTTTTAGAAATGGAAAATTGATGCGCTACTTTGAAAGAGCCATTCAATATATTCAGACAATTTGCAAAAACATTTCTTTAGACCTTCATGTGCATTTTATGTGTTTTGTCTTATCAGCACCTTTTTGTCAGTTATGCCCGTGTCATTCAATATAAAATGTTTTCATTAAATGTTGCTTTTAATTGGCATTCAACATATTAATGCAATTTAATATGAACGTTGTTTCATACATCACTGTCTTGTCTACTTTATTTTTGACAGAATTATCGCCCTTGTCTGCTTCACATAGTTTTTACTCTTTGTGGTAATTTGCTTGTATTGACAAGACCTTAATGAGTTTTTTTTTTTTAAACATTCCACATTGTTTAGAAATTCATGGCCGCTAGTAACTTTGGCTTACCCACGTAAGTTGTAAGGTGCCCATCACTAATAGCTCTAGTTTTTGCAGAGTTCATTAGAAATCATATGGCCAAATGATTGGGTAATGACCAAAGAATGAACATCATCATTAGAAATTGTTAACAAATTGAACAGAGTATACATTTATTGGTATCTTTATTTTATTATGTTGTATACCTTCATAATAGGGTTACAGCTTGACTTTCAACACTTGTATACTACACTATTTTAATTAAAGATTTGACCTGCCCCATTTTCATGAACGCAAATGAAAAAAATCTGATGGATGAAAAATCAATCCTTTGAGATAATAATTGTCTAAAACATTGTTGTAGATTTGCATTTGCTAAAATATGCATTCTTTTCTGATGGAAAGATCTTTTGGGGGCAAAATTTCCAAAACAGATCCATAAATATTAACATTACCAGTAGTTATGCCCAAGGTCAAATGAAATATTTTATCTTCTTGATGTACCATGTAGTTGTTTCTCCCTGCTGTAGATTTAAGACTACATGACAGATTTTCATTAGTCTGGATTGATGGGTCTTTTTAATTTTTTCAGGAATGAAGGTTGGAGGAAAAAGGCGACTCACTGTGCCACCACAACAGGGGTAAGTTACAATAAGGTTTCTTTTGTTGACAAGTTAAAAAACATTTTAATATCTTACTGCAGTAAAAGAACAATTATGTAAACAAAATTGTTCCTTCATCCTTAAGCTATATCTTACCAAGAGCAGATAAAAAAAGTTGCCTATCAGGGCTTTAGAATTATTTTCCCCCAAATGCTTGTCCTTTGGCGAGTGAGTTGCTCATCTCTGTCCTTGTTATTCTCAATATAGCACACACTTATCCACCACACTACTTACAGAGTTTGTGGGTTTAAACCTTGGCTGGTTCATACCAAAGACTTTATAAAAATTTGTAGAGAAAGAAACAAAAATATCCTAGTTGTAAAAAAATCCAAGTCCACCTAAAAATTGAGTTGATCAGCCCCTTAATCTTTGATCGAATCTTCTGTTATTTTTTTATCATGTTAATATTACAAAATCAGCTGGCCAGTGACCTTTATTACACAAAATCCTTAAACAAATAGATGTTGTTGTAGGGTTTAACGCCATTTTTCAGCACACATGGCGGCCAGTATTATTGGTGGAGGAAGAACCTGGGAGAAAACCCTAGAAAGAATCACTGACCCACGAGAAGCTAGTGGCAAGCTTTCTCACATCACTACATTAGCCGAATCTTAGACTCGAACATATGCAGACAGAGGTGAGATGGCAGTGATCCATAACGGAGAGCGCTTTAGACCACTCGGCCACTCGGGGCCCCTTTAAAAAAATTGAATTTATGAGTGCACTTTATTACACAAAATCCTTTAAAATAATTGAGTTTATGAGTGCACTCTATTACACAAAATCCTTTAAAAAATTGAGTTTATGAGTGTATTTGATTACATCAGTCACTGTCAAAAGCAGTGCATGCATTTTTAAATGTACATGTAGTTAGAATATATTGGCGGTTAAATTTGTCATTGAAAATATGTCCTTATTCTTTGATCAAGCCATTTGTTATATTTATTGGTGAGAATAATTTTGCATGTGATTGCTTTGCATTCAGTATTTAATGCTGTTCTCTAGCATCAGGACATAGTGGCCTTTACAGCACAGACATATTTTCCTTTCTCTGTTGATAGCCTTAATGATAGTCTCACTGGTTTGATCTCATCAATGGAAATGTACCTTCATTCCAATCTTAATTGTAATTACCAGGACATTGACAAGGGAATATAATTGTGCCTTTTTTAAACTTGAGTTGCTAATTGACAAAGGAATATAATAGTGCCTTTATACATGAGGTGTTAATTGACAATGAAATGTAATAGTGCCTTTATACATGAGGTGTTAATTGACAATGGAATGTAATAGTGCCTTTATACATGAGGTGCTTATTGAAAATGGAATATAATATTGACTTTATGCATGAGGTGTTAATTGACAATGGAATGTAATAGTGCCTTTATACACAAAGTGTTAATTAACAATGGAATATAATAGTGCCTTTATACATGAGGTGATTATTGACAATGGAATATAATATTGCCTTTATACGTGAAATGTTAATTGACAATGGAATGTAATAGTGCCTTTATACACAAAGTGTTAATTGACAATGGAATATAATAGTGCCTTTATACATGAGGTGCTTATTGACAGTGGAATATAATATTGCATTTATACATGCGGTGCTAAATAACAATGCAATGTAATAGTGCATTTTTTATACATGAGGTGTTAATTAACAATGTAATATAATTGTGCCTTTATATATGAGTTACTAATTGACAATGGAATATAATAGTGCATTATTTATACATGAGGTTTTAATTGACAATGTAATAGTGCCTTTATATGCGAGGCGCTAATTGACAATTTCATATAATAGTGCAGTTTTTATACATGGGAATTTAATTGACAAATTGAATGGAATGTAATAGTGTCTTTATACACAAGGTGTTAATTGACAATATAATATAATAGTGCCTTTATACATGAGATGTTAATTGACAATGGAATATAATAGTGCCTTTATCAATTTGGAAGACTAAATTCATCAGGAACATTGGCCATTACTGTTACAACATAAAAGACTGACTATTTAATGGGGGAATAACATGACTTTTCGTTTATAAAAAAACAATTCTGCTCCTGAAATAGCTTGGAAAAATATGTTTGCTCTATTTCAAGAGAAAAATCAGAACTATTTCAGTCCATCATTTAAGAAAAATGATCTGGATAGATAAAAGTTTTATATATAACATTGATCATCTTAATGACGATGCCAATGTAACATGCTGATACAGATAGCACTCTGAATGCACGCAGTGTTATTGTCTTATCCATCTCTTTCACCTTCATACAGATTATTGTTTTATTCACCTATCTCTCATTCATACACACATTATTGTTGTGTCCTTCTATCTCTTTCACTTTCATACACAATGTTATAATTTTGTTCACCTCTCTCACTTTCATACCCACATTATTGTTGTATCCACCTATCTCTCTTACACACAATGTTATTGCTTTATCTTTATCACTTTTATAAACACAACATTATTGTTTTATCCACCTATCTCTCTCACATTTTCATACATGCTATTTTTTTATCCACTTATGCCTTTCACTCTGACACACAGAGCATTATTGTCTTTTTTAATACACAAATCATTATTGTTTTATCCACCTATCTCTCTTACTTTCATACACAGATTGATTTACCCATCTCTCATACACCCACATAGTTTCATCCATCTCACTTTCATACACACAATTTTTATCCATCTTTCTCACTTTGATACACAGGGCAATATAATTGTTAACATCTGTTTCACTTTCTTACACAGGGCAATATTATTGTTAACATCTTTCTCACTTTCATACACAGGGCAATATAATTGTTAACATCTGTTTCACTTTCTTACACAGGGCAATATTATTGTTAACATCTTTCTCACTTTCATACACAGGGCAATATAATTGTTAACATCTGTTTCACTTTCATACACAGGGCAATATTATTGTTAACATCTTTTTCACTTTCATACACAGGGCAATATTATTGTTAACATCTGTTTCACTTTCATACACAGGGCAATATTATTGTTTACATGTTTCACTTTCATACACAGGGCTGTTAAATTCAAGATATTTTTGTTGCTGGAAGAATTTAATTTGCATATAACTTTGACCATCATTTTTGTATCTATGTTGTTATACTGATAAGATTAGAGAACTACACATAAGTTTCTTCATTATTCTTAATTATTCATGATTGATTTCTTGTTATTCAAAAACATGTTATCAAGAGGAGTGTGTGTGTGTGTGTGTGTGTGTGTGTGTGTGTGTATGTGTGTGTGTGCAAAAGTAGAGAACATGTTTACCAGTTTATTTTTTTATTTGGTTAGGTTGGCAGGTTTACTCTAGGAAGAGTAATTATTCATTTGTTTCAAAAATATGTTATGACTTATGGTAGGTCGGTAGATTGTTTGTTAATTGATTGATTTACATTCATATTGCAGCTATGGCAGTCAAAAGCAAGGTGAAATCCCTCCAAACAGCACTCTCATTTTTGATGTGGAGCTAAAGGCAGTCAGCTGAAACAGCAACTGAACATACTGTTTTGTTCTGATTTACCCTGTTTCTACAATGTCGCAAAACTTGTTATGCATTTGAAAATGTTAGGGGCATTACATCACATCATTGATAACATCTTTAGGTCTTTATAATTTGTACATCTGTGTGTGTGTGTGTGTGTGTGTGTGTGTGTCTGTCTGTGTGCTGCCAGAGAGTCATAAGACCTTTTGGACAAATTGTGTATTGCAAATAGTCAGTGTTTTGGTCAAATTTTTAGTATTCCATTCAGTGTCATCAGATCTTTACACCAAGGTGTCATAATATACTTTGAGATATATGTATTTTTCCTATTCACATGTGCCTATCACAGGTATCATTTTCATAAGCATTTATATCTCTCTCTCTCTTGCCTGTTTTTTTTAAACATGATTTAAGCATTGTCTTTAAGAAATAAATGACACGAAACAATCAGTGACTCAATTGTTATTTAGAGTCTTCATTTGTACATAAATGGGAATATTTTTATTACATTTAGAGGTAAATTGACTGTTTTTTTTAACTACACGAGTACCTCAAAAATTTAATCAGCCCAAGTTTTTATGCAAAATGTGTGCATGATTTAGATTTTCCTTTTACATTTTAGTGTAATCTAAAAATGTCTCACAAATGACAACATGTTCAATGCAAAAAGAACAATGAACATTTTAAAAATTTGCAATAGTTAGCACAAATGTAAAAAATGAAGGGTTTTGATTCTTGGTAGTGTCGGGGGTAATGACAGGAGGGTGATAAGTAGTGGACATCATGTCATGGCAGTACTGCTCACAGCAAGAGAGACGTTTCACCTTACTGAAAAGTGGATCTAACTTTCATAAAATTGTTGACTGTCGTAATGAGAAAATCTTGTTTGTGTTGTCAGGTATAAATGCCAATCTGCCATAAAGTAAGACTGCTAATAATAAATCTTTTTTTTAATAAAAATTCAGACTTGTACAAAACTGCTTTATATAATTTGACCAAATTTGACAAGAACCATATAGCTCTTCTGGATTTGATCAGCTGTTAAATACGACTTTGTAACGAAACTCTTTTAATGGTTACATTATGGGATGATTTTAATTCTGATAAATGTTTTTGAAAAAAAAAATGATGAAAGAAAAAATAAAAGCAGTGTTTAAATCATGTTTTTAGCAAATAATTTGTAACATGTTCTATAATGATTTGAAAATATGGATTTTGATCTTTATTGTTTAATGCTTAAATCAAGTAATTTAGATGACACAAAACTAAGACCACCATGTCTGCATGTAAATTATATCTGTATACTTAGGTGTGTTACTTCCCTTACATTTTGATACATGCATCAACAGCAATTGGAACACTGTCAGCCTTTTCGGTGTCTAACTAGAGCAAGATCTCAGATGTAAAATGGCCATTTTAAACTTCCCTCAAGTCCATATATATTATTACATCATAATTTGATTGACTTCACAGCAACTCATCACTAAAATGGTCATCAGTTATTCCCGACAGATGAAACTGAATAATTTCTTCATCTTTTTCATTTAAAAGTTTGCAGGAATAACATTTAAATTTAATGGTGCTGATACTTTTCATGATTGAATCACTGTTAATTTTTTTTCTTCAATACCTGTCTTTTATGACGAGGTACTTTTTTCATGTCTAGCCATGGATTCATCAACCAAAAACTTTAGAAATGAAAGTATCAATGCAGTTACCTCCGAATATTTTACATAGAGTTGTAGTTGTTTAGGTCATATTGAAAAGAGATGATTGCGTTCCATTTGGTATCCACAGCAGGTGTTGCCTTAATTTGATTTTTTTCATTCGTCATCAAGTATGACATTTGTTAGCATTACTTGCATTTTTGTTATAATTATATATTTACTTTTTAATGTAGATGTCACCATGTCTTAGTGTACAGTCTGTTTCTGCTTAAAATGTTTATTAAAATGATCTATGTAAATCCTAAACTTAACTGCAAACAATGTCAACATGGATCTCCTGTCACTTAATATGCTGGCAGATAATTAAATGCTATGATATGGGTCTCTCAGGTACATGTACCTTGGGTGTATGAATTATTTTGAATGGCTGATGAGTGTGTGAAATGGTTATGCTAAACGTGAGTCCAACAAAGATATCAGACAATTGACATATAATAATATTTTTATTAATAAATACTCTAATTTATAATAAGAATACGTTATTAGATCTTGTAACAGTACTCTTAGGCAAAAACTTTGTACAGTAATCCATACTATGCAGTCAGACAATGGTTGTATACTCATCACACAGCGAAATTGGTAGAATTGGGTTATGGCACATCTAGGTTTACATTGTTGGCATTTGGGTACAGGTTTTACATATATATATATATATACCCCCCACCACCTACCACCACAAACTATAATCCCATCACACACAAACACTAAAGAAAAGTGAATCTTTTTGGATCGAACTGCATAAATGCTAATCCCATTAACAAATTCATTATTTCATATATAAATATGTTTTTTATATAAGCTTGTTTTTGACACTATGCCAGACATCATTGACATAACTTTCATGTCATTGAAATTATTGTGCTTGTTTTTGACACTATGCCATGGTTGACATCTATATTTAACTTCCATGTCGTTGAAATTATTGTGCTTTTTTTTACACTGTATGCCATGGTTGACATCTATTTTTTACATAACTTCCATGTTGTTAAAATTATTGTGCTTGCTTTCCAAGATAAATGTGCATGATATAGCTCACCTTCACATCTGCAATTTTCTCCTCTTGCATTAGAAACTTAAATCTATTTAGTTTTTACAGTAATTATTTAATTTGTTCTCATAATTAGTTTCTTCTGACAGAATAATAAAACAAATGTTATTTTATTCAAAGTTGAAACATAATTTGGCTGATCACAACTCTATTTTCCAAGCTCAGTGTTAAGCAGAGACTGTTTGACTCAACGCTCTAGTCAGTGCTAGTAGACCTGTATGAAAAGGGCAACCACTCTACTAAGCATGACTCTGGAAAGTTTGGAAAGCTATGCAACATGTGACCATGCCAAGAACCAGAGTTATAATATTGGTATTTACCATTTGTGTTCAGTTATAATACACTAGTTGATGTATATTGAAAGGGACCATTGTTGTAATATTTTATACTGTATGCACACACTTATTAATTGAATCCAACTGCCATCTGCAGAGACTAAGATTAACATTACATAATGTGCTGGCAGATCAGTGTTTGTATAGTTTGTTCAGAGTAATACGTTAAATAGACATAGACTTTGATCTGCTAGCACACTATGCAAAAGCAGATCGATTCATTGTTTCCAGTTGGATTTGGTTCAAGTGAATATAGGCAGTACATGAACTGCAACATTAATGCATAGCAACATACAGATATTAGCTTTATCATGTTGGTAACTTGTCTTCATTTTTCAGCTATGTTACTTTGTCATTAGAATGTTTCATCATCATGTTTTAGTGGAAGAATAGTAAAAGGTAAATAAAGTTAATTCCTTCTGTGAAGATGCTTTCTTGTTGTATGTGTCAGGTCCAGCATGAAAGCTACTGATACCGTTTATATAACACTCCAATCTATGACCCAGTCACTAACTTAAAGCAGTGTTCAATATAGCCTGTAATGTAGGTCACATTAACCCACTATGATTAAGCCAATTTACATTGTAGATATAAGAGGTGAATAAAAGAATGGAATTAAGAGTCTTGCAGAATTGTTTAGACTAGACAATACAAATTAGGTCAGGGTCTCGATTCTTTTTCTGGGACATACACATTGCATGTGTACTTGCACCGCAAATTTGCAGTAAAAGAGACTGTGTGAACAAAGTAGCTGCTTAGATGGATGGACATAGTGTACTTTTGCTTTGCATATACAATACATAACGACAAAAATGTATTGACCTTCAATGCTTACATTTGAATATTTCACCATCAGCTATTTCTGTTATATCATAATGTGCCATTAAATAACCAATATCACTTTTTACATTTGTATGAACACTACTTACATCTTGTGGCTTTTCTTCCACATTTTGTCATCTCTTCTAATAACCTCTGTCTTTTGCAGCTGTCACTTTTTTCATTTACTCATTACAGTAGTTTGCATAGTCTGAATAATCTGATGGGTATATGTTCCATGACAATTTCTTTCATTTGGAAATCTTGTGCTGACCTGTGTTATAAAATAGTTCCAAGAGTTGAAGAAATTGGCTGGAAACACCTTGCCCTCTCTTTTCGACTGTAATGGGAAGACTAGGTCTTTCCAGCTAATGGTAGGTGACTTGGGGGATAAAGAAAAAATGCTAACACTTGTGAAGGCAAAACTAGAATTGTAATTGGCTTCTTAATGAGTGCTTTGCAGAGAAAAATCCATCAAACAGGTCAGATCTACAGGAACAAAATATTCAGGGACCAATTACAACCATATATTAGATCGGTTTTTGTGTACATGAGGGTGTTAGCACTTCTAGCCCAAATTGCTGAATACAGCTGTATTTAAGATGTATGAACTTTAAAAATGTATATAAAAAAAAGTTTAAAAAAGAAATGGAGGAGAAGCAGAATATTATCATCCTAACAGTTCGACTTAAGTCATTTGCAAAATTATTGATTTGGTCCAAAATTATAGCTGCTAAGAACCTACCATTATGATGTCACATAAAAGTGAATGAAGAATGTCATATAATCATGTGAAACTGAGTTGTGAAGTGATAACGTCTCTCAGGAATTGTGTCATAATACAATTTGTAACCAGCTTTTACAGCTAGCATTATGATCATCATTATCTTCAACTTGTAATAATGTACATTCCTTTAATCTGACCACTCCGGTGGCCTGTTTAAAGCATCCGCCTAAGTGCGGTAGGTCATGGGTTCCATCCCTGGCCAAGTCAAAACCATAGACTTGTACAAATGGTACTAACAGCTGCCTCGCTTGGCGCTCAGCATTAAGAGGTTAATGTTAGAACTGGTCCGCCTGGCGTCAGGATAATGTGACTGGGTGGGACATAATGCTTCATGTCTGGGACATGATGACCCAGTGCTAGACATCACTGTAAACTGTCACTGCAGACATCATAGCGATATGACTGAAAAATTGTTAAAGCTAGCTTGCATGTGACGAAACAATGTCATCAATGTAAATATTCATTAATACATAATGCCTTGATATTGTGTAACAAAAATTACATTTGGTATTAAGAGTAAGGATTTAGTGTAGGATATACGTACTTCATATCAATTTATCATCAAGTGCATTTTCAACTAGTTCAGTTTTTCACAAGTGCATGTGAATCGTCATACAATAGTAATACTTTGGTTTTAGGATTTAAATCTAGCTCTTTAAAAAATTTGAGAAATCAGTAATTCTATACACTGATATAATGTATGCTTTTTCACTCACCATCTTTTTTGTTTTAAATTATCCATCTTTGTCAAAAAAAGTAAGAACATTTTTATTGTAATTTTTTGGGGTCAGAAATTGCATAATTCAATGCTTGTTACTCTTTCCCTCTTTGCATGTAATATGTACAATTTTGCTGTTATTCCACTTGAAATGTACTGGTGCAAATAATCATTGCTGGCATGATTCTTTTGAAATGCACGCTTGTGAGGACATTATTGACATACTGTACATATTTTGAAAGCGCTGTTGCGAGTACTCTTTGCAGGCATGATTCTTTTCAAAATTTCCTAGTGTGATAATCAGTTGACAGACGTTGCATAGTGAACTTATTCCAAGAACCCAACTTTACTTTTGTTTATTAGCTCGGTGTTCACACCAAATGTAATCCACTGTCTGATAAATCAAATCTTGACTTCTTTGTGAGTTCTTTCTTTGAAAAACGTTATTTGGAAGAGAATGTCAGACCGAAAAATCAAGTGTCTCCTAGAAAAATTAGTTGACCTGGTTTTGTTCTTTTAACAAACGTAATTGTCAGGCCAGGTCTTTCTATTAAGCGTCTTTGTTCAACACGTGCGAGATAACGTTTGAGTTTAATTTTGCACGGCTTTAATTTTTAGTATTTTTTGAAGGATTTACCCATAAGAACAATTTAAAAGAGGAAAACACATATCTATTACGAGATAAGTCAATGCAGATGTGACTTCATCATGTACAATGGTGAAGGCTGCTATTAAATGTGAAGATAGCCTGGGTAATTTATAGCAAAGTTTATTAAATCACAAACGTTTACTGCCACTGCACAGATGTTAGTCGCTAAACAAGGCAACGTCATGTACAAGCTGAAATTGAAGGACGGACAGTCCGGTGTAGTTTAATGTTGCTCAGTTATTGTCTGGTTTATATCGCTTGGGGAACTAACGCAAACCGCTGATCGTTTGACGCTTCTTGACGGTAACTCTGGCGTTGCGGTCTCTTTACGTCTCGTTGACGGTATGCACATTGACAGAAGACGGCGACGAATTTTCTCCGTGGATATGCAATAGAACACGAAATTTGCGAATCCCTGAGCGCTGTCGCCAATACCCTGAAAGTAAGGAGATAATTTGTGTTTACAATCAATATTACTTAAGAGTATTTGGTAGGATGAAACGCGCAATGTTTTTTTTTTGTTTTTTTTAATTGTTATTTGACATTAAGTTAGAAAAAGAAATCGGTTATCGGGAAGGTTGAAAGGCGTGAAAAAGCTGAGAGACTTACAGGTCAAATGCTCCTTTAAAATTTAAAATCTGGTAGAAAAAAGCATTTTTTGTTGTTGTGGACATTTGTTGAATCTTAAACTTATCGTATATGAGTCTTAGTATGGACCGTATAAATATTACCATAAGTAAATTGTATGCATTCAAAATTACCAGACGATATGAATTGGCATAGCCAATGCAATTACCTGTAATGGAACTATCCAGTTACCAGCTGTAGAATTTGCATATTCATGAGCAAAAGAACCTAAAAGGAATCGCAGTGTCCCCCAGATTCTTAAAACAATAAAGACAAGAGGGACAAATGTCAACTTCTTGTTAGCTTCGTGGATCACAGCTGTTCGGGATTTTCTCGTACCTTGCCTGTCTCCAGGTTTGGACTACAAAAAAAAACAATATTTTGGTTGTGTCATCACATTAACAAGTTGGACAAGAAAAGCAGTTCTCTGAGAAACAATGCGATTGATCATTACTGAATAAAACAGATTGAAAAACCTTTCGTACTTCTGTATGTGATACGTATGCTTTATATATGATACGCATAGTTACTATATAGTAAACAAAACTCGCAAAGAAAGGTTTCTGTTTGAGAAATGAGAATGGTTTGAATAATCTACGAATGTGAAACGTGTAGGGATAAAAAAAAAAGACATGCAGTACAGTTAAGTTTAGATGTAAAACGATTGTTATGGTAGGTGGATATGTACGATGTTTGAGCAATCGGGACACGAACACGAACCTCCAACATCAAATGGATCTTTGTGATTTGACCTCAGGTTTTATTACTTGTCTCAGTTTATTTGACTTTTGCATTATACATTGCTTTTCGTTTATCTCAAGTTCATCACAAATGCTTAAGTTCTGTCTATGCATAACTTTGCACTTATCAGGAGTTCACAACCAGAGGGCGGGATCCCCCTCGCGAACATGTTCCGTCCGGCCCTCAGGGCAAATTAAAACAACACAAAAATATGGCCAGTGAAAGTAATTATATAAATATTGGGCGGAAAAGGTTGTGCACCCCTACATTAGATACTTATTTTTCAATGTATTTATAAAGGCATTTCAAATCGCTCGAACGACTTACTACTACTACTACTATTACTACTACTACTACTACTACTACTACTACTACTAATGATAATAATGTTTTATCAGGGGATCTGAGTGACCCTTAACCAAGCTGACCAAATTGACAGGAAAGAAACTGATGTAAAATGCCTGTTTCTTTCCTGTCATTTAATTATTCAGCATCACTCTCTTTAGTATCATGAAGCCGTTATTATTATTTCATCTTCCATCACGCTCCTTTGGGATGTAAATAATTTCATATCTTTGTTACACATATTGAAATAAAGCTTGAGGCGAAAAATAATCGTAACAGATGGCGCCTGATAAAATTCGACCTCTTCGTAATAACATAGCTATCGAGTTAAAAGGGAAAAGCCGCTTACATTGTCGTCATATGAGGTAAATTAACTCATTCCATTTCCTGAAGAATCTCTTGACCAAATAACGAAGAAAATAAGTACTTACACAAAAATAGTTTGTAAATGATTTGTTTTTTGCTCTTATCACAGCTGTGACCTCTTAGATATAGAGCCATGTAGTCATGTGGTACAAATGAGAGAGAGAGAGAGAGAGAGAGAGAGAGAGAGAGAGAGAGAGAGAGAGAGAGAGAGAGAGAGAGAGAGAGAGAGAGAATAATTGAATAGATCAATTGATTTGTTACGTGTTAAGGAAGAAATAATAACATTTCGTGTGGTATGGAGGTAACCATAAAGATTTTCCCCAAATTTCCGCACTTTGAACCATATCATGATGAAAGCACCTCTGCAATCTGACAATTTACGATCCCATTGTTGATATCCCTACATTGACCAACTTGGCGGACACATACATACATACATACATACATACATACATACATACATACATACATATATATATATATATATATATATATATATATATATATATATATATATATATATATATATATATATATATATATATACACGTAACAGTATACTGCATCAAGCAATGCAAAATATCTCGCATTTCTATGTTGAATAATGATTTTGTGTGTGCAAAATGTTCTGTTTATTATGAAGGACGATTTTTAACTTATTAATTGTAAGAAAAGTATAATCTACTTTTAAACATTAATACTAGTTTAACTTTGTTACTACTTTTTACGCACAACATTTGAAAGGGGCAACGTCTGTCGGAATAAATAAAATTATTCTTTCTTCTTTACATCTAAATAATTTCCACTGAAATAAAAACTATGATAGGTAATGATTTAGTACTAAATTTATAATCTCGCAAAAGCTGGACATTATTCAACTCATTTCATAAATTCAACAGTAAATCATTACCCATTTGAGATCCTCTTTCTATCGCTAAATTCACCAGCTAAGGTAACTAAATAGTTTGAACCTATTTGTCATTACGTATTCTATTGCGATGACTTGTTAAAGTAATCTAGGTCTTTATTGTAATTTGAACTAAGTATAATTCTTCGTAAAAATAGATCAACTTGTGTTTTGCAAAACGTCAGTCGTGTACATTTGGAACATGGTCAAACTCTTTAATTTCTGAGGTCAGTCATCCTGCATGTAGCCCTCTATCCCATATTGACTACCTGGAAATAATCAGTTTGAAATACAGCAAGCCCAACCCACAAAGTACAGGAACGTATTAAGCTTGCATGTTGTCCGTGTGAATACCATAAAGTTACTTTTTGTAGGACTAGAGTGTGCTGCTTAGTTAGGCGTGTCTGATAAAGCATCAAACATGGCGGCCAACTTGTGATGAAAGCTGTCTGTGTCGTTGGCATATTCATTCATCTTTTAACACAGACACAGACACACACGTACATTAAAATAAGACACACACGTACATTAAAATAAGACACACACGTACATTAAAATAAGACACACACGAACATTAAAATAAGACACACACGTACATTAAAATAAGACACACACGTACATTAAAATAAGACACACACGAACATTAAAATAAGACATACACGTACATTAAAATAAGACACACACGTACATTAAAATAAGACACACACGTACATTAAAATAAGACACACACGAACATTAAAATAAGACACACACGTACATTAAAATAAGACACACACGTACATTAAAATAAGACACACACGAACATTAAAATAAGACACACACGTACATTAAAATAAGACACACACGTACATTAAAATAAGACACACACGTACATTAAAATAAGACACATACGTACATTAAAATAAGACACACACGTACATTAAAATAAGACACACACGTACATTAAAATAAGACACACACGTACATTAAAGTAAGAAATGATATTGCGATGAAGCTGGGTCACATTCCACAGTTTCATTGCAATTTGGAAAGTCTAATATGTCGTGCTTGTTGGGAACATTTGGCGGTGTGATCAAAAACATTTATATTTCTCCATAAATTCAGATCTATTTAATATAATGTGACAATTTTTCCGCTAAACGAATATAGAACATTGCTAAAAAAAATATTGTGTGGTCAATAATTACCTTCATCCTCTTTTTTCCGTTGTGGTTCATTCAGCAGCAGAGAGGGTGAATCCTACAACGTTTTTAGACAAAATTTGATTGAAATCCTAAAACGAGCCTTCCTACGATCCTATTTTAACCAAAAAAAGGCGAACCCTACAACGTTTTCAGACAAAAAAATTGATTGAAATCTCCCTATGAAATCATTTTAACTAAAAAAATGAAAACGATTTTTTAATTAATTTTGTCTAAAAACGTTGTAGGATTCACCCTCTGCTGCTGCTGCAGCAGAGAGGGTGAATCCTACAACGTTTTTAGACAAAATTTGATTGAAATCCTAAAACGAGCCTTCCTACGATCCTATTTTAACCAAAAAAAGGCGAACCCTACAACGTTTTCAGACAAAAAAATTGATTGAAATCTCCCTATGAAATCATTTTAACTAAAAAAATGAAAACGATTTTTTAATTAATTTTGGTCGCAACTTGTTGTCATCTACCCTCTCTGCTGCTAGTGATTTCATCACTAGTGATTTCAGTTCTGGTTAATAAAAATAAGAAATGATTTGATCGAGTCTTTAGGATGAAAATTATTTGAAATTGCAAAGCAATTTAGGATTTCACAAACAGACTAATCGCTAACACCTCTTCTTGTAAATCAATCAGATTATTTGACTGGTCGGTGAGTTTGAAATTAATTCTCGTTAATGAATTATTATGGCATCGCATGTAGACAGGATTAATTGGGTTTTCAATAATTAGGAATCCTGGAGGAGCTGTTGGTGCAAATGAATAAAGAATATATCCTTGCTGAGCTTGATTTGATCGTTCGAGATTAATTTGATAGCTTCCTTCGATAACATCACACACTAAATTAAGCGCAATCACCGTTGAAATATTCACGTTGAACGGAGCGATATGCCTACCACCACCATCTGGATCATTATTATGTTTGAGGATAGTTGTTTGTTGTTCTGTTAATTTCCTTTCACATGCGTCATAGATTTTTTGGAAACCTTCATCGATGGCATCATTGAGAGATTTTTGTAGTTCTGGTACGTTATATCCCGGTAGTTTAAATGTTGGGATATCTTCAACGCGGATTTTATACTTCGCTGCAAATGTTGTTCTCGTTTGGGGGTTATTGTGATCGAGTATAAATCGAATAATTTGTGAATTAAATGTTTCCATGTCATTGATGATTTTGTTACATGTTTCTACAACACTGATAAATTCATCTCGGGTGAGAGAACCGGATTTAAGAGATATTAACAACAGTGAAAAATCATTATTCATCTCTGTGAAATTTTCATTGATTTCATATTCTTTAACAAAATGATACACACTCGATTGTCCACTCCCCACAGAATGTTGGTGCACTGACCCAAAAAATTCTACACTGAACTCTTTATAACTCTTTACTGGATTATCAGGTTTTATCCTGTCTGTGACATAATCAGATTTTTTAGGTTTGGGTGATACAACAACGATTCTCTCCAGAGTTTTTCCCCCGGGTGGTAATTCAGGCCATCCTAGTACGGTTCTTATTGAGCTGTTATAGATATCTACGACGTATCCTTCTGTGCTTATCTCAATCGCGGATGATAGCGTCGGTTCATGAACTGTTATAGCGATTTTTGACTCTACTCCAGTAATCGATTTTATTCTACGCGCGAATTCATTATTGATTTGTTCTATTTGGTATGACCCTGTTGGTATCGAAACAACATTCCAGTCTGGGGTACCGTCGTCTTTATTCTTATTTGCAAACACTAAAGAGTTATTCGGTTGTTGACCACCAAATGCTACCGATCTGATATTAGGCCAACTGTGATACATTCGTAGTTTTGCTAGCGCGATTTCGCTCACAGGAACCGGAGAGGGGAAATTCACACTAAACTCGGGTTTCGTAGATGTTATTGATATCATACTCGTTTGTACTGGGTTCGTGTTCTCCACTACTCGTTGAAGTAATTCCATCTGTGTCGTCATTATACTCATGATTTATTTCTAATTTTGGTATCGAGGAATCATAAATACTGACCATCACTGAGAATTCACAATCTGGTAATGTTGATATTATTGAGATCATTTTGTTTTTTGGGTTCGTGTTTTCTGATTCCATCGGTGTTGTCATTGTTATTATACTCATGTTGTCGCTCTAATTTCGATATCGCGGAATCAAAAATACTGACCATCGCTGAGAATTCAATATCTGATATAATCGTATTATCGAGTGACGACGATATCATCAATGATAATTGCGAATATGCGGTTGATGCAATATGAAATTGAAGTAAGTAATTCTGCAGTTTACTCTGGCTGCATGATGATATCTTTTTTGCTATCCCGGTTAATATACCCCCGATTGTAGCCACCGCAGAAATGCAAATTGGAACTACGACCGGGGCAATCATTGTAACCGATGCAAGTATTATTCCGGCGCCAGCGAGAACGCTTGACACCGAGTACATAGTAATATCAATTGCGGTGATTCTTCGTCGGTATTTTTTTATTTTTATTTGATACTCCTCAGTGAGGGTTTTGAGTCTATTTTGAAATTCTCTGACCTGATCATAGCGACATTGCGTCGATGACAAAGTCATTGTTGTTTATTTTAAAAACACTAGCGTTTTCAATTGTGAAATCCGAACGATTTAGTTATTTACTTAAATCCGCTACGAATTCCAGATACCATGTTACTGATGCCTTAGCCAAACTTTTATCATCGGCTTTTATCGTTAACCGTTCAGTTTTATCCTTGTCGATGATCGTTGAAATCGTATTGTTAACCCCGGATGAACTCGACGATGATATATTAAATTGAATTGGTGCTACCAGCGTTAATCGATAAATACCCTTGATAGTAGCTGTGATATCTAATTTGTTGTTTGTAGGTGTCCACTCAAATGATCCGTGTTGGATTGTATATACTACGTTATTGGTTTTCTCATGAGGAATTTTTGTTTTTTCAATGATTGTTATCATCCTCGAAAAATCACCTTTGACGGCTTCGATGAAAGTTTTCGTCTCATCGATGGATTTTTTAATATCAGGGAGTTTTATTTCAATTTTATCCAACTGGGTTCCAATAAATTTATCAATGATATTTCTACGAAATGATATAAACTGTTTTCCGTTATCTTCAATTTTAGATTCAAGTATTTTTAGTACAGCCAGAGAATTGTTTAACTCATCGTTGAGAGTTTTTAATCGATCTGTAATCGTCGAAACGAGTACACCCGGTTTGAGTTTACCCTGATCGGAAAATAACGCGATAGTATCCTCGGTTGCGTTTTGTTGTTTAACCAAAATATCATCCAGAGAAATATTACTGGATTTCAATTTACCCTGTTTGTCCTGAAATACAACTATTTCATTGGGTTCAACACTTTCTAAATTCAACGTCTCAGCTATTTCATCTTTAATTTTTTTTGTTATATCCTTGATAGAATCAGGAGTTGCAGTGCCATCGGGTTTGGGTTTCAAAGATCTCCCCCAAATATCAATCATGTTATTGTAAAACTCTTTCTCTCTCTAAAATCGTTTCGATTTCCAGCGATTGCTGGTGTAGTCATTTACGACAATATGAGGTGGTTTTCCGCTTGGGTTACTCAAGGAGTTAGAAATAGCGTCAAGGACATTTAATACTTCGCTGCCGCATATTGGTGGGTCAATCATCGTTTGTGTTGGTAGCGTAGAATACCAAGTCTTCATTGGAAGGGTTTTTATATACCGCATAAACTCTTTTGGTGGGGCTAATCCATATGAATCAAAATAGACAATCCCACGTGGATCAATAGCGTATGCAACCCAGTGAGTTCCAGGTCCGGTGCTGTTATCTAAATTAATGATTCCGGTTTCAACGCTGTTTGGTTGATGTGGTAATTGATCTTTCATAAAGACACCTCTGAAGTTTTTAATCGCGAGTTTTTTAGCCGCATCCATTAAATCAAAATTGGACATGGGAACCATAGGTTCCTCAATTAATAAATCGTTCCTGGTAGTCTTAGACCCTTTCCGCTGTACCACGAATACGGGGTTCCTGGTAGTCTTAGACCCAATCCGTGAACGGATCGTCCCTTTTTTTTATATCCTTTCCCAGTTGCCTTCTTTAGTGCCATTCCTGCTGCAGTACCAACGGCTCCTAACGCTGCCGCTTTAGCCACCGCTGGGGCTGCTGCTGCAATCAATGCTGGAATCGCAGCTAACAACGGAAATATACCGCCTGTTTTAATCATATTTTTGATAGCAGCCGCAGAAAGAGTAATCTGAACACCTTTTTTGGCTGCAAGTGCATCATTGAAATGTTTCACCTGACGAGTTGTCAGCGATAATTTATTTGCACCACCAGTCATTTGATTAGGTTTCAACGTGATTGTGGTTCCACATTTTTTAGCTGATTCCGATTGCAATTTTTTTAATTGACCGGGAGTTAACGTAACACTAATAACACTATATGACATTATACATAATAGATTGATTCTAAATCGTTTACAATTTCAATTACATGTTTTCTACTGGGGCATCTACCACTCTCATTCTTCCACCAACACCTTCAAGTAGCATTGATTTATCACTGAGAATGACAGCAACCGCTCTATAATTAGCAATAGCACCACGAGTCACATTAGCTCTAAAGTGTATATCAACGACGGACTGTCTTGTTAAATCGAGATGTTCCAGTGAGAAGTAATAGATCGGATACAGATTTTTAAAATCATATTGTGATATTTGCAAACCAGTATCAACATTTTGATCACGTGCCATAAATGACAACAGACGATGATACACGCGTGCAATATGATTTTCTGTGTAATTAAGTTGTATATCCTCGGATGGTTCCTGTTGGCCGTTTATTCTCAGTGAGACGTCTTTCACACCTAACTGATCAAATATCATATGGCTGGAGAGTTGATTGCCAACTCGTGTGTTATCCTGTAACGCAATAAATATATGACGTGGCGCAGCAACACCTTGTTTTGATGCTAGATTCCACGTGAATAACCCGTTCAGATTTGATTGCTTCACATCTGTACTCACGGTTAGCCAACTCAACAACGACTTTCCTCCTTGGTCCATAAATGATAGTAATCGTTCTTCTGCGGTGATTGCTGGAGTCAACACTGACATCCACAATGATATTTTTGTTAAATTGACTTTACCGGCATCAGCATTGGGATTTGCAGCATCTGCTGGAATCCTCCAAATTGCGTCATTATCATCACTTTTTCGTACAAGCGATACTGTATGCTTCGCCCCATAAATAACTTTTCGGACGTTTCTACAGAATCCAAATATGTGATGCAGTGGAATCACGCATGAAAATGATTTACGCGCTCCTTGCAACATTGAGTTTCGTGTTGCAGCTCCTAGATTGAAATTAGGATCGTTGTTTATAATCATATCTTCGATACCAGCAGGAGCAGGGTTAGCAGCACGATCATTTGGTCGTCTTACAACGAATTGTTTTCCTCCAGCGGTATTCTTACCATCTTTTGCAAACATCATAGAGGGTCCTGCTGATCTTGTATAATCATCAGAATATCTCGCTAACCCGATTATTGTTGTAGCTACATCAACATCGCGATCTATCGACTCGATTTCTTTTCCATCAATGAGATATCTAGCACTCTCAAATAACGCCATAATACCATTATTGACAAAACCGACTTGAGTACCATCTGGATACGGTGCTGGTACAGCAGTAGTATCAGCAGCTGTTACAAGTTCTCCTTCTACTTCAATAAATGCTTCACAGGGCAAAAAGTATTTACTGGTATCATGGACTTGAAGTTCAATTCGCGATCGACTATTTGCGTCTATTGCATGATAAGCGTAATATTGATAATCGCGTACAGAATCATCCTTGCCAACTGGAGCGTCTATATCAAACGCCGGATCATGTGATTTTTTGAACATTTTATTCTATTTATCAGAGTCTAAATCGTAAAAATCCGTAGGATTTTCATCGTAAACGATTTTCATCGACGTAGTTTTTTAAAGCCGCTTCCTGCTATCATATTTGCAATATTGCTTTGGTCCCCTTGATTTACCATCGACGCTAATTTTTCGTCTACTGCGTTATTTATAATTCTACTAACACTTGCAGGCATTTCCGCTGTAGACGGTAACGGTTTCTTTTTTCGTGATTTCACTAATGATGTTAATTTATTTTTCGCAGTTGAAAATGCTTTTCCAGCAAGATCTCCAACAGCACCAATACCCTTATCACGAATAACTTCAATGGCTTTCATTCCTAGTTGTTTAGCCAACGGCATCACTTTTGGAGCCATTCTCGCAAATAACCCCGCAATGGTATTGCCTAAACCATCTCCGTAGTATGCTCTATAAACTGGAAACCGTGAATTAACTACGTAGACGGGGGTTGGTTTATCATGATTGTAGTGTATGATCATTATTTGAAATCAGAAACCATTTTTCAATTGTGAAATCCTTCGGATTTCCACGCTAGCGTTTTTATTCAGTCTCGGTGATTAATCACTGTGATACCCACTTTCCACTAACTCGCCAATGAAATCTCGATATGTGCTGATATCCATGATACCGCCGGCAAATAACCGTCTACAGATATCAGCTGCTTCATTAATTATTTCCGGTGAGTTATTTCCAGCTCGGAAACCTCCTACAAGAACTTCTAATCGTGATATATCATTGATAACACTACCAGGGCATGAAACGCTAGCGTTTTCACTCTTTGAGTTTCCACTGGAATCTTGCAATCCACTTCCGCTATAACCAGTTGCTTCATCCTGTTTTTCTAAATCGGCTTCTTGTAATAAATAATCAAGAAAATCATCATCAGGTGGTAGTTGTTTTTTTTTAGGTGAAAAAGATATTTTCTTTGCAGGTTGCTGTCGCCGCCTTTGCAATTTTGGCGGTTTTTGTTGTTGTTTAAACTCTTCGTATTGTTTATACACTATACCCACTGCATTGATATATTGAATATATGATGCACTATCCTTCTTAATTCTACCTGTTTTTTCAGTTTTGATTTTGTAGAATATATCAGCCCAGTGAGTTATATTTCTAACAAACTTATGATATTCTGGTTTCAACATATTTTTCCTGTTTTCATAATTCGTAACAACAAGCTCAGGAATTCCTGTTGGATCAGTCTTATTAATTTCTGCTAACCCCGCCTCGTTAAATATCACGCGTAAATCATCAACTGTTCTTTTTGATTCTATTTGTTCTATTTGTTCTGTTTGTTCAGTTTTCGCTGCTATTTTTTCGAGTTCACCAATAACAGATTTTCCCGTCTCGGGAACATCTCCCAGTATAGCACGCTCTATCCCCTTCGTTGCTGTGGTTACTGGTTTAAACAATTCTTCGGATCCCATAGCAAAATCAGTCTGAAGACTCTGTCATTGTTGTAGTTTATTCCGTACAGAGTCACGAATTGGTACAAATCTCCTGATTGCATCCAGTCGTTCACGAGCCAATCGGGTTGTTAATGCTTCATTGACCATTATTTGAAATCGCAAACAATTTTTCAATTGCTAAACAATTTTTCAATCCAACCTAACACGATCGTGGAAGTGATCAATCCGAACCAGCCATCAATTTTTTATTCACTGATTTCAACATTTTTGATCAAAAAATGCTAAAAAAAAATTAAAATCTCTATGAGGGACGGTCACAATCAAATAATGATAAATGGTTGGTCAATCAAAATTGTTCATTTTCTTGAATTAACGCCCGTAGGTTTCTAACTTTAGAATTAACCTCCTTTTTCAATTCGTATTCGTACCCCAATTCTTTTCGTATTCGTTCTACGATGGTATACAACGGAGCGAACACACTTACGTCACTGGAAAATGCGAGAGAGTCCTTAATAGAATTCTGAATTCTTTTGATGAGCGCATACTTCTTTGGTAGCATATATTTATTGTTGTTAACTCCGTATTCTATATCCTGAAAATCAGACATGATTTGATCAGGATTTAACCCATCTGATAGTTCAATATCCCAACCTTTCAATTTTGAAATCTCGGATATGATGCTATTCATGTTTTCAGAATTCATTATTCTATAATAATGATATATTTCTAAATGAAAAATATGACGTATTAGACATAACTAAATTGAATTTTCTGTCCGCTCTTTTTTGAAATAGCCGATCGACAAACCCCCTCTGCAACATATCGTACTGAGGGTCTACAAATATTGAAATACTTGCCGGCTTCATATATTGATTTAAATACTTTTTCTTCGTTAGTTATTGTATTCAAAGATTTCACAGGTCTCGCTTTTTTCGAGTATTTCCCAGTCCTTCCTCGTTTGGTATTCTCACTATGTGTGATTGCTTGAAGATTTGATAAGGAATTGTTCTTCGGATTAGAATCAATATGATCAATAACAAAACCATCTTTGATCAATCCATGGAAACATTCATACACGAAACGATGATTGTAATATTTCTTCTTTCCAACAGTAAAGAACAAATACCCCATACCATTATCCCACCCAACTGGGTTCTTCAGTCTACGGTTTCTTACAACACCATCACTGGATGCTTCATAATTTGTACTCACTGGGTGTGGTCTGAATTCCTGGTTCATTCGTATACTATACTATTTGTCTAATTCATTGACTGATCCATTTGCAGTGATTCATTATATAAAAATCTTTCATTTAGACACTTGTTTTTAGTATAGCATGATGGAGTTCAAGAGATTGACTTCGAGAAATGCTAAATTTAATGCTGATAGAGAGTTTAAGAGATTATTGAAAATCAGTCCTAGATTTAATCTCGATAGACCCAAAAAACGTAACAAACGTCCAAGAGACGGAAACATGAAAGAGTTTAAGAGATTATTGAAAATCAGTCCTAGATTTAATCTCGATAGACCCAAAAAACGTAACAAACGTCCAAGAGACGGAAACATGAAAGAGTTTAAGAGATTATTGAAAATCAGTCCTAGATTTAATCTCGATAGACCCAAAAAACGTAACAAACGTCCAAGAGACGGAAACATGAAAGAGTTTAAGAGATTATTGAAAATCAGTCCTAGATTTAATCTCGATAGACCCAAAAAACGTAACAAAATCAATCCTAGATTTAATCTCGATAGACCCAAAATCCTTCGGATTTCAAAAACGTCCAAGAGAGATTACCCCTGGAAAGATGCTCAATTCAATCTCGATATAGTTTCTAATACACCAAAGAATACAATTCTTGATAAAGCCATGATTAGTAAAATCAGAGACTGTTTTAATGAATTCAAGCGTGATGGAGCATCTTATTGTTGGTCAACATTTCGAATTGATGGTGTTGTTGATGCTACCATGAATGATGAAAAAGCAGCAGTGATAATTTCACGTGTTGGGGAAAAACGGCATTTTTTCCGAATCAAATTCATTATCGAAGTCGATGGCAAATGGATTATTAAGGATAAATTTGAACCAATCCTCAAGAATAAAAAAGCTGTCATTGTGAGTAGAGATTCCAAACCAGGGATTCTAACCGGCATTGATAAACCATACTACGAAAGATCTTATCCCGTAACAGCAATGGTTTATGGGATATATCCGTTAAATGATAAACCCGATATCGCAAAACTAGCTCCTATGAAATATTCGTCAGGGCTTAATTGTGTAGCAGAACGAATACTAGAACACTTCACAAATGCATCCCGAGGAAATAAACTAACTGATCTGCGACGTAGGAAAATAACCGAGTGGGAACTGACAGTGAAACAGCATGGTGCAAAGATTTCTGATATAGCTAAATTAGAAACATCATTACGATTCCCAATAACCGTTATGACGATAACCGGAGAGGTTTTATACGAACCGAAATATAACAAAAATGGAGCACCAATACAGATTATTGATCATAACAAACACGCGTGGACACCTGCGGTAACAATATTTCCACGAGAACGAACCGTGAAATATATCCCTAAGGAGTTCGTCGGGGATGTTTTCTATGAAGAGAGATTATTTGATGCTATTCATGCGTTGTGTAAAGATGATCCTGTGTCAGTGTGGTTACTTAGAAGTGATGAAGAATTCGATCAATTTGTAAAACCAAATGGTGAATTATATCGCATTGAAGAATTAGATAACAGAATGAGAAAAATCGCTAGTGATTTTTCACCGCAGAATTCCCATGAAAAACTACTCACGGATAGTTTTACTATTCCATCAGTGGTAGCTCACTTCGCAAGAGAAAAAAACTCATGGCGTCCAACACGAAGTGATTTTCTCGAGGATGTTAAATTGAGTTGCGTCGAATTTGGTCATGGAGGACTGTGGAATACGAAATACTCACGTGATGGTATGATTTCAATTGATATATCCGCGTGTTATCCCGGAAGTTTTCTCGGGTATGGGGAATGCGCTGAGTACTTCAAACGATTTGGACACCCCACGCATGAAATGACTCGTGTTGCGATTAATGGACCATTACCTGATTTTGATATAACCGGATTCGCTCGTGTGATATCATTCGAATTAGCTACAGGGTTACATCCGTGTAGTTATGTTTGGCTCGGTAGACACCTATCTGAAAAACACTGGATGCCAATAGTGCTATTGAGATATATGATTGATTGTGGTATGCTAATATCGTTGATTGTTTCCGAGGCTATTATATGCTATCGAGCTCAGAAAGAAGTTTGGCTACCACAACCCAATCTAGATAGAATAATCAACGAACTACGAAAACAGTTTCCAGATTTCAGTGAAGAAGAAATAATAAATTGGTCTAAGAAGTTATTTGAAATTAAAAAAGAACAAGCAAAAGATCTCGGAAGAAGAATAATCGGTAAATTTACCCAGGGTGGACGATACGATAACGCAAAATACTCTTCGCGGTTGATCATAGATGTCGCTGAATACGATTTTATTGTAGCGGATTTAATGAAACAGGGAAAACTTGTATCCCGTAAGGATGCTTTTCTATCCAATGGTGAGAAATTAGGTACGGTTGTTACCTACTGTGATGGATATAATTCCCAGTACACACATTTGAGAAGTTCAATGTTAGCCTATGCTTCTATTAATCTATTTTCGATGATAAATAGATTTCCTAATACCGCGGTTAGAGTAGCCACTGATTCGATGTATATACACAATAAGTACAAATCAGCTGTAGCGGCATTCACAGATCCCGAAGAAAATTGGGGACGTTGGCGATTTAAAAAGGAGATGCTACATGAGTATTGTGAATCCGCAGACGTTGCCATGGATGATAAATATATTTGTTGTAACCGTATTGAAATTCAATCAGAATTTTCTAATGCACCACCGGTATCTGATCCAATCTGTAGATACAAGACAGTTTATTTAAACGGTTGTGGTGGGTCAGGAAAGACAACTCGTGCAATTGAATTATATCGTGGTGGTGGAAATACTTGTATTTCTACTAACATGATTGTGCTAACACCGACTCATAGACTCGCCAGAGAGATGATACAACGAGGGGTAAATGCTTGCACTTATCACAGCTTCTTTCGATGGAAGGGTGACAAATGGACTCCTGATCGAATGGGTGATAAATTCATTCCTGAAATCATAATCTGGGATGAAATATGCACAGTGTCATTAGATGTATTAAAAACATTTCTTGAGTGGTTGTTAACCAAAAACACAAAAGTCGTCATGTGCGGGGATCAAGGCCAACCACCACCATTTGTCGGTGCATCTCCACATGAATGGCTAAAGGGTTTTGTAGACTACTATGAAGAAATCACCACTGATTATAGATCACTTGATGAACGATTACGCGAGTTCAAAGCGCTAATTAGATTACAACCGGATAGAATCCAATGCGAAATAGCGCGTGAAGTGATTTCAGAAACCCCAATGAATGATTTCTGGGAAGCGTGGAGACCGAACGATTTGATCATTGCAAGTAGAAAAATAGTCAGGGATACACTTCAGATGAAGTTATTTGAATTGCATAAAGAAAAATTTGCAACGCTTCCAGTACCCCTTTGTTATAGGCCATCGGATACACGAAAACAGAATATTGAAGTTGATATTCCAGGACAGAATGAAAAACAAATTCTGGTATTAAATGATATTGTGCTGGTTGATATCAATGTCGTTGAAGATGCATTGCGTGCTAATAAATCCCCGTGGACGCTAGGATACGCAGCAACAATACACTCTTCACAGGGATTGACTATATCGGATACAATTGTTTGGATGGTAGATAATCGCATCGAATGGTCAAATTTAGTCTATCTCGCAGTCTCCAGAGTACGAAAAATAAATCAACTTCGAAGAGTTGTCCTCGATGATGAAATCATTGGTGATGATAATGACACAACAATAAGTGATATTGATGTTAGCATCATTAATAAAAAACTCTCCGGTTACAAACAACAAGACAAAAAAAAAACAACGAGAATTTGATATTGATGCTAAATTAATAATCACTTTGAAGAAACAACAGAATAATCACTGCGCGAGTTGCAATAGTATAATGCGTTGGCAGTATTCGGATAAGGATCCTCGCCAATTCACCGTAGACAGAAAAAATAACAATCTCGGTCATGTCAGAAATAATGTGATGTTGACTTGTCTTGAGTGCAATAGACGCAACGGCGCTAGTTAAGACCATGCGGTGGCAATTGAGTATCCTCGGGAATCACTTGCAGTTGTTGTCGAGTAAAACCCCGCTGAGGAGCAGTTGAATCCAGTTTATAGATTGCTGGTCTACCAGTTGATCGTGTTATACTAGATATCTTATGCGTAGTGACGCTCCAAATAGGATCAGTAGCCCTTTTTCTACCCCCTTCAAGCTCTCCTGGTTCGTATAAGTACCTCACAATGACATTACTACCAAGAATTGGTTGGGAAACGCTAGCGTTTCTAGGGAAATCTTTTTGTGGTTGTACGGGTATTGACTTCTTTTTAATCGCGTTGATAGGTTTCATGTTGATTGTTCTAGTAATCTCGTTATTCAGTGCAGTAATCACAGATGGTAATCTTTTAACCCATTCACTGGATCGCTTTTCTTGAATGAATTCTTTTGCGTATTGATATCCAAATAACCGCTCAGCAATCGTCCGATTAAATCGTTCTACAATGGCCTGATCGCGATGTAGCGCAGTATGCCCTCGTCGTATGGTGACATTATGATGTTTCATTGTAGATAACACTGCACCCTGAAATTCCTTGCCAGGATCAACTTGTAACAGATTTGGCCAGTGCAGAGGACCTCGTCGATAAATCCTTTCAAATGCAGAAGCGACTTCAGTGGCCGATTTTGTTTTCAGCGGTTCTGCTTCTTTGTATCGACTCGCAACATCAACTACGGTTAGCGCGTATTTGTAACCACGATCATGTGGCAGAAATAATATATCAGCCTGATGAACTTCATTAGGAGCGGTCACATCAAAATGCGAGAATTGAATTTGTTTAGGCGGTGGTAGATAAATTTGCCATAGTGCCTGTTTGGATAACCAATTAGCCGCAGTGGTTTTTTTCACTTTTGCAGCTCTAGCGAGTTTATTGATTGCAGCGTTACCCCTCCAGTATCCCCTCGGAGAATAATAAATTGATTCCATATTATTAATTACCGGCACCTAACATCAATTTACTTTTCATAGCCGATTTTATTAAAAATGAAGCCAATTTTTCTTTGAAGGATTTATCAGGAATAGCATTTAACGCATGAATTAATTTCACATCTGCTAGATGCCTGTGTTGCAGATTGCTGCTTTTATAAGCAACATCATGAAGGTGACAGGCCTTATCAATGGCGTTTATTGGTTCTTCACCGGGGTTGGGTTGATTTTGATTATTGAGTCTGATATCAAGTCTGGTTCCCGGTCCACAGTAGCTATATCCTGGGAGGTGCTTTTCTCCGGGGTACTTTGCCCATGGGGTTCCAGGGAGTTTTGCTAATTTGGCTGCGATATCACCTCCTCGTTTTTTTTTAAATCAGATTTCATAGACACAAATCTAAATTTCTTTGTACCACATTGCACGCATTTACCAGAAAGCGCTGATCGGTTATTTTTAGTTGTAATCGTCGTCACATCATCTGTGCCAGTACGCGTTTTACACTTCACACAATATAGATCCATAATTTATGTATAGAAATATGGATATAATTGATTTTTCAGCGACTAAAACAAGAGAACCAATTAAGCATCATGCAGCGCTACCAAACTCTATCCGGATGATTATAATCGGGCCATCTGGATCCGGTAAAACGCAATTGTTGCTCAATTTAATAATGAGATGGATGAAGTGGGATAAGTTGTATTTAATTGCCCCTAGCGTAGATGATCAACGATGTTATGAAGTGCTAAAAGATTTTAACGACAGCGCGGTAGAAAAATCCGGAGAGGGTATTATTGAGTTTATAACCGATATCGATGAAGCACCGAGCATTGATGATATTGATGGAGATATTAACAATTTAGTCGTATACGACGATATAATGTTGGATAAACAAAAAAATCCTGCTAGGATCTTTTCCAGAGGCAGGCATAAAAACACTGACGTGATATATGTCACTCAACGCTACACTCAGGTTCCAAAAGTCATCAGAGATAACTGTAATTTATTGTCTGTATTCAACGGAGTTGATACTCATACGCTACGAAATATTTGGCAGACATGGTGTTCTGATATGGACTTCAATCAATTTCGAGATTTCTTTAGTTATGCTCAGTCGACTCCGCACGGATTCGCAACAATAAATCTACATGATCCTCGGACACGATATCGTATCGGACTCGATCAAATATTCGGTTAAAATCATTTTATTATTTTTATTAACCCATAGCAGCAGAGAGGGTAGATGACAACAAGTTGCGACCAAAATTAATTAAAAAATCGTTTTCATTTTTTTAGTTAAAATGATTTCATAGGGAGATTTCAATCAATTTTTTTGTCTGAAAACGTTGTAGGGTTCGCCTTTTTTTGGTTAAAATAGGATCGTAGGAAGGCTCGTTTTAGGATTTCAATCAAATTTTGTCTAAAAACGTTGTAGGATTCACCCTCTCTGCTGCTCATTCTTTTCTTTAACAGTATATACACTATTCGCCAACTATGTTAATCTTGAAAACAAAATTGCGCTGCTGTTTTTTAAAAGAAACTGAATCCCATTTAATAGAAAATGAGTAGGACGTTTTTGGCGAATTTATAACCAATTACATTGTTTTAACGAAGTGTTGCAATACTGCTTTCGCGTTTCTCAAACAGTTAAGCTGAAGATTAAAACAGCCGAGAATAGAACTAAAAATTCATCTAGCACTGATATTGAAAAAAAGCCTGAGTATAATTTAATTTTAAAATATGGTTTTCTTTGCACTTTCTAGGAAAACGCAATATATGATTATCATTACTCGCCTATTAGCTATTATAAGTTGAACTGGAGTTTTGCACGAAATTATCACATCGGAGTCGAATTGAAATAATGTCATTTACTAAATGTTCATACATCCTTACAGTGAATCAACCGCACTAAATTTCGAAAACCCATCAGTGTCGCGTGCATATTAAAAATTTCCATAGGGCTCCATATCGTCTCATCTTTGATGTTAAATTCTCAGAGGCGCCATATCCTCCCATTCGCCATGCTACACTTCCCAAAAAGCCTCATGTTAAATTCACATAGCCGCAATGCCGCTTGTACAATTCATATAATCGCTTTACCGTCTCATCTCCCATTTAAAATTTAACTTAATCGGCATACCGCTTGTTAAATTCATATAATCACTTTTCCGTCCCATTTTCCATTTGGAATTGCCATCAAAACCTTAACGTTCCATACCCCTTGTTGAATTCCCAGTGTAATGCCCTATTCTCCAAGTTACATTTCTAAAACCTCCAAAGTGAACGGTCCTCCAGGTTCCTTACTTACCATATCGTGACCTATAAGTACTTAGACCGTGAATAACCCAAAAGCGTTGTTGTATTAAAATTTGTAATGCAAACCACCATCGTTTATAAACAAGAAACTACAATCTAATAACAAATATTGCCTGTACTCACCCGTTTCCAGAGGTAGCACGTGACCATCAGGTAGAGGATGACGGTTGTGATGTAGGCAAGGATTTCCCAGAATTTACCGGTGAGGAATTGCCAGAACAGTGCATTTGGAACCCGGGGGTCAATCCAACACCAGCTTGCCTGGTCCAGAGCCTGGTCATACCCCAAAACGTTCATACTCAGAGCAACGATTACGACGATTCCTGTAGTAGAGTAACAAGGGGTCTATTAAATAAAAATAATAATAATAATAATAATAATAATAATAATAATAATAATAATAATGACTTTTTTTAAAGAGGGTAACACAATTAGCTAAGAACTAATCTACCTTGAGGCCCTCAATACCAGAATGTTTTGCGATAGAGAGATAATGTCACACGACAAGAGTAGATAGGTATACAATTTACGAAGAAAAAGAAACATTGAAGAAAATCTGAACCTTAAAATATTCCATTTTCCTAAGTATATTTTTGGGGCAAATCGTATGCTACCATTAAGGATTAGGCGTTTTCATTGGCTGTATATATTCAATACGAAATATACAACATCCGAAGACCATTGCCACCTACTTGGTTATTACAGCATGTTTGAGAGAGAACAAATTTTCCCTGTCTACCGCTAATCGCAAGTTCAGACTAGAGCAACTGCAAAATCGCGCAATTGCAAATTACCACGAGTTTTATTGCATATTCCAATCCAACATCCATATCTCACCCCATGTTCGTCCCGACCATTAGACAGCGAGTTACCCGGGATCATAATGGAAACTCTGTTAAATATATGACGTGTTTTTCTGATATAACTTTAACTGTAAATTTTACTTAGAAATTATGTGACGACTGCATGGTAACTGACATTATTTTGGAGCCTGAAGTTTATACCCTGCTTGAGATTACGGAGGTTGTAGCCATTAATGCCTTCCGCATACCCCATATATCAAATGGTTGCCCCAAAGGCAACATCACTCAATCCTAAAAGAATTTCCTCCAAGAGGATTAGGAGATATGGTTTTAAGATAGACGGCCGGGCGAACGAACGGTGTAAACATATGCCCCGCGTGAGGATAATGAATACTACCTGGGACAAAAAAGAATCACACAGGGATTGTTGTTTAAGTCCTTTCTGACTCGCTATTGATTCACGAAAAAGGACTCGGTTACAAAGTATGCCCTTTATGACCAATGGGTGAAATTTGGTGCTGTAATACAAATTTAATAATAATAAAGTAATATTTTAAAAGTAATTTTAAATTACATCAATAAAAAGACAAATCCAGTAAGCACACCTTGACACATACATGACAATTTTTTTTTATATAAACCGTTGATTGATGAGCGCAATTTTTAATAAAACACATTTCGTTTTTATCTGAAAGTTTGAGTTATAACTAACACACAATATAAACAAAACTATATCATTGCATTTTCATCTTTTAGAAACGTAAAGATGCGTTTGTAAGTTAATAATTTACAGTTGCCTCTTAGATAATATATGTGGCATTAAACATAGAAAATATTAGTTTGCTAAAGATAATATTTCCCTCTCTCTTTCTCCCAATTTAAATTATTACTTTTAAAATAGAAAATATGTGAGCCCTTCTAAAATCACAGTCGTTTTATTCTTCCTTTTTGGGGTCTGATACACCTTCACTTAACGTTTAATATGTGTCTATCTGTCGTTATATTGCCAAAACGGTAATCGAATGCCATGGTAACAATACTTGTATAGCGTCGCAATGGTATCCGATGTTATGATCCTATTGATACAGTGCATCTTGGATTAAAAGGGTACAATGTACCGATGCCATTGTATTGGTAAACTATAACCGATGCAAAGCAACGCAATAACCGATGCAAGCTACGCAATAACCGATGCAAGCAACGCAATAACCGATGCAAGCTACGCAATTACTGAATCAAAGCTATACAATCACCGATTCAAAGCTATACAATCACCGATTCAAAGCAATATTTTCTTTATTCAAAGGTGAATTTTGCCTTTGCAATAATGATACCTACTGTTGCAACAGTATTTTTAAACACTGGTGTCGTTTCAACGGTATATGTATACCTACACAATGATGTTCATCTATCCCAAAATTTCTACGAGTCCGTGATTCTATCAGACAACACTTACAAGCGATTCAGGAGTCTCAGAAAAGATTTGCAGAAGGTTCAGAACAATTATTAAATCAATTGTCGAACCAACAACTGAGGCAACACAAAAAGCTTTTGAAACATTGCCTGTTGATACTGCTGTCCATCTTCGAGCAACTCGACCACCACCCAAGCTTCTTCCTCAACCACAACATGAAATTCATCATGACCCACCACGACCGAAAACCAACATAACATAATAAATGTACGCCTGGAGGTATTGGGACAAAAGACAAATAGTCACCAAGTTTGGATATAATAATAAACATGAGTATGTATCACCAGATTGCACTGGGATATATATATTTGTACCACATTTCACACACTTGCCTGTAAGTGACGTTTATTATTTTTTGTTATTATTGTTGTTACTCGACCTGTAGTTGTGGGTGCTCTACATTTTACACAATATAAATTCATATTATTTATTATATTTCTATAACATGGATGTCATTGAT
This sequence comes from Unio delphinus, assembly GCA_029339505.1. Lineage (NCBI taxonomy): Eukaryota > Metazoa > Mollusca > Bivalvia > Unionida > Unionidae > Unio > Unio delphinus. Next base: position 16,714,024 of record JAQISU010000014.1, read on the forward strand.
TTCTCAATGATGTTGTTGAATTTATCACCGATATTGGTGAACCTCCATCTGTAGATGACCTTGGTGGACTTATTTATAATTTAGTAGTATACGATGATGTACTGCTGGACAAATAATCAAATCCAGCTAGGACATTTTCCCGAGGATGACATACAGACACAGACGTAATTTATATTACTAAGCGAAATACACAAATACCTAAAGTGATCAGAGATAACTGTAATAATTTAGTTGAGCTTAATGGAGTTAATACGCATACGTTGAGAAATATTCATCAGACTTCGATGTTCCCGGGACGTGAATATATTTAAATTGAAAGACTTCTTTTCGCATGTGCAATCTACCCCACACGGATTTATGATAATACATTTACATGATCCTCGATCACAATAGGTCTTGATACAAAATTTGGTTAAGAAATTGATCGAATTCACAGCATTTGAGAGGGCACGACCACACATAAGTGTCGCGGCGGGTACACTCGCGTGCACACTTGTTGATAAACACACAGGACAAAAAATACAGTAACAAAATAAACTAAATCAATTATGGAAACTCTCGGTCACATATAGATTTTGGTTTGACAAAACTGACCTTATATTTTTCATTCTTGTAGGAAGCTTTGGTTTAGAAAAAAGAACTTGTAGAAAGTTGGTCTGTTCACCCTATGTGCTGCTGATGCGATCATTTTGTCAAATTGTAAGACATAACTTCATTTTCACTGAGTAACAGAGACGATATTTTGTCACTTGAATAAATGGACTTCAGACAGTAGACAGTCAAGTCGCAATGAGAAATTCTTAAAATAGACTTTTAAAATTATATTTTAAAATAAATTACATGATACAGTAAGTTACCTGGCGGTATCCAGCTGACGATATGAAACAGCTTCATATATGTGGGTGAAAACCCGGGGTTCTGCATGACAACACTCTGTAGTAGACACACTCCCATTATTACTGTCCAGGCGAAGCTAACAATACTGAAGTAAATCGTCCATGCGCTCTGAAACTTGCAGTAGTCCATATTCTTGTTAATTAAGGGCGAATCCCTGTAAAAATACCATACGACACCAAGCAGGTTTCCTAGTGCAGTGGCAACATCTGCCAGGGCCAGAAACATAAGGAGTTTCCTCCCTGGAGTCCGGATATCTTTGAAGAGGTAGAAAAGGAAACATATACAAATTCCTCCAATCACGGACAGACCGGAAGTAACCGCAGTTAAGATGGCATAGGCATAATCTAGGTCATTCAGATTTTTCATTTTCTTTGTTTTCAGTTTATAGCTGGAATTATATTTTCTTATTTATGAAGTATTTGGATTAAAATACATCTCGTGCTTATATGTACGTTACTAAGTACAATTGTCTGCGTCGTATCGTTTGGATATTCATCTGGATTTAATGTAACAAAAGTCAACGACAAAAGACGATCAAAACCTTCATTAATAAAATAGTAGTATGTCGCACAATGCTTAGCAAAGAAAGGTGCATATGAGATTTGCAGACGCTTATGCACTAGCAATATTGGTTCTAGTTTGTTTTCCTTAACCACAGTCTATATAACGTTGTGCTTCATCACAATGGAACGATCTGGATTCACTGCGCGTTTCACACGGTTTTCGCATCTATTCCATTGTTTAGCAAATCGCTTTTAAATAACTTCGGTATCATAATTTATGAATGAAGCGCACCAGTCACCGTGTACAGAATCTTGTCATGTCTAAAATTATCGCATTCATTTTCGGTGATATTATACTTCAGTTTTCGTCCAAGATTACTTATCGATGGATTTCCTATCTCTAAGTCATCATTGGCATTTACATATCGTAACAACCGAATCAGATGCAGCGATCTCTGTTCAAAATAGCTGATTTATTGAAATATCCCGTACTTGTCAGACTCCACAATTTATTATGCGTATTTGTTTAAAGATAAGCTGCAACAAAACTTTGTTTGCTTTTTTAATTGTCCGCATTGCCAGATTATTAATAATGTGTAATTCTGTTGCGGATATTGATGTTTACTTCGTTTCTTATCTGACACGGACTTAACTGAACCCATGCCATTATGTTGTGTCATGCGATCTAGCAAAAGCTATCTTCCATCATAAGACATACAAGTTAGCAAGTTTTTGAATAAAATAAAATAAATTAAGTCCGTAACTTTCAGTTTGCTTTTGTACCAGGGTTTGCAATTATAGATATATTAATTGTTTCTAATTATCGAACAAGTTCGATCAGTCAGCACAAAATAAATTAACACATGCATGGTATGGCATGGTATTAATTGTAATCGTATAGCTGGATACTTGACTTATATGCTTCCATCGCCAAGCTTTTGTGACAATATCAATTTGCTTCACCATATGGTGACATATTTACACGGCTACTAATGGGCGAGAATGCAGACCGAATCAAAATTTTTGTGGTAGAGCTTAAATTAGAACTGATATCAAAGTGGCGAAGACAAATTTCTTTTATCAGATAATAACATGTCTTGTCTGCCAAAGATTTTTTTCTTTCCAAATCTAGATTCGTTTGATGGAAATTATTTACAATTATTTCGATTATGTATTTTTAAATGTTCATGTTCTTGTTTTAGTCAACAAAGATGTCATATTTCAAAGTGACAGCAACGTGTTCAAGTTACTATTAGATTGCTTAGTCTACTGTTGTGATCAACGTTAGTATCTATGATGAGATTCCAAATCGGTAGAATTTAATTTTCCATAGTCGGTTATAATTAATGTTATAGTTCTCGTTAAATTTGTTTGACTCACACCGTCGGTAAATCACAAGAGAAAAATAAACCAACTGTCGCTGAAGATTGAAACCTGTAATGGATCAGAAATAGCCATTATCAGCAACACTACATTTTATTGATGATATAAACATCTATAAACCTGACAAATTGTACATTTTATTTTAAAAATTCGTCAATAAAAATAGGAAATAGAGTTTGTCGGACCAATTGTACGCTTTATATAATAATTGAATTCTCAAGCAGTAGTGTTGTACATAATGTACGGATGTAGTGGTTCACTGGTGGGTAATGAATTGATGATATAAACATCTATAAACCTGACAAATTGTACATTTTATTTTACAAATTCGTCAATAAAAATAGGAAATAGAGTTTGTCGGACCAATTGTACGCTTTATATAATAATTGAATTCTCATTCAGTAGTGTTGTATATAATGTACGGATGTAGTTCACTCGCAGCCTGACTATCAAGAAGAACAGACGTGGAGCTCCGCTCAGGACTACTCCCCACGTGCAGCAGTAACCAGTTACCTGAATTCGGATTCACGCTACTCCAGCCGTCCACCCAACCCGTTTCCAGCCTCGCTGACTGAACAACTACATCCCTCAACCTAACTACAACAAGGATACCGGATTAAAGTTACTTCAACTATCAACGTTAATTATGAGGTATTTTATTAAGACTTCGTGTCAATTCAAACTTTGTGCTGTTTTCGCCTTAACTTGAAAATTCTTTCTCCTCAAGCCTTTTATCACTAAGCTCCCTTCATTTAATTTGTCAAATTGTTACACTTTACAATCTCGTGTGACAATTCAAGCAAATTAAATAACTTCTTTATCTTGCTTTGAATTCTTCCTTTTGACGCTTGCCATAATTTCAACCTTATTTTTAACTCAATATACTTCGGCTTACCAATGGAAAATAAATCCTGTAAACAAGCGTTTAGATCTAGAAACCGTCTTGCATCTAACGGTAACATTCTCAAGAAAGGGTTACTCAAATTAAAATAAAATTGGATAAAGAAGCCTTGACCAACCTTAAAATAGGGCAAATTGACTTTACCAGAAACACGTGGACAAAATAGGTGCAAAAAACTCAATTAAAGTTAATTTCTACACCAGACCTCAACCTAATCAAAAAGGAAGCAGAGAAACTTAATCCTCTCTCTTCAATTGAGTTTAATTTATATGATAAAACCATTAATGATGAAGCACTGGACGCCACTTTACTCCAAAGCGACTCCAGTGTAAACAATACACCCCCCCCCCCCCCCCCATATTCCATCATGGCCGCCTCCCCTACGAAAAAAACAGTAGGAATCACTTTGTATAAGCCCACTTACGCCCAGGTCACTAACTCTAACGTGAACAATGTGCGACAGCTGAAGACAAAGACCCCCAAGGGAGTTCGCACTACGCCTGAAGCACAAAAGATCCCTAAAGATACCGTAGTGCACTCAAGTAAAACACCAGGGCCGTCTAAATTACTGACAGAGGAAGATTTGATATATCCCTCTCAAACCCCTAAAAAACAACCCTCTTCACCAACCAATAGGAAATCGAAGGCATGGAAAGGAATAGATAAAGGCAAAGGACCGTTAAACCCTAAAAAAAACGGCCCTCATTAAAAAACCCAAAGAAACAAAATATTCGGCTAACGACAAATCAGGCATATACGGCAAACCCGCAATGGCTTCAACTTGTATCAACACTGTATCCAACAACTCAACCTCAGATGTGAAACATAAAAACAAAACAAACTTTCACAGACTGGATCTGACGCTCTATCTCAAGAGTAAAACATCTAAATTTTATAACTTAACCAGTAACAACTTGGCCAGAGCCATACTTAAAATTCACCCAGGACAGTGCCAAATAATTAGGCCGAATCAACATTATATCATTCTACATTGTTGTACAAGGGGCCAAGTAGCAAAATACCTTGAAATTCAAGAACTCTGTGGTATCCCAGTTACCGTAGAACCCCATAAACAGCTCCAAAGCTCTTTTAATATTCATACTGACAATAAGAAACAAAAATCCAAGAAGGCCACCACCACCATAAATGAAATCCCACAAAGGTGCACTTATAAATCAGTACAAAAATTAACAAGTAAATTAGGTGTACTTAACAATCAGGAGATAGAGCACAAGTTAAAGGAAGGAGGAAACCAAAGTTTGAAAAATTACCGCTTAGGAAACAAACAAACCAAACCAAACATCAATGTACTGGAAACATCAACCCCACTGCCTACATTAATTAAATTAGGAAAAGTAGGTACCATATATAGGATCGAACATACTTAAATAAAACCAAGATTCTGCCCCAAGTGCCAACTTCGGGACCATTTCAAGGCTAAATGTAAATTTGAGGCCAAGTGTAATAAATGCGGGGGACCCCATAAAGGGAAATGTAAAAGAGATATCCCAAAATGTGCTAACTATAGAGGTCCGCATTTACCGCAATCTCCTTCCTGTCCCTCTACAATACGGCAAAAAGCCATAGTAGGTATAATGGACACAGAACATTGCAATTATAACACAGCTAAAACCAAAATTGACAATGCCGTCCTATTTAATCAAATAAAGCAACCCAAACTGAACATAACAAACGATAGGCTCAATAACAACAATACCAACAAAACAAACCATCAGGCTGATAAATTCCAAGAACTGAGTGACGTCATCACTCGACTGAACAAATTGATTGAGGATATCAACTTTGGCACTATAACACATAAAACTATCCTATCATCAATCAATAATGTTCGCACCCAAATTGAGCACCAGATTACAATAAACGACCTTAATAAAAATGGCTAATTCAACTCAAAGGGGCGTTATTATATGGCAATGGAATGCAAGAGAATTGTCAGGAAATATTAACGAACTTAAACTCAAAATAATTAACTCTAGCTATAAACCTGACATCATTTGCATTCAAGAAACTAAACTTTCTACAAATTCGAAAACATTGCCATCAGTACAAGGATACTCACCTGGCTATTTCCAAAATCGAAAGGAAGGTCATATTTAAATATAGCCATATTTACAAAAAACACTGTACCATCTGTTACGCTACTACCTATAACATCCCAGGAAATTAGTAACACACTAATAGAAATACAATCCCTATTAGTCAATACAGGAAACCATCAATTACAAATCATAAACGTATATGACCCAGGAGGGGGTACTAAGCTTAAACATAAATTAGCGTTTAAAGAAATAACCAAAATCATTGGGACCGGGCTTGCAATCATCTGTGGAGACTTTAATGCCCATAATAAGCTATGGGAGGTGACGGATAGGAGGGATACCTGGGTGGAAGAATGGATCAGTGACTCCACCCTTATTATCCTTAATGATGGTGCTAAGACCAGACTTAGTCCGATCGACGGCACCCTGTCCACCATTGACCTCACCCTAGGCACACCCAGACTTGCACAAGTGGCTAAATGGGAGGTGGAGCAATCTGACCCCATGATGAGCGACCACTTCCCAATAATCACCACTCGTAGTACAGATGACTGTTCAGTGCGAACTCAATGATAAAATACCCAGGTGGAACTACTCAAAAGCTGATTGGGAAACCTTTCAGGAAATACTCAATAATTTTAGCCCGTCAGATATAGAATCCAAAGATATTGACATCTACCATGATAACCTAATTAAGGCCATAACTCAAGCTGCCACCAACTCTATCCCCAAAACTAGTGGAAAACCAAGACAACTTAGTGTGCCATTGTGGACAGAAGAAATTAAACGAACTAGACAGGACAAAATTAGTGCTTTAAATAAATTTAAAAGATCAAATATTACTACTCACTGCCAAGAGTACAAAAATTTCGATAACAAGCTCAAATATCTAATAAAGCAGTCTAAAGAAAAAACTTGGCAAAAATACTGCAACACTATTAATTTTAGAACTAACTCTAAACAAGTGTGGGATAAAATCAGGGCCATAAAGGGAAAGAACATAAATGGCACCCCAAAAATCAATAATACCTGCAATCAGAAAGAACAAGCTGAATCATTAGCAAAACATTTTAAAAATATGAGCAGCAATACTAACCACACTACTGAATTCCAAAACCATAGAACTAAGACTGAAATTAAATTCTGCCATCTATTTCAAGACCAGGGACCCATAAATAAATCACTAACAAAGATATTACCATATATGAATGGTCCCAGGCGCTCAAATCCAAACATGAAACTTTTCACCTGGGAAAGATCAAACAGGTTACATAATATATAAAAACCTACCTGGCAATATGGTTATGATAATAATAAACATGCTAAACATAATTTGGCAAACAAGGGAGCTACCCAAAAAATGGAAAACAGCGATAGTTATCCCCATTTTTAAATCTAAGAATGATAGGAATAACATTAACTCATATAGACCAATTTCACTTACCAACAATATCTGCAAAATCATGATAACAATTATCACTAGACTCAAACACCACCTGGAGAGCAATAACTTGATATCTCCAAACCAATGTGGTTTTAGAAATGAAAGATCTACTACGGATCAATTATTTAAATTGGAGTCCGCCATTAAATTAACATATAATAATAAATAGAGGACTAATAGAAACTTAACTGCGGTTTTTCTAGATCTTGAAAAAGCGTTTGATCTGGTGTGGACCAAAGGATTAATAGCCAAATTAAATCATTATGGCATTACTGGTCGCATATTTAATTTTATACAAAACTTTTTAACAGACCGTAAAATTATAACTAGGGTAGGGGCTATTTATTCTGAAGAACACTCCCTTGAAAATGGGACTCCCCAAGGCAGTGTCCTCAGCCCCACCCTCTTCAACCTCATGATTAATGATCTTGACTCTAATCTCGCCTCACCCTCGATAGGATTATCACAATTTGCAGATGATAGTGAACTATGGACAGCAGGAAACCCCTTCAAACACACTCATATGGTTGAAATAAAAACAAGTCTAAATAACATTGGTAAATGGGCTGACAAATGGGGATCTAAACTGTCGCACCAAAAAACGGTAGCTGTACTGTTCTCACCTTATAGAAAATAAAACATATTATACCCCAACCTCCAAATTCAAAATAAACAAATTAAATTCGTTAAAATAGCCAAATTTATGGGTATGTACTACGATGATTAACTGCTCCGGTGGCCTAGTGGTTAGAGCGTCCGCCCCGGAAGCGGGAGGTCGTCGGTTCGATCCCCGGCCGAGTCATACCAAAGACTTACAAAAATGGTACTAACAGCTGCCTCGCTTGACGCCCAGCATTAAGAGGCTAGTGTTAGGACTGGTCGGCCTGGTGTCAGGATAATGTGACTGGGTGAGACATCATGCTACATGTCTGCGGCATGATGTCTCAGTGCTCGACATCACTATAAACTGCCTCACTGCCTCACATCGTAGCGATATGACTGAAAAATTGTTAAAGCTACGTTAAAAATCCTAATCAAACAAACAAACAAACAAATGTACTACGATGAACACCTAACGTGGGTATCGCATATTGATGACCTAGTTAAAAGGTGCAATCTTGACTTAAACTTACTTAAAAGTCTCAAAGGAACCCAGTGGGGTGCTAACCAAGAAACAATAATGACTCTATATAGGGACTTAATTAGATCTGAACTTGACTATGGATGCCAAATTTACAACACGGCCTCCATACCCCAACTTAATAGATTAGATAAAATACAAAGTAAAGCCCTTCTCATAGCAACTGGGGCATTACCATATGCATCTACATCAGAGTTGCATGTCTTAACAGGAGAACCGCCATTACAGCTTCGAAGGCAGAAACTCATGTTGAGATACGCAACTCGACTGTCCACCCAGAATAAAACACACCCCACTCTAGTAGCTATCAACAAATGTAAAATTCCTTTTTGGAAAACTCTTCAAAATAAGTCATCCTTTGGCAAAATAGTACATAAATTCAATTTACAACTCCCAGTAGATATATTCCAAGTGGAAACTAACCAAATATTTGATAAAGAACCTTGGAATAATACATCAATTAAAGTAAACATCTCCCTTATAGACAAAGGTAAAAAAGAAAATCAACAACATTATTTAAAAACAGCTGCAATGGAACTAATCAACAACCAATATAAAAACTATACTCATATATTCACGGATGGTTCCAAAATTAACAACCCCTTTAAAACAGCTGCGGCTTGGGTCATTCCAGCACTCAATATCAAAATGGGAAGCCGCCTACCGGATCACTGCTCCATTTACACAGCTGAATTCTGGGCCATCCTGGAATCTTTAAAATGGATACTTGAAAATAAACCAGATAAGACCTTGATTATTAGTGATTCACTAAGTGTCCTAAAATCAATACAATGCAATAATACTAAATCAAGAGAAAACTTTCTTAATCAAATTAATCAAATAATTAAAATACTCGATACTCAAAACATAACAGTAGAGTTTCTATGGATACCATCTCACATCGACATAAAAGGCAATGAATTAGCTGACCAATTAGCCAAGAGTAAACTCACTGAACCTAATTACATGCCACTAAAGTATAGTCCAACAGAAATTAACAATTTAATCTATACACTAATAAATCAAAAGTGGCAAAAGGATTGGAACCATAAGAAACAAGGGATATTTTTACATAGTATTGTCAAAGAAGTCAATAGAGGTATCCTGATACCCAGGTGCAGCAGTTATGAACAATCTAAAATGAATAGGATAATTCTTGGAAAAACAAAATTAGCTAATAGTTTTGGAAAATATATATGACCTTTTCCGCACAACATCAACTGCTTCCACAGTAACGTACCGGAAGATCTGTACCATATATTCAATATCTGTAACAATACGCAAAAAGAAAGAGACCTATTTATTACTAAAAAATTAGAATTTGCCGCACCAAGTACATATCCAGAAGTAATTCAATTATGCAACAAAAACCCTCAAAGAACATACTATAATATAATTGAATTTCTTAGAACTACAGGGCTAATAGATAGAATATAAGTATAACACCATATCATCCATAAATGAAATTAATGTTTTAATGGTACCCAAATATGCTATAAAATAATATTGTTCTAAAGGGAGGGAAGCGTACGGGGCCAAAAAGGGATTCGTTACCCTTAAGGAAGCCCACCTACACTACGCTGGGTATAACGTTCCCATAGCGGCTCCATAGCAACCAAACCTAATGGAATGGTAAAATAACATGGAACAATAAAAATAAACCTAACATAAAAGAAATACATAAACATCAAAAGTTATATTAACTACCAATTATATAATCAATAAAGCAGGCGTCTTACCTCTCTTTTTTATCTTATGCTTCTAAATTCTTCCTTCTATATAACCCCACTGACAACATCTCATAATTGAGTTTAATATTACGAAGATATGATAGGCCCCTAAAAAACGCGATACCGCTGTGGTTAAAGTATAACCACTAACACGCGCCCCTAACTATGGTCCCAACTAGAGTGTATGAGGTAGTCTCAAAACCAAGACTATCAGGTCCAGCGACACAATGTTGCAACTAAAAACTCATCAAATATACATAGGTTATGACCCCAAATTAGATCTTATAAGGTAGTTTCAAACCCAAGACTATCAGGTCCGGCAACACAAGGTTGCAACCAAAAATATGCTAATTTAGAAAATGACCTCAAATTCATACACTATAAAGATAGTTAACCCCAAAACTATCAGGCCTTGCAGTAACTTAATAACATCATGCATTAACTAACAATGCAAATAGTTGTCATATGGGATTATATATTCTACACAAAACAGCACAAAGAATTCCAAATTGATAGGGAAAAATACGGAAGCAAATTGATGTTTAGAGTGAGAATTCAAAACAAGACACCCAAGATGTATACAGGGAATCATCGAGTGAGGACAGGGTCAAACAAGACACTCAAGAAGTATACAGGGACCAACCACAGGATCAGAGGGATAATCGGTCACTAACAAGTGATCATAGGATTCTCCAAAAACAAAAGTCCATTGTAGGGCTATTGTCTTTCATTGCCTTAATAGGGTCTTCCACTTGGTTACAGAAACCCTCCTTGACAAGCTCTATCCAAAAAGCCTAACTGGATCATTTTCGGACCCACCGCTCAAAATTAACAATCTAATCCTCTCTGACAGTGGCTACCTTTCAAATGACGTTTAGTCATATCAGCAAAAGAAATTGTTAGGGACATATAATATGTACACTTTTGTACTAGAAGATTGGCATAGATAGGAACGTAATTTAATTCTTCAACTCTACCATTTGATGAATTGCATCGGTGGCTTACACAATATTGTCATAGGGAAATCCACTAGAAAAACTGGATTGAATTTGGAATAAGCGTACGTACTTTCGATTGGTTGATAGGTTGAGTGCGTGATGGGTCTATTCCCATTCACCCAGGTCTAACATTCAAATCATTAGCCCCTTTTTAGGGGTATGATATGACGACCAGATTAAATAGCGCACTCTGTGTGCATAAATGCCAGGAAGATGTGGCACCATTCCATCTTCCTGGATAAATTAAATCACTGCCATGTAAATAAATGGCAGTGCAAAATAGTGAACATATGACCCTTGTGGCCGGTTTCACTTTAAATCCAACTATTCATTCATTCGGGTAATGAGTTTTACACAATTTCATTACGTATATTTTGTGACTGTGTGAGATCTTGATATGCAGAATCTCATTCCATACGGAATGAATTTAATTAATTGTGATACAAATATTCTCAAAGCTAAAGCTGTCGAGACATGTAAAAGAAGGCAAGGGAATTTGAATATTTAAAGTTGGAATGGAGATAAGGAAGTATAAGAAGACCATCCTGCCAAGAACTTTTTTTTGTCATGAAAAGCGATCGATTCCAGTCAAGAAATGGTTATCATGTCAGCAGCACACATAACTAGGCACTAATACAATAACCTACGTTCGTTCTTCTGTTACAGCGTGATGCTAAAGTATGATAACACAAATCGTTGTTTCGGGGCCCCGAGCGGCCGAGTGGTCTAAAGCGCTGTCCGTTACGGATCACTGCCATCTCACCTCTGTCTGCGTGGGTTCGAGTCTAAGATTCGACAAATGTAGTTATGTGAGAAAGCGTGCCAGTAGCTTCTCGTGGGTCGGTGGTTCTTTCTGGGTTTTTTCCGGTTTCTTCCTCCACCATTAATACTGGCCGCCATGTAAAGCCTATATTGTGCTTAAAAATGGCGTTAAACCATAAGAAAACAAAAACAAATCGTTGTATCTGGAGCTGTACTATAGTATTTTGCAGATACCAAACGACGGGCTTGAAAAGAACCTTGCAATGTAGCATTGTATACAATTTACACAGGAACGTGTAAGAGAAGAAAACCAACTGACGTGAAAGCCTCATACATACGTACGTACTAGATATGCTAAATGATTTTCATCTAACTCAGTATAATGTAATCGACTTAAGATAGGTTTCACATAACGGTCTGTCTGGTGTAACCAGCTTTGTCAATTTTCATCTGACGTACTTATGTAACTGGCGTTTGCAAGTAATGACCTGACGTTCTACTTAACGGAACCAACTTCGGATACTTTTTCAGGCGATTACTTTGCCTAACGCGACACATGTTTAGCTAAGTTGCATTTGACGTTCTGCTTAAGATAACATACCTTAACAAGTTTTCACCTATCGTTCTGCCTAACGTAACTTTAAAACCAGAAAGAAAGCTGTTTTTATGTTTTACTCTGATAGTACCAGATTTTGCAATTACGTCTAACCGTTTTTCAGTCACGAGATGGAGACTATCATCTTTGGCCAAATTGTAGTATGTTGCAATATAAGTTCAGTGTACGCGTCCTTGATCTTGAATGCTATGATTTACCTGAGAGGTACACGTTCAGTATGATGGATCACTGATGTTGGGCACGATGATGTATCTGAGAGAGAAATTGTACATACATACATACATACATACATACATACATACATACATACATACATACATACATACATACATACATACATACATACATACATACATACATACGTACATCTACTACTACATCTGTACGTACGAGCGTGAGTGCGTATGTACATGCATACATACATACATACATACATACATACATACATACATACATACATACATACATACATACATACATACATACGTACATCTACTACTACATCTGTACGTACGAGCGTGAGTGCGTATGTACATGCATACATACATAATACATACATACATACATACATACATACATACATACATACATACATACATACATACATACATACGTACATGCGTAATTTATTGCCTAGAGCCAATACTATTCAAAGAAACGCACATGATTGAATAAATCAGATAATGTAAACCGATGGATGGAATGTTTATCTAGCGGATATTACAACTGTAATTGGATAGACTTAGTCCCAAGTTAGATTCTTATTTATTTTTAGATAACGTAAATAATCCTGGTAAACAAATTACTCCAGTGAGCATCAAAATCGTCGTTGCTATGCATTATTTTAGCATGAGACTATAAAATTATTGTGATTCTATTTGACTCTGTAAGTTTGAAAATATCTTTTATTGAATCAGTGTTGGTTGCTACGCGGGGTTTAATGCTATCTGCAACACATAATAGACTATACACAGCAGCAGAATATTTGGTGGAGGAAGAACAGAGGAAAACACCTGGAAGTACCACCATATACTGGAAATAACTGACAAGTTTTCCCACATACTAAAGGCCCCACAAATTGACAACCTTCTCGCTCTCTCTCTCTCTCTCTCTCTCTCTCTCTCTCTCTCTCTCTCTCTCTCTCTCTCTCTCTCTCTCTCTCTCACACACACACACACACACACACACACACACACCGACAAACGCACACACATGCGTAACCGTGTTACAACGATCATTTACTAATTATATATTATGCCATAGCAAATTTAAAACATTTAGATACAATATTATTATATAATTTATAAAAAAAACACAACAGCATGTATTTTAATAATAGCCCGTAATGCAATGGAATGTATTCTATGTTAAAGAATTTCAAAGATAATATGATAACTAGGTGAATATATTCTTTTAAATATATTTACTGACAAAATGATCGAAATGGTTAAGAAATGTCAACTTTCTATAATGGGTTTTAAAAACATGGCTCTTTGTAAACTTAAATCTAAAATAGCAATAATGATTTAAATTACCTATAATAATATCATAATGGAGAGAAAAACAAAATTAGGATGAGTTTTAGTCATTTCAATATGTAGAATCAGCCTCAACAACAAAGAGATTTGTCATAAAAATATACATTCTTTTTAATCAGAGACAGGCGAGCTTTAAGAATAATGCTGAATGATCTCACTGTGTCCTTATGTCTAATGGGCAGTCCGTTTAACAAATATGGGAATGATCTCACTGTGTCCTTATGTCTAATGGGCAGTCCGTTTAACAAATATGGGAATGATCTCACTGTGTCCTTATGTCTAATGGGCAGTCCGTTTAACAAATATGGGAATGATCTCACTGTGTCCTTATGTCTAATGGGCAGTCCGTTTAACAAATATGGAGCTTAGTACGCAAAACAACTTTGCCCATACGCCTTCGTTTTTACAGCGGGAACAACGAGAATACGAGTGTCGGAATAGGAGCGTTAGTGTTTAGATGGGGCATACACATTGGTTGATGTCAGATAGTTATACTAGATTGAAGTCAGTCAACGAAATGTAGCATAGTAAACAGTTTTTGTGTTTGATTCGAACGGGTAGCCAGTGATGGTTACAGATCAGGATGCGTTGTGCACAGGTCTTCGTACCCTAAATGCGATCCGAGCAGCCATGTTTTTAACACTTTGAAGATTCTGTTGTAGATATATAGACAAACCAGATCGAAGAGAATTACAATTGCACAGTCATGAAAGTGCTAAGGAAGATATATGCATCTTAGTGGCATCAACCGAAAGAAAATTGCGAATGGAGCTGATGGGTCTCAGCTCAAGTGTGCAGCCTTGTATATGCTCATTGCATGTTGGTGTAATGAGAGCGTACTGTGCAGAGTGATACTTAGGTTTCATACTGATAATATTGCTAGTGGTGATCAGGATGGATTCAGTTTTTTCATCATTCATATGCAGCTTGTTACATGTTATCCCTGACACCATATCAGAAATGCACATCTCTACCCCTTGGATGGCAGCCTCAATCTTAAGTTGGGGCAGCTAGGTTTCTATATTTGAGTGGCATCAGCGTACAATTGGTGAGACACTGCATTTCGATCTATGACACTTGAGAGCGGGTATGTAATAAAGAAAACAGGACCGAGAACAAAGTCTTGTGAAACACCGAAACACAGAATAGCTGCACTGGAATGTTTATATTCGGTATACGATTTTACATATCAATGGAAAAGTTATCAATGACGTGTTATGTTTTGTATTTTTATATTCACCAGTTTAGTGACATAGAACAGTTAATTTATGTTGGTACTTTCAAACTGATCGTTTTGAACATGTACATAAAAGTTGTCTTCAGCAATACAAAGAAAGACAATATATGTAAATAGAGTAACATAATCAGCACAAAAATGACATCCTATTATTTTATTATTTTATGAAGTCTTGTTTTAGGATATAGCATGTACATGATGCTGGTGTGAAAATAAATTGCAAAAAAAATGCCCATTATAAAGGTGTGTGACAAAATTACTACAACAGAGAACGACAATAATCTTAATCAATAAGCTATGTTTGCCTCACCTCCTAGACCCCAGGATATGGCGTTAAATACAGCTACGTACTCCCGCATAACGGTCGGATTCCTGCGCACTATGCTCAAGTACAGACATACCCCAATTACCGTCATCCACGAAAAGGAGGCTATACTTGAGAAGATAGTAAACGACGACTGCGCGCAGCAAAATGCAATGGAAGCACGTGCGCTCAGGGAGTCTCTTGTGGAGTACCATGTAATTCCAAGAAGGTTTCCTAATGCTGTTAGAAGATCAGCAATACACAGATAGACCAACAACAAACGTCCAGGTGTCCGCATAACTTTATATAAAATGTACATTGCAATCAACGTGGAACATCCAAATACAGATAAACCAGATGCTACTCCTGTCAACGTAATATACAGAGTACCTGACACCGCCATCATAATACAGATAAACAATATCCTACACCGGTCAACGTAATATACGGAGTACTTGACACCGCCATCAGAAGACAAATAAACAAGATACTACACCAGTCAACGTAATATACAGAGTACTTGACACCGCCATCAGAATACAGATCAGCAAGATGCTACACCAGTCAACGTAATATACAAAGTACTTGACACCGCCATCAGAATACAGATCAGCAAGATGCTACACCAGTCAACGTAATATACAAAGTACTTGACACCGCCATCAGAATACAGATCAGCAAGATGCTACACCAGTCAACGTAATATACAGAGTACTTGACACCGCCATCAGAATACAGATCAGCAAGATGCTACACCGGGCAACGTAATATACAGAGTACTTGACACCGCCATCAGAATACAGATCAGCAAGATGCTACACTGGTCAACGTAATATACAAAGTACTTGACACCGATATCAGAACTCCGAATCATTTAAGGCGTGTATATGTATATGGTTTTTTCTTATAATTGATTAAAAAAATTCAAAATATAAATTACAAGATGGATTTAATATTCATCTTCGGGATTGCTTGACAAAGTATTGTATTCTTAAATTTAAGGCCGCATTTATATTTCGTATTAATCTAGAATTGTTTATCAGAAATTAATATCCTTTACGCTCAATAAGAATGGCTTGAGTGTGAAAGTAGTAAAACATTTGAGACAAAAGCATTTTCCATGGAAACAAGTTTATAGATTCTAGAATTGCACAACAAGTGTCTCACACAGTTTTTTTTTGTACACTCAAGAGTCCGACTTTGTCTTTGAAACCCTTCGGTTTTTTATATGTATTGGAAAATAGAATCCATAATTTGTAGTGCATCGTGTAGCAAGCATTAGATCGAAACTGAGTTTTCGAAAGGTAGCACATCCAGAAATATAACAGCGTCAAGATGAATAATACAAATTCCAGTACTGCACCAATAAATGAAAAGTACTAGGACAGCGATTTAAATCCAAGTAATCAATCAAATCAAGTTCGCCACATTATTTGATTGTTAACAGTGAATGTCGGAGGTTAGTGTAATTATGTACACCACACTTCCACTGATATAGGAGAAGCAGGCAAAATAAGCACTAGAAAAAAGGCATACATTAGCTATAACAGATGTCGAGCACCTGCATTATATTAAGCACACTTTCTAACGGTGGTATTATTCTCACTAACAGTAACATTCTTAAAAATGGATGAATAGACTGGATCATGTACATGAGTTTTTTTCCAAGTCGACAAATTATTAGATGGTTAATATGGTAGGTTCCATTCTCGACAGAACCGAATATTTGATGACAAATGAAATAAATTTCCTGCACTTTAAATATTCATCAATTCTCATACAACTTATAGTTTAATGTTGCTATCACCAAACTAAGCTTTGTGATCATTACCATTGCACGCATTTTACAAAAAGGTCTAAATAATTATACATGTCCTCAACTAGTTTCTTTTGACGCACAAATGTCTGATATTTGAATACATACGCCTGTAGGATTCACAAGTAAATCCACCGAATCTCAATTTATTTGCAACAAGCAAAATACTAACGTCTCAGGTCAAAACTTATACAAAACCATATATCTTAAGAGAATATCCTTCACATTATATGTATTCTCTATCACACCAGAATTATGTAATGTGCAAGATTTATAACGGTATTGATCAAGTTTAGTTTCGTACTTTGCTGATGGCTTTACAAACTTACAAAACCTTCCATATACAAGGACCATTGACCCACTCCACATGAAGATCCAAAGAGCCATTTGACCCTTTGAAGACCTCTTGACCACAGTGAAGAAAGACAAACTGAAGTGGTACGGCCGTATCTCAAGATAATCTGGACTGGCAAAAACAATCTTGCAAGCCACAGTGCGAAGATGTGTATAATAAGCGGCAGACAGAAAAATAGGTGGGATGACAACATTAAAGTGTAGACAGGTCTTGGGTTTGGAGATTTCCGAAGGGCAGTAGAAAACAGGACAAATTGAGAGAATAGGTTGTAAAGTCATCTGTGGTGCCCCAATGACCTTTTGGGTTACGAGATGATGATGACGAGGACGAGGACGACGAAGATGAGGAGGAGAACGACGACGACAAGGAGGAGAGTGATGAAGATGAGGAGGATGAGGATATATATATATATATATATATATATATATATATATATATATATATATATATATATATATATATATATATATATATATATATATATATATATATATTAATGATATGGTCCATAATGTCTTTAATGATATCACAATAATTCGAAAATAGTGATTTAGTCAGAAAGTATTACTGAGCATTTTTTAAATTCCAGTAAATGACTTAAATAAATAAATCAGCTCAAATTAAAACTAAACATAACTAAAAAATGATCCCGCTTCAGGTCTTAAGATCAGAATAATTTTTTTAAATATATAATTCAGACATGTATTGAAACTTAAGAAACAAAACGAGGACATAGGTCATGATCAAAAGGTCATTTCCAGAACACACATTCCAAGCCATAAACCAGATCATGTTTATTGCTAAAACTTTAGTAACAAACATGGCAGATAAAATGTACAATAGGACTTCCCGATGGGAGAAAAATGTCCTGGTTTCAAATCCAAGGAAACATATTTACCAACAAATAATACTAATCTTTAAATATAATCCAGAATCATAAGAAAAAATAGCTATATAATATGTTAGTTATAAAGAAAGTCATTAGTCAGGTAGGCCAAAACTTCCACCTTCAATTATCAAAATGGTCAATAACATAATACAAAACAAATATACATAGCATACATAACATGGAACCGTGGGCAAAAGAGAACACACAATATAAATTAAATATACATAACACTTATAAAGTTTTCAGTTGAAATATGTGTTATTTATATTTAAGTTATATTGTGTGTTTGTTTTTGCGCATGATTAATTGCTAATTATATCCTGTTTAAACTAACTATGCCAATGCTATTTAATAACGTTTGAATCACTGCAGTCATTACACGCTATTGCCTCAAACAGCGGAAAAGTATTTCATTCTCTATATCGTCCTAACCACATGCATTCTTGGCATTTAATGTGGAAATTATTTGAAATTTGGTTTCTTGAATCAACAGATTATTGCTTATTTTCCAAAATAACACACAACGTTCTTTCATCTGTAAGACATTTAGAAGATTGTGTTGGCTCATCCTATTTTGGTTTCAATAATTTGTATTATCGATTTTAATATGACCTGTGATTTTTTCGTGAGCTTAAGCTGAAGCGATTCCAGCAATCCTTAGAATCTCTGAGTTTATAGTAGTTAATGGGGATAAATTAGCGACAATGGAAAATACATTACAGAGTCCCTCCCCCCCGGAACGTTTGGCGCCAGGGTTTTCAAATAACGCCGGGAACGTTTAGCGTTAGCGTCAAGGGGAATTCAACATGGGGAATATTGCATCATGGGAAATTGGGTTGTTGTATCGGTTAGCGGGTAAGTTTACTGGGCATGATTGAGGCGAATGGGAATTTAACATGGGAATGTCACCTTGAGGTAAAAGGGAATTTAACATTGTGGACATCATTGTGTTTATAGGGTTAAAACTATTTAATGGGTGAAATGTACTTGTAGGTACAAAAGGTTGATAGGGTAAAATATAGACCCACAGAAACCAACACGCATAAAAGCGGACAGAAATGTTCTAAAGACTCACATATAGAATATAGACTCGAAAAAGAGCAGTCTATTGCACATGGATTCAAAACATTTATATTTATAAGTATATACATGTGTTCTCTGGCCTGTATTTTGGTCTAAGACCTATACATTTAATACATAAAGATTTTGGAAATGAAACAAACCTATTTACGAGTTATTTAGTTCTTGGTTCTAGTAAATTACTTTAAAATTAAAATCCACAGCTTTCTAAAAATCACTTCAAATACAGCGTGTTTACTTTAAATCTTCATTTATAAGAACAAGCTAAAACAACACAAGTAGAAAACAATTAAATAGGACACATTTCATGTTTCTGTTTATATCCGTCACACCCCTTGTTTAACATCTTCTCAGCTATCACTTCTGTCCCAGCATAGATGTTTCCTCATCACGTACTCATTGCCATTCGTAAATGTCAATCGTGCTAGGTACACTAATCTGTAAGCAGATCAAGTACAGTAATCGTCTTTTTCCCATAGAGGTACAACGTATGTCATATAAATGGTCACGTTTCCATCAGTGATGTCAAATTTTTTTTCATCGTCTGCACGTCTTCAATAGCCCTCGAAACTTTGGAAGACGTTAGTCCAGCTTGTGTGCTAAACCCGAGACATACAAGTGAGTTCAAACTTTCATGATACATAGATAGCCTCAAACAATGGGTCAGGTAGGTCCTTAATGAAATCTGCTACTTCCTCGGGTGGAACGTCAGGCGAGAAGTCTTTAAATTTTACCGTGTAGGTGGAAGTTTCGTCTTAACGTTTCTCGAAGTCGCTGTTTGAGACATTTTGATGCTAAAATACTCATTTAGGTTTACTAAATCCTTTCCCTTCTTGGAACCACTTGTCATGGCAATGAAGTTTGAAGTCGTCCCTTTTTATACTGGGTGATATCAGCATAACCATGAGGTAACTTCTTGTGGTCTGGAAGCTGCACTGGATGCACGTATTTTGTCATGGTGTTAGTAAATATACAACTAAGGTGTGGTACTGCATCGGCGATGTGATTGTGAGACACTGCATCGCACTAGAATTTCTTGTTGGTCTTGAGTCTTACGTTCGATACTTGCTGTATGAAAAGAATCATCTTTCTCGATTGACGTTGGTAGTCACAATGAATTATCGGTCTTGGACGTTTTCCTTGTTATATGCTGACCAATAACAACGTGTCCGTACGGTAGAGTGAAGAGATTGCGAAGCTAAACTCTGTTTTGGTACACGATCTGATAGACTTTATCCAATGTCGACTCACAATTTGTGTGTGTGCGTAAACGTACAATATTTTCCAGACTGCAAGGCTTCTTTCATTGCGCGAATTTTTCAC
>JAQISU010000014.1:16740000-16830000 GCA_029339505.1 Unio delphinus
GGGTTCTTCTAATTTCTTCTTTTTCTAAACCAGTTCTTTACTTTCTTTCCATCTTTCTCATCTTTGTCTCATAAATTCTTTGTTCTTCTCTTCTTCCTTCTTTTTCTCGTCTCCTTCTCCTCTTTTTTTATTTTAGCATTGCACTTCCTCATCTCAATTCTATCATCCAATTCTATTCGTCCAATGTGTTAAGTGTACGTGGCTTGCTCTTATAACCATTGTTGCACTTGAGGTAAACGGATACTAGTAGCAGCAGGGAGGGCGAATCTGACAACTTTGTAGAGGCGTCTATTTGGCAAACCAAGGCTTCCTCCAAAATCTAAAAAAAAATTCCCTTTGGAGACGCAAAGCCGTTGTCGCGCCCCCTCTGCTGCTATGAGGGTAAAAATCCATTTAGGATTTTACAAACAGACTTATTTGTATAATCTCCCTCGCAAATCAATCAAATTATTGGACTGGTCAGTGAGTTTAAAATTAATTCTCGTTAATGAATTATTATGGCATCGCATATAGACTGGATTAGTTGGATCCTCAATTATTAAATGAATATAAAATATACCCCTGCTGAGCTTGATTTAATCTTTCGAGATTTATTTGGTAACTTCCTTCGATGACATCACATACTCAGTGAGTGTTTTCAATTTAGTTTGAAATTCTCTGATATGATCATAGCGATACAGCTGCGACGACATTTTATTTACTTAAAACGCTGGCGAATTCAATTCAGTTATTTACTCAAATCCGCCATAAATTCCACGTACCATGTTACTGATGTCCTAACCAAACTATTATCGGTGGTTGTTATCGTGAATCGTTCAGTTATATCCTTATTGATGATGATTGATATAATATTGCTGACTCCGGTTGAACTCGTTGATGAAATATTAAACTGAACAGGTGATATTAGTGTTAGTCGATAAATACCTTTGACGGTTGCAATGATACTTAGCGAGTTAGCGAGTGGTGTCCACGCAAATGATCCGTGTTGGATCATGTACACGTTATTTACAATATTTTCTTTCTCAAGAGGAATTTTTATTTTTTCAACTACGGATATCCTCCTGTGTAAGTTATCCTTGATGGCGTCGCTGGTTGTTTTAAAATCATCGATAGATTTTTTAATATTCGCGAGCTTTGGTGTGTTCACCAGTGGAGTCTCAAAGAAACTCGCGATGACGTTTCTACGTAACGCCACAAAACTCTTTACATGTTCTTCATACGCGTAATTAAGCGAAATTAAATCATCCATCGATGTTTTTATCTCTGTGAGCTTTGGTGTGGTCACCGGTGGAACCCCAAAGAAATTAGCAATGGGGAGTTGAACCTCAGTGATGGATTTTTTTTACTCCCGCAAGTTGATTTACTTGAGAATTTAATCTATCATCGAGTGTTTTTAATGATTCCGAGTGCAGTTAATTTATTCACAATAGTTGAAACAAGTACAGTTGGTTTGAGTTTGCCCTTATTGGAAAAAACCGCAATAGTATTTTCAGTTTCACTGAGTTGTTTAACTAAGATATCATCCAGGGAAACATTACTCGTTTTCAATTTACTCGGTTTGTCTTGAAATACGACTATTTCATTTGGATCCACATTTGCGAGGTTAAGCATCTCGGATATTTCATCTTCGATTATTTTTTTTAACATCACCAGCTGCAGATATTTCCTCGGTGGGTTTTTCAGGCTTGATAGGGATCTTCCCCAAATATCAATCATTATATTCTAAGATCTCTCTGAAAAGCGATTACTCGTATATTCGTGAACGGTTTTATGGGGTAGTTTTCCCGATGATGAAATAGCGTCGAGGACATTTAATACTTCTATGCCGCATATTGGTGGGTCGGTCATTTTCTGTGTTGGTAGCGTGGAATACCAGATAGGAATTTTTAATTGGTGTATATAACGCATAAACTGTTTAGGAGGTGCTAACCCATATGAATCGAAATAAACAATTGCACGCTGATCAATCGCGTATGCAACCCAGTGAGTTCCAGGTCCGGTGCTGTTATCGAGATTAATGATACCGGCTTCAGCGTTGTTTGGTTGTTTTGGTAATTGATCTCTCATAAAAAACACATCAAAAGTTTTTTATCGCTAGTTTTTTTAGCAGCATCGAATAAATCAAAGTTTGACATTGTAACAATAGGTTCTCGAGTTAGTAAATTGTTCCAGGTATTCTCAGGCCCTTTCCGGTGTACCATGAGTACGGAGCTTCTGGTAGTCTTAGACCCTTTTCTGATGGTTTTTTTTGTATCCTTTTCCGGTTGCTTTCTTTAGTGCCATCCCTGTCGCTGTACCAACGGCTCCTAACGCGGCAGCTTTCGCCACCGCTGGGGCCGCGGCTGCAATCAACGCTGGTAATGCAGCTAACAGCGGTAATATGCCACCGGATTTTATCATGTCTTTGATCGCGGCCGCAGAGAGAGGACCTGAACACCTTTATTGTCCTTGTTAGCATCATTGAAATGTTTAAATTAACGAGCTGTCCGTGATAGTTTATTCTGACCACCAGACATTTGATTGTGTTTCAGCGATATCTTAGTTCCACATATTTTAGCTGAATCTGATTGCAATTTTTTAATTTGACCAGGAGTCAACGTGACATTAACACGACTATATGACATTTTATTTAATAACAGATTGATCTAATTGTTTACATGTTTTCTACTGGTGCATCGACTACTCTCATTCATTCATCAACACCTTCGAGTAGCATTGTCTTGTCACTGAGAATGACAGCAATTGCTCTGTAATCAGGGATAAGTGGAGCTTGAGCAACCGGAAGAGATACACGACCTCGGAAATGTGTGTCAACGACGGATTGTCTTTTCAAATCAAGATGTTCTAACAAAAAGTAATAAATCGGATATAATTTTCTAACATCCAATTGTGATATTTGCAGAGGAGTATCTACATTAGTATCACGCCCACAAAATGTCAGCAAACGATGATACGCGCGTGCTATTTTGAGTATAATATCCTCAGACGGTTCTTGTTGGCCGTTTATCCTCAGCGAGACTTCAGAAACACCGAATTGATCTAATATCATATGACTCTGTTCCTGAAAACCAACTCGAGTCTTATCCTGTAACGCAACAAATATATGCCGCGGCGCAGCAACACCCTGTTTTGATACCAGGTGCCATGTAAATACGCCGTTAACAGAAGAATTCATAGTATCCGTCGTTGTTGTTAGCCATGATAGCAATGATTTTCCTCCGTGATCCATAAATAATAGTAATTTTTCCTCTACGGTGATTGATGGAGTCATTACTGGCATCCACAGTGATAGTTTTGTTATATTTACTTTACCATTAGCAACACCAATATCACGCCAGATTGCATCATTATCATCACCTTTTCGCACTAGTACTACAGTATTCTTCGCCCATAGATAACGTTTCTATCATTTCTGCAAAATCCAAGAATATGATGCAGTGAGATCGCGCATGAAAATAATCTACGCTGTCCTTGCAACATTAATACGCGTGTTGCAAACCCTAGGTTGTTATCAGGATTAGTATCTATGACATCAAAAGTACCAAAGTACCAGCCGGTCTCTCATATCCGGCTGGTGCTGGATCAACTGCTGTATCTCGTGTTGCCTTTACCCTAGAATATTGAATGTGTTCAGCGTAATCAGTAATATCTTCAGAGAACATCATAGACGGACCTGCTGATCTTGTATAATCATCAGAATATCTTGCTAACCCAATTATTGTTGTGGCAACATCAACATCATGTTCTATGGATTAAATCTCTCTTCCATCAATCATATATCTAGCCCTCACAAATAGCGCCATGATACCATTATTTACAAAACCAACTCCGACATTTAGGTCATATGGTGGATCATTAGCAGCATGATCATTTGTTACAATTTCTCCTTCTACTACAATAAATGCTTCAGTGGATAAAAAGTATTTGCTGGTATCCTGGACCTGAAGTCCGATTCTTGATCGACTATTTGGTTGTACTGCATTATAGGAATATAATTGATAATCGCGGACAGAATCATCTTTTTACACTGGGGCATTTAAATTAAACGCTGTATCAGGAGACGATTTGAACATATTATTATATATTTCTTAATCTAAATCGCGATCTCGCTCGCGATTTCAAACCTCTTCCCGCTATCATATTTGCAGTAATATTGTCCTGATTATTTATCCGTGATGCTATATTCTGCTCCACCGCGTTATTTATTATTTTACTAATACTCACAGGCATAATCTTCGTAGATGGTAGTGGCCCCGACAGTGATTTTATAACTGATGTTGGTTTCTTTCTTCGTCGAGCTAGCGCTATCATGTATAACATCAATAGCTTTCATTGATAATTGTTTTGCGATTGGTGCTATTTTGGGGTCAATTCTTCTAAATAACCCGGCATTGGTATTACCGAGACCATCTCCGTAATACGCTCTATAAACAGGAAGTCGTGAATTTACTACATCGGCCATGGTTGGTTTGTTGTGTATGATCATCTTATTTAAATGCTATTCATCTAATCGGAGGAAATCCTACGGATTTTCATCGTAAACGATTTTCAATTAGTCACTGTAGTAACCGTAAAAATCTATAGGATTTTCGGCTAGTTTATCAATAAACTCTCGATATACACCAATATCCATGACACCACCCTCAAATAGTCGTCTGCAGATATCAGCGGCTTCATTAATTATTTCCGGTGAGTTATTTCCAGCTCGTTTGCCTCCTACAATCACTTCTAATCGTGCTATGTCCCGAAGAATATTATTAGGACAACGAACTAGACCACTACCTGAAACACAGCTTGGAGCTCCACTCTGAGAAAATTCCTTACCATTTGTATTTTAGTGATACCAGTTGCACCCTGCAAAGAGGAATTTTGTATATCCAAGAGTTTTGATTGCTCTGGTAATCTAAGAAATCCAGGATCTGATTTCTTTGTTGTAGATGATTCAGCTTTTTATTTATTTCTTCCATAAAATTATTATATGTTTTATCATCAGATGATACCTTACCTACTTTTGTATAAACACGATATAATCCATTATACCACGATTGTTTACTCATGGCGAGATGATCCTTGTGGATATACTTTTTTTCTCCTAACGGCGAATTCAGCCATCTCGTCACTATCAAATCTCGTACCTCTTATTTCATCTAATTTACCCGGAACGAAATTATCATTGAATACAACTGTTCTACCCCCGCCCCTTTCTTGTGGTTGTTCATCTTCTTTTTCTTCAATAATATCACCCTGTTGTTGTTTTTCACTTTCTTCTTCTTCTTCTTCTTCTTCTTCTTCTTCTTCTTCTTCTTCTTCTTCTTCTTCTTCTTCTTCTTCTTCTTTTTCTTCAATCATTTCACCTAGTCGTTGTTTAAGTCATTCACGTTGTTCTTCTTCAAGTCGTTCTCGTTGTTCTTGTTCTTGTTGTTCTCGTTGTTCTTGTTCTTGTTGTTCCTGAAGTCGTGCAGTAGCTATTATATCACCAGGAAGTGTTTTTAAAGATTTTTTGTTTGCTTGGATCTCTTTGCTATTTTTTCAAGTACAGGTAGAAGGGCCGGTTTTTTCCCTCGTTGTTCCTCAGGAATATCTCCCCATATGGCTTTTTCAGTGGTCGATACGACTTTCCCGTTGCTGTTGTAACGGGTTTGAAAAATTGTGCAGTATCAGTTGCAAAGTCGGTTTGAAAGTCCTGTCTTGCTTGTAATATCTCCCTAACAGAGTCCATAACAGGAATAAATCGCCTTGTTGCAGATAATCTCTCGCGAGCTGATCTAGTTGTTAACGATTCATTCACCATTATTGTAAAAATTCATAGGATTTTCTAATTTAAAATCCACAATCACCCACTCTCCTACATTTCAACGCGTCCTATATAGATGCAACATTACTTCCGTGTTTATTGATTTAGTGCAAAAAGAAACATACCTGTTCGCGTTATCAATGGAGACTTATCACCGAGTATGAAATTTCAACTTCATTGTGAATGAGTAATTCCATACCTGTCTATTGATTTTACTATAACAGGCCGTCTGTTTGAAAACACGTAACGTGTACATGTAATGGTTTGAAGGCAATAAGGGTATAACGATTATAAAGGAATAAGCCCTCGGTGAGATATATTTATTATTCTGAGCGTTATCATCAATATCTTGAAAATCAGAAAGAATCTGATTATGATCTAATGTATCTGAAAATTGTATTTTTTGATTTTTCAAATTTGAAATCTCACTTATAATGTCATTTATATTTTCGAAATTCAATAGATGATATATATATTTTTATATATCTAATACAAAATACAAAAAAAAACTGGGATCAATTCTAACTCGTTTTCGTATATATGATTTATGATAGACAATATATCCTTATTAACCCCCATTCGAGTGTTATGGCGAGTTTATAAGGTACATAGAGGATGGTACATATATGATTTATGATAGACAATACATCCTTATTAAACCCCATTCGAGTGTCATGGCGAGTTTATAAGTTACATATAAGACATTAATACATCCTTATTAACCCCCATTCGAGTGTTGTGGCGGGTATATAAGGCATATATATATATATATATATATATATATATATATATATATATATATATCCGAAAACAAGTTAGAATTGACCCCATTTTTTGTATAAGGACGGCACAAGACGATACAACACATAAGAATGGATTATAAAGGGACGGCACATACACAATGGGCTATAAGCTACATTCAACTCAATCACTCTAACCCACAAAATCCACCGGGTTGAATGCAAAAACACATTCACATCGTGTGACGGTGTGAAATAGAGTGGTTCATTTTGAGTTTCGCAAAGCCCAATAATATAATAGACGGGTTTCTATATAAGCTAACTAATACAAGGAGATTATATCAGTGGTGTGATTTTTACTCTCTCATTTACTTAAGTGTGATTATTGACAGCATCTAAACAAGTCCAGAAACCTGAAAAAGATATTAAAAGAATACTGCTGTTGTAAATACTTATTTATTTGATTCGTTTTATAACAAAACAAATACATGAGATCACTGAAAAACAAAAGAGTTATCTCTGTTCAGAAACTATAATGCACAAGCCCACATGAGTTATCTCTGTTTCAAAAACCATATACACAAGCCCACACCAGTTATTCCCCTTAATTTTACATATATACAATGCAAATGTATGTAAATTGAATTCTGTTTCCGGTTCGCTTTGAAATTGCTGATTTATAAATTCCTTCTGCTACATATCGTATCGAGGCTCTAAAAATATAAAAATACCTACCAGCTTCATTCACTGATTGAAATATTCTTTCTTCATTAGTTTCTGTATTCAGTAATTTTACATATTTTGCATTTTTCGAGTATTTTCCAGTTTCCCCCTTTTTGGTATTTTCACTCTGAGTAATAGCCTGTAGATTCAATAAAGAATTATTCCTAGGATTGGAATCAATATGATCGATTACAAAAGCATCTTCGATCAATCCATTGTAACATTCATATACTATCCGATGGTTGAGATACCTTTTTCTCCCAACAGTAAACATCAAATACCCAAGACCATTGTCCCACCCGACTGATTTCTTCAGTCTGCGGTTTCCGATAATACCATCACGAGATGCTTCATAATTGGTAATCACAGGATGTGGTTGAAATTCTTGCTATATTTATATACAATATATTATTTGTCTAATTAATAATTTGGTTTAGTTATTACTTGAGAATCTTTCAATGTAGTCTTGAGGTGTTCTTATGATTTTGTTAGGGACGGCACATACACAATGGGCTATAAGCTACATTCAACTCAACCACTCTAACCCACAAAATCCACCGGGTTGAATGCAAAAAACATTCACACCGTGTGACACTGAGACTAAAAGTGGTTCATGTTCAGCTTCGCAAAGCCCAATAATATAATAGACGGGTTTCTATATAAGCTAACTAATACACGGAGATTATATCAGTGGTGTGATTTTTACTCTCTCGTTTACTTAATTGTGATTATTGACAGCATCTAAACAAGTCTAGAAACCTGAAAAAGGTATTAAAAAAGAATACTGCTGTTGTAAATACCTATTTATTTGATTCGTTTTCTGACAAAACAAATACATGAGATCACTCAACAACAAAAGAGTTATCTCTGTTCAGAAACTATAATGCACAAGCCCACACGAGTTATCTGTTTCAGAAACCGTATACACAAGCCCACACAAGTTATTCCCCTTAATGTTACATATATACAATGCAAATGTATGTAAATTGAATTCTGTTTCCGGTTCGCTTTAAAATTGCTGATTTATAAATTCCTTATGCTACTTATCTTATCGAGGCTCTACAAATATTAAAATACCTACCGGCTTCATTCATTGATTGAAATATTCTTAATTAGTTCTGTATTCAGTGATTTTATACATTTTGCATTTTTCGAGTGTTTTCCAGTTCCCACGTTTTGCAATTTTCACTCTGAGTAATAGCCTGTAGATTCGATAAAGAATTATTCCTAGGATTGGAATCAATATGATCGATTACAAAAGCATCTTCGATCAATCCATTGTAACATTCATATATTATCCGATAGTTGAGAAACCTTTTTCTCCCAACAGTAAACATCAAATACCCAAGACCATTGTCCCACTCGAGTAATTTCTTCAGTCTGCGGTTTCTGATAATACCATCACGAGATGCTTCATAATTGGTAATCACAGAATGTGATTGAAATTCTTGCTTCATTTATATACAATATATTATTTGTCTAACTAATAATTTGGTTTACTTATTACTTGAGAATCTTTCAATGTAGTCTTGAGGTGTTCTTATGATTTTGTCAG
The DNA here is from genome assembly GCA_029339505.1 of Unio delphinus. NCBI lineage: Eukaryota > Metazoa > Mollusca > Bivalvia > Unionida > Unionidae > Unio > Unio delphinus. The sequence goes on from JAQISU010000014.1 coordinate 16,748,813, forward strand.
GGACGCTGACAGAGTCAGAATTTTTGACGGAATCCTTGATTCTCTTATCATAATAACGCTTTAGCTCTCTGTATCGCTTACCACCACAATTGAGACACAACTGCGACTTACCCCGCACACCTACCCCACATCGTATGCAAGGTCATGGCCCAAAACTTCCACGACGTACGCTTTGTGAATGATATCCACAGAATTTATGATTTGTTATAAGCGGTTACTGATCCTATCATAAGCCATTTGCAATGATTCATTATATATAAATTCTTTATTTAAATACTTGTTTTAATTATAATATGGAGGAATTCGAGAGATTATCGAAATTTACGCATTTGAAAAATGCTAAATTCAATCTCGATAGAGTATCTACTGATGTACCAAAGCGTCTAAATAGTTATAGAAGCATGATAGGTAACATATATGACGGATTTAATGAATACAAGCGTGATGGTGCATCTCACTGTTAGTCAACATTTAGAATTGATGGTGGCGTTGATGCTACCATGAACGACGAAAGAGCACCATTGATAATCTCGCGTCTTGACCGGAAAAATATTTTTTTTAGAGTGAAATTCATATCCGCTCAGAAACGGGAAATTGGATTATACGCGACAAATTTGAACTCATCCTGAAAGATTAAAAAAAAACTCACTTGGAGTCATGATTCCAAACCAGGAATCCTGACTGGAATTGACAAACCGTATTACGAGAGATCCTATCCTGTAACCGCGTTTGTTTATGGGATCTATCAGTTAAATGATAAACCGAGTATTGAGAAACTAAAACCCATGAAACATTCGTCGTTGAATTGTGTAGCCGAACGAATAATAGAGTATTTTACAGATACATTGCGTGGAAACAAATTTACGGATCTAAGACGCAAAAAAATAAACGAATGGGGTTTTTCAGTTAGGGAGAGCGGCGCAACAATTCAAGATATAGCCAAATTAGAAATATCAGTAAGATTCCCAAGAAAAACAATTTCCTGATCTCGACGAAGATTATATCGTTAGCTGGTCCAAAGAGATCTTCGAAGTTAGAAATAAACAAACAAAAGATCTCGGTAGAAGAATAATTGGTAAATTACCCAGGGTGGAAAATACGACCACAAACGTTATTCTTCACTACTGATTATAGATGATGTTGAATACGGCTTTATAATCTGGGATGCAGCATCTAGATGTACATATGTCAATCGTGAAGACGCTTTCTTGACCAATGGAACAAAACTCGGTACAATTGTTGCCTACAACGACGGAGAAAATCCCCAATATACGCACTTAAGGGATTCTATACTGGCTTATGCTTCTATTAATTTGCTATCGATAATAAATACATTTCCTGATACAGCGGTTACAGTCGCCACTGATTCATTTTACATAGATGTAAAATATAAAGAAGCAGTGGCTAAATTCACAAATTCTAACGAGAGTTGGGGATCATGGAGTATTAAAAAGGAAATATTTTGTAATTATTCTAAATCAGCAGATGTTACGATTGAAAACAATTACTTGACAAATAATCAAATATCAGAATTATCTAATGCACCTTCGATATCGATCCAGTATGTAGGTATAAAACCAGTTAACGGCTGTGGTGGGTCAGGGAAGACGACTCGTGCGATTGAATTATTTCGTGGGAAATCAAAAATGATTGTGCTAACACCAGCACATAGACTTGCAAGAGAGATGAAACAGCGAGGAGTTAATGCTTGCACTTATCAGAGCTTCTTTCGAAGGATAGGTGACGAATGGAATCCTGATCCTATGGGCGAGAAATATATTCCTGAAATTATTATTTGGGATGAGATATGCACAGCGTCGTTAGATGTATCACAAAAGTTTCTCGATTGGCTAGTGCTAGCAAATACAGCTGTAATAATGTGCGGCGATCATGGTCAACCACCACCATTTGTCGGTTTGTCTTCACATAATTGGTTGAAGAATTTTGTAGATTATTATGAAGAAATAAACACTGATCACAGATCACTTGATAATGAATTACGCGAGTTCAAGAAACTAATCAGATTACAACCGGATAGAATCCAATGTGAAATTGCGCGTGAAATAATTTCAGAAACCTCATTAAATATTTGGAAAGCGTGAAGACCAAACGATTTGATAGTGGCAAGTAGAAAGATAGTCAGAGTCACACTTCAGATGAAGTTATTTAGCACGCATATATTTTACTAACTTGGCTGCAATATCACCTGCTCGTTTCTTTTTAAAATCCTTAGAAACAAATCGAATTTTTTTTTGTACCACATTGAACTCACTTACCAGCAAGTGTTGATCTGTAATTTTTAGTTGTAATTGTTGTCAAGTCATTTGTTTTAGTACGGTTCTTACATTTTACACAATGTAGACGATCAGCTATGTTATGAGGTGTTAAAGGGTTATAACGACAAAGCAAAATCGGATATAGATGAGGATATGATTGAGTTTATAACCGATATCGAGGAAGCACCGAGTATTGATGTTATTAATGGAAATATTAACAATTTAGTCGTATATGATGATGTGATGATGTCATGTTAGACAATCAAAAGAATCCCGCTAGGATATTTTCCAGAGGTAGGCATAAAAATACTGATGTGATATATGTCACTCAACGATACACACAAATACCAAATGTGATCAGAGATAACTGCACTATTCTTGCTGTATTTAATGGAGTTGACACACATACGCTACGAAATATTCACCAGACATGGTGTAGTAGTGATATGGATTATAATATCTTTAGAAATGTCTTTAGTCGTGCTCAGTCAATCCCACATGGATTTGTAACGATAAATTTGCATGACCCGAGGTCAAAATATCGTGTAGGACTTGATAAAATATTCGGTTGAAATCTTAAAACGATTTTTACCATAACGATTTAACTCCGTAGCAGCAGGGAGGGCGCGACAACGACTTTGCGTCTCCAAAGGGAACTTTATTTTGCGAATTTGGAGGAAGCCTTGGTTTGCCAAATACATGCCTCTACAAAGTTGTCGGATTCACCCTCCCTGCTGCTCTAGTTTTGGCAGCATGATACAATTTCCGAACCCCTTTGTAATCTGCGAGGTGGGCTGGATCTTAGTAAATACTGGCTAACACCTTCTCTATGTTTTATTAAGTCACCTTGTAACGTTGTCGAGCCGACCCTTTGAGACTAGGCAGGGTTTTAAATAAATTAACACATTCGTTTAAATAAAAATTATATTAAAAAATCAACATGACAGGTCGGTCGGTCGGTCTATCTATCTTATCTATCTTATCTATCTTATCTATCTTATCTATATCTATCTTATCTATCTTATCTATCTTATCTATATCTATCTTATCTATCTTATCTATATCTATCTTATCTATCTTATCTATATCTATCTTATCTATATCTATCTTATCTATATCTATCTTATCTATCTTATCTATATCTATCTTATCTATCTTATCTATCTTATCTATCTTATCTATATCTATCTTATCTATCTTATCTATATCTATCTTATCTATCTTATCTATCTTATCTATATCTATCTTATCTATCTTATCTATATCTATCTTATCTATCTTATCTATATTATCTATCTTATCTATCTTATCTATATCTATCTTATCTATCTTATCTATCTTATCTATATCTATCTTATCTATCTTATCTATCTTATCTATCTTATCTATCTTATCTATCTTATCTATATCTATCTTATCTATCTTATCTATATCTATCTTATCTATCTTATCTATATCTATCTTATCTATCTTATCTATATCTATCTTATCTATCTTATCTATCTTATCTATATCTATCTTATCTATCTTATCTATATCTATCTTATCTATCTTATCTATATCTATCTTATCTATCTTATCTATCTTATCTATATCTATCTTATCTATCTTATCTATATCTATCTTATCTATCTTATCTATATCTATCTTATCTATATCTATCTTATCTATCTTATCTATATCTATCTTATCTATCTTATCTATATCTATCTTATCTATCTTATCTATATCTATCTTATCTATCTTATCTATATCTATCTTATCTATCTTATCTATATCTATCTTATCTATCTTATCTATATCTATCTTATCTATCTTATCTATATCTATCTTATCTATCTTATCTATATCTATCTTATCTATCTTATCTATATCTATCTTATCTATCTTATCTATATCTATCTTATCTATCTTATCTATATCTATCTTATCTATCTTATCTATATCTATCTTATCTATCTTATCTATATCTATCTTATCTATCTTATCTATATCTATCTTATCTATCTTATCTATATCTATCTTATCTATCTTATCTATATCTATCTTATCTATCTTATCTATATCTATCTTATCTATCGTATCTATATCTATCTTATCTATCTTATCTATATCTATCTTATCTATCTTATCTATATCTATCTTATCTATCTTATCTATATCTATCTTATCTATCTTATCTATATCTATCTTATCTATCTTATCTATATCTATCTTATCTATCTTATCTATATCTATCTTATCTATCTTATCTATATCTATCTTATCTATCTTATCTATATCTATCTTATCTATCTTATCTATATCTTATCGTATCTGACTTATCTATATCTATCTATCTATCTTATCTATATCTATCTATCTATCTTATCTATATCTATCTATCTATCTATCTATCTTATCTATATCTATCTATCTATCTTATCTATATCTATCTATCTATCTTATCTATATCTATCTATCTATCTTATCTCTATCTATCTATCTGATCTCTATCTATCTATCTTATCTCTATCTATCTATCTATCTTATCTCTATCTATCTATCTTATCTCTATATCTATCTGATCTCTATCTATCTATCTTATCTCTATCTATCTATCTATCTTATCTCTATCTATCTATCTTATCTCTATCTATCTATCTATCTATCTTATCTCTATCTATCTATCTTATCTCTATCTATATATCTTATCTCTATCTATCTATCTATCTTATATCTATCTATCTATCTTATCTCTATCTATCTATCTAATCTCTATCTATCTATCTTATCTCTATCTATCTATCTTATCTCTATCTATCTATCTTATCTCTATCTATCTATCTTATCTCTATCTATCTATCTATCTTATCTCTATCTATCTATCTTATCTCTATCTATCTATCTATCTATCTATCTATCTATCTATCTATCTATCTATCTATCTATCTTATCTCTATCTATCTATCTATCTTATCTATATCTATCTATCTTATCTCTATCTATCTATCTATCTATCTTATCTCTATCTATCTTATCTATATCTATCTATCTATCTTATATCTATCTATCTATCTTATCTCTATCTATCTATCTTATCTCTATCTATCTATCTTATCTATATCTATCTATCTATCTTATCTCTATCTATCTATCTTATCTCTCTATCTATCTTATCTCTCTATCTATCTTATCGCTCTATCTATCTTATCTCTCTATCTATCTTATCTCTCTCTATCTCTCTCTCTCTCTCTCTCTTTCTCTCTCTCTCTCTCTCTATCTCTCTCTCTCTCTCTCTATCTCTCTATCTCTCTATCTGTATAATGAGCCTACAATACACAAATGAATCCACTACCGTACTAAATGTCTGTAGTCATCCACTACTGTACTATATGTCTGTAGTCATCCACTACTGTACTATACGATCCATCAACGATTGCAATCCGTGTTGTAATGAGAATTGTGAGATAAATGCGGGGATCGTTCTTCTTACCAACGATGGTACTCCATTCATTGTTGAAAGGCACTAACACAAGTTTTGTCCTTCCATTCGCTTCGAAAGGTCACGTGTGAGATCGCTGTACTCCAGAGGCCCTTTGTATCTTATGTTATCTTCTAAGGCAGGTAAACACTTCCCATGAGTCCTAACGTAGGGCCTACTATTGTTTGGCCTGACGTCTTACGTTCCCAGTGTGGTTATTATTCAGGTCAGATCTAACAGTTTAATGTTATGGCCTCTATTAAGGTCAGCCACTTTTAAGGTTATGCATATTAATTTGCTTTGCTTGATAGTTTTTCCATTTTGTTCTGATACATCACATGCCTTTGATAATTGCGTTTTTGATTTGTTCTTGTCCAAAATTATGTTCATTTTCTTCTTGACCTGAATCATTTATTTTTTAATTCTGCAAATACTTTCCTATGATTATGGGTTAAAATCTAGGATTATTGTCTTGTCGTGAGTCAATGGCATTTGGTTTACTTAAATGTATATTCTAATTATAAGATAATACTTTGTCATGTAAACATAAAGAATCATCTAGAATTTTGTTTCTCTCCCTTAATCTAGACACATAATGGTAATGATTAATACGCGATTACGAACCTATAAAGCAATTTACGGTGATGGACTCGGTGATGTTGTTCAGGGTTTATTTAGAAGGATAGCTGCCAAAGCAAATACCGATTGCAAAATAACTAGTAATGAAAGCATTGCTCATGAATAAAGCTCCATTTTTCGGTCGCCGAGCTTGTTTGTGCGATTTTTCAATTTTAGGTCATTTTGGTCATTTAAATAAACCCGTAAATTGTTGGAGGCAAAATACATTGTTGAGGCCCAACCTGTTATGTTTCCTGGTTAACAAACTCAGGCGTTAGTATCGAAATCATCATATTCATTTACGACAATATCGATTTATTTATCCGGTGTATAGGTAGAAATAGCTTTGAGAGCATCGTCCCAAACATTATTGCGGCTTGTAATTGTAAGACAAGCTGGGACTTTGGTTTGGGTTGTAAGCTGGGTTGTTGCTGAAGCTGAGCACTTATATTTGATATTTTTTTATTATTCCAAGTATGTTCGAAATATTGGACCTCTTTTTGAAATTCGATCTGTATTTTATGCGAAATATTTATTTGTACGAGATGAGATGTCCTTTCTTACAAGTGTATTATGTTCAGATTTTAAGTGGTTTTCTAAATAATGAAAAAGTTGCAAACGCAAATCCAGCTAACTTAGCAGGATCGTCTTTTTAATTGCACTATAAGTATCATCAGTAAATGTTTCAGATAAAATTGTTTTTTCGGGAATGCTTCTTCTTCAGGTATGTATTTGCCGGTAGGGTCAGCGGTGGCCGCGTGCGATTGAGGTTGTGCAGCAGCTATGTTAGTTGCAATATCTCGTAAAATCGCTTCTGCTTGTTTAGTTCTTTCAGCCATATTTTTAGTTTGATCAGCAGATTTTTCTAACATTGGACGAAGACCTTTAGTAGTCTCTGCAACTCGCAGTAACGTTTGTAACAGGTCTGAATGATTGTTGAGAACTCTCTGCACAACCCACCAGAGATTCCTGACGAGCTTATCATTTTTGTCTGACAGAATCACGAACTGGTAGAAATTTCTTTATTGCTTCTAGTCGCTCTCGAGCTCATCTAGCTGATTATAATTCTGACGTCTGGAGAATAATTATAAACTAACCCAATGACAAACTCTCGGTTAGTTAGAAACTTAGATTTGAATTAATTTGATTTAAATGTTTGTTTTCTGAAGAAGTTGTAGTTTACAAAAATGACGTTACAGGAAAAGGTCTGCACGCCCTCTCTGCTGCTAGGATTTATGAAGCGCCTTCAGAGTTGCCGCCTCTCCCACAATCCATCTGCGCTGGAGAAACCTTAAAATCAGCGCTTTTAAAAGCCATTTTTCCATTGAATAATTGCCAAATGTTAACTGTTGTTCCTTTCTTTCACATTTGTAAGGAAAACATATATGTCTTTTAAAAACAGTAGATTTTCATACTTTAAAATATGCGTGCATCTTTGATTTGCAGTCTTGGGGCAGCTGCCTTGTCTGAACAATGAGCAAGCAAGATGTGAGGTTTTTAAGCATGCTAATTGACTATAGTGAAAAGAAGAAACCAAAGAAAACATTCGCAAATATAATTGTGTATACTATTTAATTTCATTATGTTGGTGTCTAAAATTAATATACGTTTATGCAGGATGTGGTATGATATCTATATATGTGTTTTAAGGTGTCTGTATGTGCCTGTCATGTAATCTTCCAATAAAGTTCTTTGACATAATATTAAAACATGATATTTCAAAACTTGTGTTAATTAATCAATCGATACGACAAACATACACTCATACTTATTTAATACAGAAGTGATTTTATTTGTTTTCAATAAGCTTTGTATTATTTCATACTTTTAAAAATTGTCATATATTTAGGCATGAATGTTTGTAGCCATTCTAAAGTATGAGAGTGCCTTTTATGTCGAATTTTTTCTACTTTTATCTCTGTTAGAAATATCTATGTTTTCCCAATTTACTAAAATCTCTGTATCCTCATATTACTGCTATTTCTGTATCCACATGTTACTAAGATATATGTATCCACATGTTACTAAGATATATGTATCCACATGTTACTAATATATATGTATCCACATGTTAGTAATATATATGTATCCACGTGTCGCTAGTACATATGTATCCACATGTCACTAACATATATGCATCCACATGTTTCTATATATATATATATATATATATATATATATATATATATATATATATATATATATATCTGTGTGTGTGTATCCACATGTTTGTAATATCTCTATCTCCTACAGGTACTAATATCTACATATCACCATGTTATTAATATCTATGTATCTCCATGTTACTAATATCTATGTATCTCCATGTTACTAATATATATGTATCCTCATGTTACTAATGTTTACATATCTCTCTGTTATTAATAGCTCTCCATCACCAAGTTACTGATACCTAGGCATCCTCATGTTACTAATATCTCTGTATCCCCACGTTGTTAATATCTCCGCATCTCCATTTTACCATTGTCCCGACACACACACACACACACACACACACACACACACACACACCATACCAATGTGGGTATGTGAGAAAGCTTGCCATTAGCTTCTCGTGAGTCGGTGATTCTTTTTCGGGGTTTCCCTGGGTTCGACCGTCACCATTAATACTTGACGCTACGTATATAGCATATCGTGTGCTGAAACATGGCCTCAAACCCAACAAAAACAACAACAACAACAGATATGTAACATAAGTATACATCTCTTATATTAACTGAATAGTTTGTACATGTGTTAAATTTGATTTTATTGTCTGTGCCATATGTATTAGAAGTTATGTAACAAATGTATATGTATATATTTTCTTGTGGCTAATTCACTGAATGAATGCAAATAGAGGTCGTTTTCTTCAAATGCTCGTTCAGCTAGCTGTCTGTCCTGTAAATTTACATGGTAAACGCTTTAAATGATGATCTCAAGTGAGTTGTATTCGTACCCAAATATACAAGTCTAGCCATCCAACTAAAATTGATGCTACCATCAATGGAGTAGAGAGGTGCATTTCTGATGTGAAATCATGGATGACATGTAACAAGCTGCAGATGAATGATGATAAAACTTAAGCTATTCTGATCACAACACAAACACTTTCTCATTCACATCCTTTACCTCAGACAATAAATATCAGCAACACTAATATTAAATTCTCACAGGTAGTACGAAACCTAGGCGTTACTCTAGACAGTACTCTCATATTGCACCAAGATGTCATGATCATATGCAAGGGTACATATCTTGAACTGAGACGCATCAGTTCCATTCGTAAATATCTTTCAGTTGATGCCACTAAAACACTTGTGTGTTCATTAGTACTTTCAAGACTGGAATATTGCAACTCAATTCTGTCTGGTTCGTCACAATATTTACTCCAGAAACTTCAAAAAGTTTAAAACACAGCTGCACGGATCATCTTTAGAGTACCGCGATCAGAGCACACCTCACCACTGCTCTGTACCCTACACAGGCTATCAATTCGATACAGAATCCAACACAAAATTTGTTCTCTGTGCTATGTTTCACTGACAGAATCCAGTCCAGCATACCTATCCAGCCTCACTCATGTGTAGATATCAGCTAGATACTTACGCTCTTCTTCTGACAATCGTATACTCATTGTTCCCACTGTGAAAAGGAAGTCATATGGACAACGTTTTTTGCATACCAGTGCCCGGCAACGTGGAATGAATTGCCCATTGGAATTACACACAAAGACACAGTGGCACTTTTAAGAGTGCTCTCAAGACTCACCTGTTTCGACTGCAGGGACAAACTTAGAGACCTAATAATGTTTTGTATTATATATGTTTTCAGCAGGTTTTTATGTTTTACAGTTTCATTGTTTTTGTCATTGTTTTTCTGTAGTGTAGTCATATCATTATAGATGGTGTAAAGTGCTTAGAGCTTCGAAAGATTAGGCGCAATACCAAGTCCTCATGATTATTATTATTATTATTATTATTATTATTACTATTATTATTATTATTATTATTATTATTATTATTATTATTATTATTATTTTCATTCTGAACAATCTGGTTTCTTCCCATACATTACTTTCCGCCTTTATCGATTAAGTACATGTATAATACCACACTTAAAACTACCAGCGTAAAAGTCTTGTTGTGGGACTAATAACTAGTGAACATGCATGGCTGGACAGTAGTAATGCTGTAAATAAATCCCGGAAGATAAAAGACGAGGTCACACAATAGTTAAAGGCTGACGTATATACACTACGCATATCTGACTGAAGTAAACACAGAGCGGAACTTGAGGTTTCTCGTATTGAGATATTATTCATTACTGTGTGAAAGACTTTTTAATCAGGTGGCGATATTGCTTAGAGTGTTGTCAACTATTTTTCGGATATCTGCAAAAACAAAATGGCTCAATCGAAGCATCACCCTATAGACTTGCCATCTCCACGTTTAAATGAGGGATTGACGACATTTTCCTTGAACCTGTACCAATTGTTCATGGAGGGTGAGGAAAACATTTTTCTGTCCCCTTACAGTGTGTGTGCAGCCATGTTACTGGCTCATTTAGGGACCAAAGGAAACTCGGAAGCGCAAATAAGGAACGCTCTTGGGCTGGACCTGATGGAGGTAGAGCTGGTTCACAAGGAATTCCAAAAGATGAGAAATGTTCTGAATGCGAAAACTTCAGATAGCACGACACTTGCCATTGCTAATCGTATTTTTGCCAAGTTGGGGCTATCTATACGAAAGGAGTATACGGAGAAGGCCCTGCTTTATCATGGTAGTGAGACGGGATGCTTGGACTTTGCTGGTGAGTCAGAAAAGTCTCGTCATCAGATAAATACGTGGGTTGAAGAACAAACACTTGACAAGATCAAGGATTTGCTTCCAGCTGGGAGCATTAATGCACTTACCGTTGTAGTCCTAGTGAATGCCGTGTACTTTAAGGGAGACTGGGACACCAAATTTGACCCCAAACAAACGCAGAAATGTGATTTCTATATTTCCACTGCTGAGTCTGTGAAAGTGGATATGACGCATGCAACGAGGGTATGTCGTTTGCTTAAAAACAACAAGCTGAAGTACTCCGCTCTTATTCTGCCATATAAAGACGGAAATCTCTCAATGGTAATTATACTTCCATACGAAAAAAATGGACTGAAGGATGTTGAAAAGGCTATTACTGCGCATGCACTTTATTTTTTGTGTGTAGATTTGGGACATCGTGACAGTGATAAGGTCTACATTGCACTGCCAAAGTTCAAGATGGAGATTACATATGAGCTGACCAAGACGCTACCTAAGCTCGGAATATCCGATATTCTACAGTCAACAAAAGCGGATTTTGGCGCCATGTTGGATGGACATCCAGATGCGTTTATCAGTGACGTCATCCACAAGACATTCATCAACGTGAACGAAGAAGGGACGGAAGCTGGTGCAGCTACAGGTATGAGAGGTTTGTCGATGCCAAAGAAATTCATTGCCAATCACCCATTCCTGTTTCTCATACGGGACAATGACACGGGGGTCATTTTGTTTATTGGGCGCTACACAAAGCCAACATGATGAAGTTGTATGATCATGAATTAGTGTAATAAATGTATGTATCATCAAATGCATCCCTTTTACAGCAGAAGTAAATTCTTGTAGAAGACTTGTGCATATATGACTAACATACTAGAGGTAATGACTTCTGTTAGAAGCGACCCACGTCGTTGAAAAACGAAACAATTTGAAACTTTTTAATTCTTGGTTGTGTAAATGTTTATTTTTTAAAATGTAGGTTTCTCTTTGACCTACTATAATTTGATTTGCCAACAAAACTACTTTTATACATTGAATGGAGGACATAGGAAAGTACATTTGTCTAGCGGTCAATAAACATGGAGACACTATGACTAACAAATTTCGTCCGACATTTTGTCACTTCGTAGTAGTTTTAGGGGATACCATAGCGACAGTGGGACTTTAATGTTTGCAATGAATACCACTAACCAGCCAAGATTAGTAACTGGGGATACCTTAGCGACCATTGGACTTACATGTTAGACTATTGTAGTTTACAATGGTGACAAGGTTTTAATAATCACCTTAGTACACTCTAGCTGCAAGAGGAAATGAATATGGGAATATTGGCACTGTATAGCGACAAGGGATTGGGACTGTCTATTTACAATATGAATGGAACATGTGTGGTGACGTCCTGGTACTGAAGATTGGTAAATGTTGCAACAATTATTAAAGATACGTTACAAATCCTAAACAAACAAACAAAGAATTGTGGAAACATGTGCACTGTGGTGACCTCAATGGGGACCAGAGAGTTGGACGTATACATAGACTTATATAACACATACAACATACACTATATATAACAATTCACAATTATACCGGCGACAAATAAATTGCTTTGTTTAGGGAAGAAATCAAATGTTTCCGAAGCATATGAATGGCCATGAAAAGGGCTTTTTGGTTCTTCTAAATTCTTATTTTTCTAAACACTTTGTTTTTTTCTCCTACATTCTTATTCTCTTTCCTTTATTCACTGTTACTTTTCCTCTTCCTCGTCTCATTCTCATCTTTTTATATTTTAGTATTGCATTCCCTCATTCCTAACCGCTCCGGTGGCCTAATGGTTAGTGTGTCAGCCGCGGGAGCGGGAGGTCGTGGGTTCGATTCCCTACTGAGTCATACCAAAGACTTACAAGAATGGTACTCACAGCTGCCTGACTCGTCGCTCGGCCTGGTGTCAGGATAATGTGACTGGGTGGGAGTTCATACTACATGTCTGCGGCATGATGCCTCAGTCTTAGATATCACTATAAACTGCCTGAATTTTTTTTTTAAAGCTACGTTCAAAATCGTTATCGAACAAACAAACAAAAAAGCAAGTACTTCTCATCCCAATTCTATCTTCTTCATTCTCCTTTTTTTTTTCTCCCTCAGTAAAACTTAATAATTCCTTTTTGTCTTTCTAGTTTTTGATTTCCCATTTTTAGCGCTGTGGGTTATAATTATAGCGGTTTCCATCCATTTTTTCCATGTTATCCTCTAACCTGGCGAGATGGTATAATACATCCTGTGTTTTATTCATTTTGTCCAATCTGTTCTTGAAGTTGCTAAGCATCTTTGGTTATTGCGTGGAGTGGCGCGAATGATGGACGCAATATTTGCTAGCTACACACGCGACCAAGAAAAAGAAACCACACATATACTATCAACACACAGAAGGGAGAGAAAACAAACCCCAAATATACTATCAACACACAGTAAGAAGAAAATGAAAACAATATGATATAGAAAAACCACAAAAGTTACTATCCATACACAGAAGCGAGAGAAAATTTACACCCAAATATACTATCTACAAACATAATGGTAATTCATAGCCGTGAAGGGCAAATTTCAGGCGATCTATTAATAAAGCTTTAGGTGAGAGCAGATAACCATTAGTTAAATTTATGGAGACACGCCGTGTCAAAAGGAGGTTCTGTATAGTGTAGTCTAGTATTCAGTTAGAGTGCGACCGTTGTTCCTAATTAAACCTTGTTTATTCAGCATCCTGACTGACTGCTAACGTTATTTTAAAGTTTCATTTTCACAAAAAGTGTCAGACTTGAGAAAACGCAGGGATTCTGTTACTTAAAAACAAGCATGTCATGCTGACCAGAGGTAAGCAACTCGCAGAAAAAAAGGGAAAAATACATTTGATTCTGATTGATCACGGTTAAATAAGGAGGGGGGGGGGGGGTTTACAGGAAGTTTCGTAGGACTTAATATCTCCTTATTGAAAACTATAGTTAGTCTAAAATTTCCTTGCAAGAGAAAAACCAGAGGTAGAATTATTTACTAAGACTCCGGATGTTAATTGAGAGAAAAACGTCTGTTAAGGAATCGTGGTCCAGAAAAACCGACAAACCATCCAACGGTTTTTTGAATGACCCAAAAACACAAATGTACTGTAACGATTCCATGTATATTGTCGATGGAATTTATATGATTGTTTGATTTAGCTTACAGGTTTGCCTGATTTCATTCGATACATTGGTATAATAATGTGCTTTTGTATGATGAATTGAAGGAATTTGTGTGATTTCATTTGATACATTTGTATAATAATTGTGATTTTGAATTATGAATCGGAATTCTTACCTTGATTCTTAGTTAAGAATGACGTCGTGCTAATTTATGTCATAAAACACATTGCTGAGTTATGAACAGGAAGTGTTACGTTAATTCTTGACTGTATCATCTTGTTTGCATAATGATTAGAATCTAAGAATTGTATGTATTACATTAGTTAATGATAGTTAATGAATACATGTGAATTCACCGAACTTACATTTCATACATGATTTAGCGACAGTGTATTCAATTTATGTGCAGTGTAAATTCAGGCGGTGCCAGAATTCAACGCCAAGCTGTATAGTGTGTTAATGTATTAGGTCAAGACATAACGAATTAGCAATTTGTTTAACTGCAGTAATTCCTGGACATGTAAAGTTGTTATCACTGCTATAAATATCTGATTTTCGAACCAGGAATAATGAAAATTCTCAACTGTAAGAATTGTAATGAGAGACTTAGGATTGTTTTAATTTCTTTTGAAAGGGAGAAAATAGCTTTTAGGAAGATACATGTAGTTACGTAAATTGCAACTTATACTTTGGAAAAGAAATTGGGAAACAGGAATTGCAGTGAGCGCATGATACACTGGACAAGTCCGGAATTGAGTGGAAACATCCACGGGTGCAGATTATCTAGAGACGGATGAGATAGTGTCTTCTAGAATCAAAATTGGTTTGAACAGCGAACGGGTATCGAGGAGTAGCAGGTTATGATAATCGAACAAGGCATTGACTGCGATTGTACTACTCGATCCTATGATGATTTAAAGTTAATTTGTTTAAATCTATTTCAAAAATTTTTGTAATTCAGTGAGAGTTTTATTTCTAAACAGCGTGTATTCCTAATGAAAGGGAGTTTCATAATTGTGTATGTATTTGATTAAACTGTTCGTTTATCCTAGTTGTTTGTTCAATATACCAGGACAGTTTACTCTACCCATTCTCATTGTCGAACCGGGCAATTATATCGAGGGCGGTCATCTCTTAGATAATGAGTACCAAAAAAAAGGAGTGGGTTACAGTCATTATTATTATTGTATATTGTACGATACCCCTTGACAAAGTAGCAATTAACACTTACCCTTTGACAAATGGGGCTTATAAAATACTATAAACGAATAACTCACGCACACGGGGGGTGGGGGACAAAACAACCAAGATATTGTTATCTTAAGCGTGAAAATAAATCAAATGTACTATCAAAAACCAGAATATATACTATTCACAAAAACGTACGAGATCACGTACAAAACAATAGCTAACACAACCACACATAAACTAATAACACATAAGAGAGAAAACCCCTCCAAATATTTTATCCACACACGTCTGGAGAAAATTTAAATTACAAACATACTATCAACAAAGAGGTGAGAATAAACAAACCAACATGATGCTTTTTCCATCTAAGAAGGGACGGAAATCAAACCAAAAACATACTATCAAAACTAACAATATCTACTATCTACATACACGAAGAAAAAAAAAAAAAAAAAGAAGAAATAAACTATTTACATACGAGAAGGAGAAAAAACACGTTGCTACACACAAACGTAACAGGGGCCCAGAGCGACCGAGTGGTCTAAAGCGCTTTCCGCTACGGATCACTACCATCTCACCTCTGTCTCCGTGGGTTCAAGTCCAAGATTTGGCTAATGTAGTTACGTGAGAAGGCATGCCAGTAGCTTCTCGTGGGTCGGTGTTTCTTTCCGGGCATTTTCCGGGTTCTTCCTCCACCAATAATACTGGCCACCATGTATAGCCTATCATGTGCTGAAAAATGGTGTTAAACTCTACAACAGCAACTACAACAACAACAAACGTCCCGTGAACGCATTGAAAACTACACTCTACTATTCATCACGCACACACACACACAAACTGGTTTCTAGAGATTTGATTTGCCCTGAGAAGGGCTGTATTTTGAACCCCAGATGCAGCTTGTTAGTGTTTTCTCTCCAAGTCCCAAGTTTCTCTTTGAGGCACAGTAAACGGCTTCTGTATTGGTACTCTCATCACAGGTTTTACATGTCAAATTGGCCTCATCAGAAGGACACTACACGTTTCTTTCTCCCTCTCTTTATCTAAGTTGGCTTTTTCTTCAGCCTCCATTGCTAGCTCGTATAGGAGACAACGAGCATTTTCCAGATGCAATCAGTTTTTGTAGTCTGCTCATCTTCTGTCGTTGATGCGTCAACAATGGGTAGTCAGACTACCGAGTGCTTCTCTTTATATACTATAGCGCAGACGTGAAGGAAAACATCCCCTGATATCAATATTAATAAAGGTTCATATGATCAACAAAAACAGCATGGAACGCGTGAACCTAAACGAACCACTCACCTTTTGTCTACAAGCAAATAACTATAAAAAAAAACACTGCGTTGATGCAGGAAATATATTGTCCATACACCATGGAAGCTGTGCATTGCAATTTCACATTACTGAATCGTGTCGTCTGAACATTTCTTCCAGTAAAGTCAATGACGTCGTCTACCAAAGATGGCACTCCATACAAACAAAAATGGACACAATCATCATAAGGAAGGTAGACGGCTACCAATGAGTTCCTGAGATATATCAGTCTTCCGTATTGACGCAATAAGTTTGATGGTTTTGAGTTTTGCGATGTGATAGTTCCTCTTCAGCATACACCACAGTATTCCAAGAAGCATTGTATGAACTGTGGTTCAAAAAAATTATAATGTTCCAAGGCATCAGTTGTTTGAAGTCTTGTTTTAATTTCACAGGAAATAATAAGTCATCAATTCAATCCAGAATTTGTGCTTGAAAACGTTTCACATGTAACTGTTTCTTTGCTTCGTCTCCGCAATCTGATCAAAGAGAAATGCGATGTGATGGATCTCTCGAGCAACCACTGGAGGAGAGAATGATTACGCATGTCTTTATACCATTCATGCAACAAGGCTTCTTCCGAGATCAGACTTAAAGATTCGCCCAGATAATCGTCCAATTTTACTTCTTGACTCATCATCACACCATTATTGTGTTGAATATGACTGGGCTGATCGTTTTGACATCCATATAAATCATATTTTATGAATTCTGTAATTTTAGCCGCCAATAATAATAATAATAATAATAATAATAATAATAATAATAATAATAATATAAATACTAGTAACATTACTACCACTACTACTACTACTACTAATAATAATATAATAACAATATAAAAAATGAAGAGGATCACTATGTTTTGGGATCTGATTTAAATGGGCGATTCGTTCCACGTTGTTGGGACCTGGTATGAGAAATAACGTTGTCCACATGACATCATTTTCACATTGGGAATAATGAGTATACGATTGTCAGAAGAAGATCGTATGTTTCTTGCTAATGTGTACACATGGGTGAGGCCATATAGGTATGTTGGAGTGGAGTCTGTCAGTGAAACGTAACACAGAGAAAACAGTTTGTGTTTGAGTCTGAATCGAATGGAGAGCCAGTGTAGGGTACAGAGCAGAATGAAGGCTTGCTTTGATCATGGTACTCTAAGGATGATCCAAGTAGCTGTGTTGTGAACTTTCTGAAATTTCTGGAGTAGATATTGAGACAAACCAGACATAACTAAGTTACAATAGTTCAGTCTTTAAAGTACTAAGGAGCACACTAGCGTTTCAGAGGCATCAACTGAAAGATATTTGCGAACTGAGCTGATACGTCTCAGCGCAAGATATGCATCCTGGCATATGCCCTTGAGATGTCGTTGCAATATGAGTGTACTGTCCAATGTAACACATATGTTTCGTACTGACTGTGTGAATTTAATGTTGCTGTTACTCATATTTATTGTTTGAAGCAAAGAATGTGAATCCAAAAGTCTTTTTGTTGTGATCATAATCGCCTCAGTTTTATCATCATTCATCTGAGGCTTGTTACATGACATCCATTATATCACATCAGAAATGTTCCTGTCTATTCCTTGGATGTTGGGTGGCTAGATTTGTATATTTGGGTGTCATCAGCATACTATGGTTGAGATACTGGATGATGATATATAACAGTAAAGAACGATGGAGTGTATCGAATAAACAGACCAGGTCCAAGAACAGAATCCTGTGGAACATCACAAGATAGATCAACCAGGCTGGACTGTATTCCATCTGCATACACAATTTGTGTCTTGTTGACTAAGAGGACTTGAGCCACATTAATTCTGTCTTGTTAATGTCAAATACATACTGGAGTCGGTGAAGTAATATATCATGATCTATTGTGTCTAATGCTGCAGAAAAATCAAGGAGGGCGATGATCGTAATCTTTCCGCTATCCAAAGCAGATGGATTGTTATTAACCATTTGCAGAAGAGCAGTTCCAGTACTGTGGCAAGGGCGATATGCAGACCGTAGATTAGTAAAAAGATTGTTTTAATTCAGATGAGATTTAAGTTGGGTTAGAACAACTTTTGCTTTCTTATATTAATGCGAGATTATAAACTTGGCGGTAGTTCTTTAAATCAGTATGGTCGAGTGTCATTTCTGCAGCAGATGCTACATAATGTCAGTTTTGAAAAATTATGGGATGAGAGAGAGAGAGAGAGAGAGAGAGAGAGAGAGAGAGAGAGAGAGAGAGAGAGAGAGAGAGAGAGAGAGAGAGAGAGAGATGATGATGATGATGATGATGATGATGATGATGAATTAATAATATGAGTTAGTGAAGGCAATATTGGATCTAAGCACTCAGCAAGCAGTGTTGTTGGAATTGGACCAAATTTACATGACATTGTTACACTCTTCATCACCATTGTACATACAACATCCATATAAATAGGTTCAAATACTGTTAATGGTTGTCGCTGAAAGTCTGTATCGCAGCGTATGGTGATGACGCGTGAATTGAAATTGTGTTATCAAGCCTATCTCGAATGGTTGGTACCTTGTCACGGATGATATTTTCAAACAGGTCTGGAGGGTCTACTGAGTGAAGGTAGTTTGAAGTGGTATATGTTTGTTCCTTGACATTAGTTTGTTAGTTTGCAGCTATAACTCTCCGCGATCTTAGTACTGTAGTTGTCATAGGGGGTGGGGCGAGTGGCCGAGTGGTCTAAATCGCTCTCTGTTACGAGTCACTGCCGTCTCACCTCTGTCTGCGTTGGTTTGAGTCTCAAATTCGGCCAATGTGGGTATGTGAGAAAGCTTGCCAATAGCTTCTCGTGGCTCGGTGGTTCTTTCCAGGGTTTTTCCTGATGCTTTCTCCACCAATAATACCGGCCGCCATGTAAAGCCTATCTTGTGCTGACAATGGCTTTAAATCATACTAAAACAACAAGTACTGTAGTGGGATACGTTGGCGCATTGAATATGTTTGTAATGTTTGCCAAACGATTAGCAGAAGAAGAGACACAATTTTGTTCTTGTTCTCTCTGTGTGGACTCATTACCACCTCGTCTTCGGATTTGCCTTGGGGTGCTGCTTCATCTGAATCCTCCTATTGTATTTCCATATATTCTCCACCATTCAATGAGGGATAAATTTCTTCCATAGATTTTAATAATCGAGAATGAGTTCTCTCAAACGTTTGGTTCTCTAGTATTGTCAAATTAGGCATACAAGACTACATTCACAGTATTGGCGGCGTCTAGATCATTTACAAACTTAATTTCTTTATGAATATGACCGGATGTTATACGATGTTAGCGTTCGTCTTCGCTGTTTTGGTCTAGCGTGAAATCAAAAGCCTACAAGACTAAGCCCCCCCCCCCCCCCATTTGCATAATCTTCGTACGTAACACCGTGACTGGTGTTGAGAGAAATTCCTTGTCGTGCGTCAATGTGGCATCTCTCAAGGTGTGCAATACTCGTGCCACCATCGGTTTCAAAACGGGGGGGGGGGACACTGAATGAAAGGCCTCTTTTAATATATCTCATAAATCATATCCTCATAGACGAGCGACTCCTCGGTACACAGGATACGTGACTTTTGAGTCGTTAGAGAATCGTTTTCGAAAACTGAGTTTAATTCTGGCTTTGCTTGTAGTAAATGAAATATGTTGTCCTAGATCTCCTTTTATAGCAATCTTACCACTGGCAAAATACGACTTACTAACGGGAAAATAATGAGGATGTACGAATTTGCGGTGAACATGATAGGTGTTCCACCTTCCTCTTTAACGTTCGTGGCAGAATTCACTTTGAAAGGAATGACACTTAGTAACTGTACGTACGTGAGTCCCACCACGTTGAGCTCCACCACATCATAAATGCCATTCGTATCTCCATATCCCCACACAAAATATCACATACTTCAAGGAAAATAGAATAGACACAACTTTAGCCTCTGAAAATTTTATATGTAGGTGACGAGCAAATTTAAGCTTCTCAGGGGTAACACTTTTTCTGTCACTCTCCAATGCTTTGCTAAAGACGCAATATAACTTAGGAGCAATCCTGTTCACCAAATGTAGCAGCAGAGAGGGTGAACCTCACAACTTTCCGAGCGTCGATTCGGAAATCTGAGGCTTCTGCCAAATAGTAAAAAAAATGGCGTCTATTCGATAAAATAAGATTTCCTTATATACGCCAACGTCGTTGTCATCCACCCTCTCTGCTGCTAGTGATTTCATCACTAGTGATTTCATCACTGGGTTAACAAAAAATAATAAATGATTTCAACCAAATATTTGATCGAGTCTTTAGGACGAAAATCATTTGAAATTGCAAAGCAATTTAGGACTTTACAAACAAACTAATCGCTAACACCTCTTCTTGTAAATCAATCAGATTATTTGACTGGTCGGTGAGTTTGAAATTAATTCTCGTTAACGAATTATTATGGCATCGCATGTAGACAGGATTAATTGGGTTTTCAATAATTAGGAATCCTGGAGGAGCTGTTGGTGCAAATGAATAAAGAATATATCCCTGCTGAGCTTGATTTGATTGCTCTAGATTAATTTGATAGCTTCCTTCAATTGCATCACATACTAAATTGAGCGCAATCACCGTTGAAATATTCACATTATGAGGGGCAATATGCCTACCGCCACCATCTGGATCATTATTATACCTGAAGAGGACAGCTGAATCTGATTTTTGTAGCGCCTTGATATCGGTTTTAACAATTCTTGCTAGTTCATCAGCGTTGTATTTGGGAAACTTGAAATTACGCAGATTGTCCTCTGTGATATTATAATCGGTTAAGAATCGTTGTTTATTGTCGCTGTTGTCATTAATTATTGTTTGAATAATTAGTTCATAGATATATTTCATGTCCGATATAAGCTGATTTATTATTTCAACGTGTTTTTGCGATTTTGTTTTCCGTAGTTGTTCTAGTTGTGTGTCATATAATTGTTTAATCTCATTAAAATAACCACGGACGTCAGTTAGCGTAAATGAAATAGTAACAGATGAGTCGGTTGTTCTTTTAATGATAAAATCCCATTGCAATGTGTCTTTGTTGGTAAATATAAATCTATCGGCGATTCTTCCTTTTCTTATATCAGATAAATTATCTCGATAACTGGGATTGATTTCATGATATGATTGTATGTCCGTGGTTAAGTCGGTGGCGGATTTTTCCGGTGGTTTTTCAGGCCATCCTAACACTGTTCTTAACGAGCTGTTATATATATCTACAATGTATCCCTCTGTGCTTATTTCGATCGACGACGAGAGCGTCGGTTGATGAAGATTAATAGCTATTTTTGATTCTTTTCCAGTGATTGATTTTATTCTACGCTGAATTTCAGCATTGATTTGCTTAATTTGGTACGACCCAGTTGGTAACGAAACTGTTTCCCACTCTGGAGTACCATCGGGTTTATTCTTATACGAGAACACCAGTGTGTTATTGGGTTGCTGACCATTAAATGCAACCGATCTGATATTAGGCCAACTGTGATACACTCGTAGTTTTGCTAGCGCTATCTCCTTCACTGGGACCGGAGAGGGGAAATTCACACTGAATTCTGGATTCGTTGATGTTATTGATATCATACTCGTTTGTACTGGGTTCGTGTTCTCCACTATTCGTTGAAGTAATTCCATCGGTGTCGTCATCGTTGCTATACTCATGATTTATTTCTAATTTTGGTATCGAGGAATCATAAATACTGACCATCACTGAGAACTCACAATCTGGTAATGTTGATATTATTGAGATCATTTTTTGTTTTTTTGGGTTCGTGTTTTCTGATTCCATCGGTGTTGTCATTGTTATTATATTCATGTTGTCGCTCTAATTTCGATATCGCGGAATCAAAAATACTGACCATCGCTGAGAATTCACTATCTGATATAATCGTATTATCGAGTGACGACGATATCATCAATGATAATTGCGAGTATGCGGTTGATGCAATATGAAATTGAAGTAAGTAATTCTGCAGTTTACTCTGGCTGCATGATGATATCTTTTTTGCTATCCCGGTTAATATACCCCCGATTGTAGCCACCGCAGAAATGCAAATTGGAACTACGACCGGGGCAATCATTGTAACCGATGCAAGTATTATTCCGGCACCAGTGAGAACGCTTGACACCGAGTATATAGTAACATCAATTGCGGTGATTCTTCGTCGGTATTTTTTCATTTTTTTTTGATACTCCTCAGTGAGGGTTTTGAGTCTATTCTGAAATTCTCTGACCTGATCATAGCGACATTGCGTCGATGACAAAGTCATTGTTATTTTAAACCCGCTAGTGTTTTCAATTATTTGTCATCGTTAGCGGGAATTGCTAGTACTTCAGTCGGAAAAATGAGCTACGAGTTCTAAACACCAGGCTATTTTTGATCTAATGGTGGAGCTATCAACCGCGACGACATTAAAGCTTTTTTTGCGACCATCCATAATTAACGTCGCGGTGCCACCAGAGTAGGTTTTACCGTCCGCGATCATATTAAATTGATCGATAGAGATCCACGTTAGCCTGTAGATACCATCGGCCCATGTTGGCTTGTAGTCAGGGCCCACTATGCCGGGGAGACCCAAGATACCGATGGATAATGTAGTATAACCGTCTCTTATCCAATCCATGGTTCCATGATTAACCGTATACACGATATTTTTAACGCCCGTGTAGTGATGTGGAATCTTTACCTTTTCAGATATTCTTTTCAGGTTAAAAAGATCGTCGAAAATATCGAGATAATTTACCGTGATTCTGGTAGGATCTATTGTTTTTCCACTCTCCTCCCTGTTAGAGAAGAATAATGAAACCAGAAGGTCTTCAACTTTAAGCTCTGCTTGGGTTTTAATATGGTTGTCGATGTTAGAAAATTTCGTCGTGATATCTTGGAGGCTACTGCCCTCAAAGAACTTATT
The DNA here is from genome assembly GCA_029339505.1 of Unio delphinus. NCBI lineage: Eukaryota > Metazoa > Mollusca > Bivalvia > Unionida > Unionidae > Unio > Unio delphinus. Next base: position 16,772,590 of record JAQISU010000014.1, read on the forward strand.
AACAATATCGCTGGTGTGCTTTTGTTTGTCAATAGCGCTTTTAATTTCCGCGAGAGTCATGCCTGTCAACGATGTGGTTTCAGACACAGGTGTTCTCCCTAAAAATTTATCCACGATGGTATTAAGTGTTGTTTGTCTCACCATAAACATATTAATATCTTTGAGAGTCATTGTAGATGTAGCCGGGACACCAAAGAAACTATTAGCGATGTAGGCATTGTGAGTGTGCTTGCCGATAAACTCACTGATTTCAGCGAGAGTCATGCCAGCCACAAGCGGGGTTCCAAAGAACCTACCAACAATGTCGTTTGTGAGTTTTTGATCTTCGCTTACTTTAAAAATCTCGAGATAATTTGCCTTGATTTCTGAAGCAGTCATCATCCTTCCAGCTTCCTTGTTAGCGAAGAATGAATTCAACAAGTCTTTAATTTCAGCGAGAGTCATGCCAACCACAAGCGGGGTTCCAAAAAATTTATGTACGACATTTTTGCGAAAACTATTATAACCTCGTATAAAATCATTCAGCTCACGTTCGTTGGTAGCAATCGCGTCGGTGATCGTAGACACAAGTGCGCCTGGTTTAAGTTGTCCATCGTTGGAATACAGTGCAATAGAGTTTTCAGCGGCAGCGCGATGCCGTATCAAAATGTCATTCACGGATATATTACTGCTTTTCAATTTACCCTGGCGATCTTGAAATACAACTATTTCGTTCGGGTCAACACTTGTTAAATTTAACGTCTCAGCGATTTCATCTTCTATTATTTTTTTTACATCCTCGATAGAACCCGCAGATGTTTCCTCGGTGGGTTCCAACATTGACAGAGGTTGTCCCCAAATATCGATCATTATTGTTAGCGTAACTTGTGTTTTCAATTTATTGATCCTTGTAATTTCCCACTCGTGTATTCGTTTACAATAATATGAGGTGGTTTCCACGGAGATCCAAAGGATTTTAATGAAATCTCCGCGAGTACATTTAATACTTCACGGCCGCATATCGGTGGATCATTTAATTGTTGTGTTGGCAGCGTGGAATAAAAAATCGGAAACCCTTTGAGTTTCATCGAGGAATTTATATACCGCATAAACTCGCTTGGCGGAGCTAACCCATATGAATCGAAATAGACAATCCCACGTGGATCAATCGCGTATGCAACCCAGTGAGTTCCCGATCCGCTGCTGTTATCAAGATTGATGATACCGGTTTCAACGTTATTTGGTTTTCTCGGTAATTGATCTCTCATAAAAACCCCTCTGAAGTTTTTTATCGCTAGTTTTTTAGCAGCATCAATTAAATCAAAATTGGACATAGGAACCATAGGTTCCTCAACCATAGGTTCGGAAATCGAAGATTTGTAAATCGAAGATTTTTCAACTAATAAACCGTTCCTGGTATTTTTCTTAGACCCGATCCGTTCACGGATTTGCCGCTGTACCATGAATACGGGGTTCCTGGTAGGTACAACCCCTTTCCCTTTTTTTTATATCCTTTCCCAGTTGCCTTTTTCAACGCCATCCCTGCTGCGGTCCCAACGGCTCCCAACGCTGCCGCCTTCGCCACCGCTGGGGCAGCCGCTGCAATCAATGCTGGTATTGCGGCTAACAAAGGAAATATACCACCTGATTTTATCATGTTCGCGACTGCAGCTTTCGAAAATTCTATTTGAACTCCTCGCTTATTTTTCATTGCATCATTGAAATGTTTTATTTGACGATCCGTTAATGATATTTTATGTGTACCGCCGGACATCTGCGCTGGTTTTAACGTTATTGTTGTTCCACATTCCTTAGCGGATTTTGATTTTAATTTCTTGACCTGACCATCAGTCAGCTTGACACTAACAACACTATATGGCATTTTATTGTAAAACATATTTATTCTTTCAATTGATCTAATTGGGGAAATCCTATGGAAACTTTTCAAGTTTCATTTACAGATTTTCCACTGGTGCATCAACAAGTCTCATTCGTCCGCCAACCCCTTCTAACAACATTGATTTGTCGCTGAGAATGACAGCAACCGCTCTATAATTAACACCACCAGGAGCTATACGAGCCCTAAAATGTATGTCAACAACGGATTGTCTCATTAAATCAAGATGTTCCAGCGAAAAGTAATAAATCGGATACAATTTCTTAAAATCGAGTTGAGATATTTGCAAACCAGTATCAACGTTTTGATCACGACCCATATATGACAGCATCCGATGATATACACGTGCTATATGATTTTCTGTGTAATTAAGTTGTATATCCTCGGTTGGTTCTTGTTGTCCGTTTATTCTCAGCGAGACTTCTCTAACACCTAACTGATCAAATATCATATGGCTGCGTTGTTGATTACCAACTCGCTCATTATTCTGTAACGCTATAAATATATGACGTGGAGCTGAAACGCCTTGTTTTGATGCCAGGTGCCATGTGAATATATCATCGACATTATCCTGTTTGACATCAGTCGTTGTTGTTAGCCAACTTAGCAATGATTTGCCACCTGTTTCCATAAATGAGAGTAGCCGCTCTTCTCTGGTAATTGATGGGGTCATTACTGGCATCCACAATACCAATTTAGTTATTTTAACTTTACCCTCAGCGGCACCAGTACGCCAAATTGCATCGTTGTCATTGCCTTTTCGCACTAACGCGATTGTGTGTTTGGCTCCATAGATGACTTTTCTGACATTTCTGCAGAATCCAAATATGTGATGGAGTGGAATTGCACACGAAAACTTTTTCTCTTGTCCTTCCAATGCTAATTTTCGTGTTGCAAACCCTAGATTGAAATTACCATTAACGCCTCCGAGAATATCAAACGCAGCTCCGGGTGTAGCTCGACGTTCTGGATTAGTTGCTTCTCGTTGATTATCAACTGAAGTGTCTTGCGGTGTTAACACTTTAATGTATTGAATGTGGTCAGCGTTATCAGTAGTATCCTTTGCAAACATCATAGACGGACCAGCCGATCTTGTATAATCATCGGAATATCTCGCTAGTCCGATTATTGTTGTTGCAACATCAACCTCGCGTTCTATTGATTCAATTTCTTTTCCATCAATGAGATATCTTGCACTTTCAAATAACGCCATTATGCCATTGTTAACGAACCCAACTCGGATATTTGGGTCATCTGCATATGGGGTATCCTCTGCAACATTTGTTACGAGTTTTCCTTCGATTTCGATAAATGCTTCACACGGCAAAAAGTATTTACTGGTATCTTGAACTTGAAGTTCAACTCGCGATCGTAGGTCGGGTTGTATTGCATGATAGGAATAGTATTGATAATCGCGGACGGAATCATCTTTTCGCATTGGGGCTTCCATATCAAGCGCGGGATCAGCTGTTCGTTTAAACATTTATAACATACTAGTGTTTTCAATTGGTGAATTGCAAAGCAATTTCATCTTTGTAATCATCGTCGTTGAAAATTCCTCGAATTTCTTTTTAGTTTCAAACCACTTCCTGCTATCGCGTTCATGATAGCGTTATCTGTTACTGGCGAAGCTGTCAATTGTGACGAAGTCAATTGCGCTAGTTTTTCTTCCACTGCGTTATTTATTACTTTGCTGATTTTTGCAGGCATCACTGTAGTTGATGGCAGCAAAATCGGAGATTTCGTTGGTTTCTTTCGCACCAATGATGCTATTTTATCTTTCGCAGCAGAAAATGCCTTTCCAGCAAGATTTCCAACGAAATTGATTCCCTTATCACGAATGATATCAATGGCTTTCATTGATAATTGTTTAGCTAACGGCGCCACCTTGGGAGCCATTCTTGTAAATAACCCCGCAATGGTATTGCCGAAACCATCTCCGTACCACGCGCGATAAACAGGCAATCGTGAGTTCACCACGTAGACACTTACGGGTTTATCATGGTTATAGTGTATAATCATCTTGTTATAAAACTAGTAGTTTTTCAATTAGTGATCAATCGCTTACATCCATAAGATTTTCATCGTTGTGATTTTCAACTAATTCAGCAATAAGTTCTCGATATACATTAATGTCCATGATACCACCAGCAAATAATCGTCTACAGATATCAGCGGCCTCGTTAATTATCTCGACGGAGTTATTTCCGGCTCGTTTCCCTCCGATGAGAACCTCTAACCGTGATATATCACTGAGAATATTACCAGGACATGTCACGGTAGAGTCAAATACATCCTTTGGATTTTTAATCGAATATCCCTTTCCGCTTGTTTCCTCAGTTGTACCAGTTGCGCCCTGACTATCATCAAGTAATTGCCTTTGTCGGCCTCGACTTTGTTTTTCTCGTTCTTGTTGTTTTTGTATACCATAACTATCAACTCCTACTTTAAAAGATCTATACTCAATTGTATCCTTTTTAAAATTACCAATAATCCCCTTATTCGTTTTATACAACCAATTAACCCATTCATCTCGGCTTATTCTACTGTTTTTATACTCGTCTTTTAAAAAATCCTTTCTAGAATCAAAGCTTTTGGCGGCGAAATCACCAAAAGTCGTATAATCCTGGTGTTTCTCCAATTGAGGTCGTTTGATTTCCTTTATAGCTCCTTCGGTGAGTTTGTCTATAAAGGAAACACCTCTTGGGGTGACGACATCAACAAGTTGTGGTTCAGGTGTGGAATCATCAATATCAGCTAATCGTTCATACTCACGCTGAGTTTTTATATCACTGGATAACTGTTGTATCCCTGCGCGTGTTTGTCCGGTCTCTGCTGCTACCTTTTCAAGCACACCAAGAACAGGCACTTCTCGTCGCTTGCCTTCCTTAGGAATATCTCCGTATATTGCTCGTTCAGTTGCTGTTTTCACATCGCTGGTCGCCTTAGTTACCGGGGCGAACAGTTGTTCACTTGACACAGAAAAGTCAGTCTGCGCTTGTTGTCGTTGTTGAAGTTGATCGCGAAGTCTGTCTCGAACCGGTATAAACTTTTTAATTGCTGCTAGCCGCTCTCGGGCTAATCTAGTTGTAAGCGATTCACCAACCATATATTGTTTGTGAACTAAATTTTCAAATGTGAAATCCGGAGGGTTTCCATCATAATTAAAAGCTTAGTTATTAAATAACTTAGTTATTAAATAATGTACCATCAAGCTAACGTATTCATCTTCGACAGGGTTAAACTGTACGACGCTATTCGCGAGTGTTTCAGAAATAACATCGCTGGGGATTTCAGAATTGTAATATCTGAGAATGGCGATGAACGATTTGTGTTAACGACGCGGCAACAAGAACAATTACGTGAAAATGGAGGCGTCGCGGTGATTACTTGCTACTACGACCAGATCATCCATTATGCACATAACTGCATGAGCAAGTCCAAACTGATGAGTATCCTTTCAGGAGAAAATCCTATGTAACAAGTGTTACAAAAAACGCTAAAAAAAAATAAATAAATTATTTAAATTATTTACGAAAGCCTATATTATTTTTTAGTAACACTCACGTGGTTAAGATACGGGTCGCTCCTCGTTTAACATTTTTCTAAGATCACGAACTTTAGAACCAATTTCAGCTCGTTTTTGATATTCTTGGCCAAGCTTTTGACGTATTGCTTCAACGGTGCTAAATAGCGTTATAAATAAATTAATGTCGTTACCGTACAAACAACCATTAATGGATTTTTGAATTCTTTTCACGAGCCTGTACATCCTAGGTAAAACATAACGACCCTTACTAGACAGATATTCAATATCTTCATATTCCGAGGTAATCTTGTCAACGTCGAGACTTTCAGATAATAATACCCCTTTATTATTTAAATTTGAGATTTCAGCAATTATAGCATTTACATCATTGATATCCATTATTTATATTTTTATATAAATAAATTTATTTATAAATATAGTATACTGTATCTCTAATTAATAAAAATAAAACATATATGACAACACATCTTTGGAACTCCTTGGGTGCCTTCGCATCCAAGTAAGCCCAAGGGGGACCCGAAACATACATCTCCGGAAGGGAGGCCTAAGGTGGCAAACGCCATCTTAGACCGCCCAGAAGATATGCTTGAGGTATAACGTCACAACATGGACGGCACAATGCCATATATTTCCGCTCGAGTGTTGCGGCAAATTTTAGGCATAACATATACTTAATTAACTTAATTAAGGATGGATTATAATTCAATGGAACGATGATGGTATGATATATTTCCGCTCGAGTGTTGCGGCAAATTTTAGGCATAACATATACTTAATTAACTTAATTAAGGATGGATTATAATTCAATGGAACGATGATGGTATGATGTGGGCGTGGTAAACCAAACCAACATGGCAACCCATGAAATCTCATTCATGGTTGCATGAGTTGGAAAAAAACACCAACCCACGCTACCGAGAATGCGATAGCATGGGTTGCCATGTTGGTTTGGCTGAGGGGGACCGCCCCACCCCCCCCCCCCCAATTAATAGAAAAAAACATCTTCCGTTTCGCCATCAAATAATGTGTCTGCTATGGGGACCGAACACGTAGTAGTTGATAGCTATGTTTACAAGACAAACACGATACCATTACACCACGGACTAGTCATACAGAATAGAGATTTTTTAATATATATATATATATATCTGATATACTTAACAATAAGAGATTTTTAAAATAGACAATTTTACTGTATCCATCGTATTTAGGAATATAAAATACTAAGTACACAAAAAAAATTAATTTAACTGTTTGTAAATATCAATCACGCATGCCTGCGTCAGTGAAATACCGATCATACAGGGTGGGAAACAGAAGTGTGTACTGAAGGTCACATGAATACCGATCAATATAGAGGAGAGGGAAGACATGTATACTTAACAATAAGAGATTTTTAAAATAGACAATTTTATGCTGCAACAATGAGAAATATTTTAAACAAAATAATCCAGTTGTTTAATAAAACAGCGTTTTATATACTCTGTTATAATTCTCTAGATAAAATACATTCACATACAAGGAATTTTAACCACGCCCACCTACTTCAATGAATAGGAAACACTCGCGTTCTGGCTGAGCGAACATAGGTAATGCGTGGATTATAAAGAACGTCTGTACTGAAAAGAACGAGTTAGCTGTCTGCTTTACTGCTAGTCCACCCACCCCACACATGAGATATGTAGATAAATAAAACTAATAATGCAGTTTTAGCCCACAAGTGACAATAAAAGTTTTATTCTCTATCGAAAACTCATGCATTATATCTCCATTACAGTCACGTGGGCGCGCCTAGTCAAGTACAGGTAATATAGCAGGCGACAAATTCCTTTGACGTCATAATACAAGGGAACTTAGTAGGTAGGGTGTGAATTGTAGTGCGGATTTATCCATAAAGGATTTATCTCCCTTAAATAGTTTCAGTGTATACGAACTTTATTTTATGACCATTTTTTTTAGACAGAGATGTTTTAATGATTTTTTCAGCAACAAATCGAATGGAAGTACTGCAAATATCGAAATATTTTCCAGCCGCATTTATCGACTGAAAGCTTCTCTCTTCATTATTTTCTAAATCAAACGATTTCACACCCTTGGGATGTTTCGCGTGCTTACCAGCGTTGCTTTTTAAAAGGTTATCGCGCTGCGAGACGGCTTGAAGATTCCCAAGACAATTATCAGTCTTCACGCCATTTATGTGATCAATCACAAGACCGTCTTCGATTAATCCGTAAAATGCTTCATAGATGGCTCTGTGACAGAGATACTTCTTCCTCCCAGCTGAAAACATCAAATAGCCCATATTATTCAGATACCCAACAGGTTCTTTGAGTCTGCGGTGCCTGACAACACCATCACTAGAGGCTTCGTAATTAGCAAGCACTGGGTGAGGTCTGAAATCTTGGCTCATTTGTATAATAATACTACTTGTCTAATTTATTATCTGCTTTAATTATAAATCTCTGGATATAATCTTGAGGGGTTTTTATTACTTTGTCCTTGATTTTATCAAGGATGACGGAGTCAATGATTCGTTTGTCATAGTAGCGTTTTAGTTCCCTGTATCGTTTACCCCCACAAGCAAGGCATAATTGCGATTTTCCTCTAACACCCACCCCACATTGGAGGCATGCGAGAGGGCCTTTTGAACCGTTTCTCACGCTTTGCATATGATACCCACAGAATTCGCTTCTGCATGATTTGTTACACGGGGTTGTAGATCCAATCATTAGCCACTTGCAGTGATTCATTATACTATATTTTTCTATTTAAATACTTGTTTTAATTATAACATGGAGGAGTTCAAGAGATTATCGAAAATTAAGCCTTGGAAAAATACTAAATTCAATCTTGATAGGGAGTTCCAAAGATTATCGAAAATCAAACCTTGGAAAAATACTAAATTCAATCTTGATAGGGAGTTCCAAAGATTATCGAAAATCAAACCTTGGAAAAATACTAAATTCAATCTTGATAGGGAGTTCCAAAGATTATCGAAAATTAAGCCTTGGAGAAATACTAAATTCAATCTCGATAGAGTCTCTGATACACCAAAACGTTTAATCGGTGATAGAACTATACTCGGTAAAATCAGGGAGTGTTTTAATGAATTCTACCGAGACGGTGCAGCATACTGTTGGTCGACATTTCGAATTATTGATGAAGATGTCAATGTACCCATCATCGATGCTACTATGAACGATAAAAGAGCAGCTGAGATAATTTCACACCTTGGTGTAAAATCCAAGGGATTTTCATCCAAAGGTGGAAATCCAAAGGATTTCAAGCAAAGCAATTCCCAACAAAGCAATTCCAATCAGAAGTATTTTTTCAGAATAAAATTCATTATCGAAGTCGAAGGCAAATGGATTATTAGGGATAAATTTGAACCAATCCTCAAGAATAAAAAAGCTGTCATTGTGAGTAGAGATTCCAAACCAGGAATTCTAACTGGAATTGACAAACCATACTACGAGAGATCTTATCCCGTAACAGCAATCGTTTATGGGATATATCCGTTAAATGATAAACCCGATATCGCAAAACTAGCTCCTATGAAATATTCACCATTGACTTCGTCAAGGCTCAATTGTGTAGCAACACGGGTAATGGAACACTTCACAAATGCATCCTGAGGAAATAAACTAACTGATCTGCGACGTAGGAAAATAACCGAATGGGAACTGACAGTGAAACAGCACGGTGCAAAGATTTCTGATATAGCTAAATTAGAAACATCATTAAGATTTCCAATAACCGTTATGACGATAACCGGAGAAGTATTACACGAACCGAAATATAAATTACAAGGAGCGCCAATACAAATTATTGATCATAACGAACACGCGTGGACACCTGCAGTAACAATATTTCCACGAGATAGAACCGTGAGATATATCCCCCGGAAATTTTCCGGGGATGTTTTCTATGAAGAGAAATTATTTGATGCTATTCATGCGTTGTGTAAAGATGATCCTGTGTCAGTGTGGTTACTTAGTAGTGCTGGTTCCGAATCAGGATTTGATCAATTTGTAAGACCAAATGGTGAATTATATCGCGTTGAAGAATTAGATAACAGAATGAGAAAAATCGCTAATGATTTTTCACCAGAGAGTTTCCATGAAAAACTACTCACGGATAGTTTTACTATTTCTTCAGTGGTAGCTCACTTCGCAAGAGAAAAAAACTCCTGGCGTCCAACACGAAGTGATTTTCTCGAGGATGTAAAATTGAGTTGCATCGAATTTGGTCATGGAGGACTGTGGAATACAAAATACCATCGTGACAGTATGATTTCAATTGATATATCCGCGTGTTATCCTGGAAGTTTTCTCGGGTATGGAGAATGTAGTAACTATTTTAAACGATTTGGACACCCCACGCATGAAATGACTCGTGTTGCGATTAATGGACCATTACCTGATTTTGATTTAACCGGATTCGCTCGTGTGATATCATTTGAACTCGCTACAGGGTTACATCCGTGTAGTTATGTTTGGCTCGGTAGACACCTATCTGAAAAGGCCTGGATGCCAATAGTGTTACTACGATATATGATTGATTGTGGCATGCTGATATCGTTGATTGTTTCCGAAGCTATTATATGCTATCGAGCTCAGAAAGAAGTTTGGCTACCACAACCCGATCTAGATCGTATAATCAGCGAACTACGAAAACAGTGTCCAGATGGAAATTCTTCGAATTTCAGTGAAGAAGAAATCATAAATTGGTCTAAGAAGTTATTTGAAAGTAAAAAAGAACAAGCAAAGGATTTTGGACGAAAAATAATCGGTAAATTTACCCAGGGTGGAAGATACGACAATGCAAAATTTTCCTCGCGGTTGATCATAGACGTCGCTGAATACGATTTTCTTGTAACGGATTTAACGAAACAGGGAAAACTTGTATCCCGTAAGGATGCTTTTCTATCCAATGGTGAGAAATTGGGTACGGTTGTTACCTACTGTGATGGATATAATTCCCAGTACACACATTTGAGAAGTTCTATGCTAGCTTATGCTTCTATCAATTTATTCTCGATGATAAATAGATTTCCTAATACCGCGGTTAGAGTAGCCACTGATTCGATGTATATACACAATAAGTACAAATCAGCTGTAGCGGCATTCACAGATCCGGAGGAAGCGTGGGGGCGTTGGCGATTTAAAAAGGAGATGCTACATGAGTATTGTGAATCCGCAGACGTTGCCATGGATGAAAAGTACTTAAAATGTGATGAGATTCAATCAGAATTTTCTAATGCACCACCGGTATCTGATCCAATATGTAGATACAAGACAGTTTATTTAAACGGTTGTGGTGGGTCAGGAAAGACAACTCGTGCAATTGAATTATATCGTGGTGGTGGAAATACTTGTATTCCTACTAACATGATTGTGTTAACACCGACTCACAGACTCGCCAGAGAGATGATACAGCGAGGGGTAAATGCTTGCACTTACCATAGTTTTTTTCGATGGAAAGGTGACAAATGGACTCCTGAGCGTATGGGTGATAAATTCATTCCTGAAATCATAATTTGGGATGAAATATGCACAGTGTCATTAGATGTATTAAAAACATTTCTTGAGTGGTTGTTAAACAAAAACACAAAAGTCGTCATGTGCGGTGATCACGGCCAACCACCACCATTTGTCGGTGGATCTCCACATGAATGGCTAAAGGGTTCTGTAGACTATTATGAAGAAATTAATACCGACCATAGATCACTTGATGAACAATTACGCGAGTTCAAAGCACTGCTTAGATTACAACCGGATAAAATCCAGTGTGAAATAGCCCGTGAAATAATTTCAGAAACTCCTATGAATGATTTCTGGGAAACGTGGAGACCAAATGATTTGATAGTAGCAAGTAGAAAAATAGTCAGAGACACACTTCAGATGAAGTTATTTGAATTGCATAAAGAAAAATTTGCAACGCTTCCAGTACCGTTGTGTTATAGGCCTTCGGATACACGAAAGCAGAATATAGAAGTTGATATTCCAAGCCTGACAAAGTCAGGAAGTGAAAAGCAGATTCTCGTGTTAAATGATATTGTGCTGGTTGATATCAATGTCGTTGAAGATGCATTGCGTGCTAATAAATCCCCATGGACGCTAGGATACGCAGCAACAATACACTCTTCACAGGGATTGACTATATCGGATACAATTGTTTGGATGGTAGATAATCGCATCGAATGGTCGAATTTAGTCTATCTCGCAGTATCCAGAGTACGAAGAATAAATCAGCTTCGAAGAATTGTCCTGACAGAGTCAGGCGATGATGAAATCATTGGTGGCGATGATGAAATCATTGGTGATGATAATGACACAACAATAAGTGATATTGATGTTAGCATCATTAATAAAAAACTCTCCGGTTACAAACAACAGGACAAAAAAAAACAACGAGAATTTGATATTGATGCTAAATTAATAATCACTTTGAAGAAACAACAGAATAATCACTGCGCGAGTTGCAATTTTATAATGCGTTGGCAGTATTCGGATAAGGATCCTCGCCAATTCACCGTAGACAGAAAAAATAACAATCTCGGTCATGTCAGAAATAATGTGATGTTGACTTGTCTTGAGTGCAATAGACGCCGGGGTGAAAGCACAATGCCTCTGGCATCGGGTGCTAATTAAGACCATGCGGTGGCAATTGAGTATCCTCGGGAATCACTTGCAGTTGTTGTCGAGTAAATCCTCGCTGAGGAGCAGTTGAATCCAGTTTATAGATTGCTGGTCTACCAGTTGATCGTGTTATACTAGATATCTTATGCGTAGTGACGCTCCAAATAGGATCAGTAGCCCTTTTTCTACCCCCTTCAAGCTCTCCTGGTTCGTATAAGTACCTAACAGTGACATTACTACCAAGAATTGGTTGGGAAACGCTAGCGTTTCTAGGGAAATCTTTTTGTGGTTGTACGGGTATAGACTTCTTTTTAATCGCGTTGATAGGTTTCATGTTGATTGTTCTAGTAATCTCGTTATTCAGTGCAGTAATCACAGCTGGTAACCTTTTGACCCATTCACGGGATCGCTTTTCTTGAATGAATTCTTTTGCGTATTGATATCCAAATAACCGCTCAGCAATCGTCCGATTAAATCGTTCGACAATGGCCTGATCGCGATGTAGCGCAGTATGCCCTCGTCGTATGGTGACATTATGATTTTTCATTGTAGATAGAACCGCACCCTGAAATTCCTTGCCAGGATCAACCTGCAATAGATTCGGCCAGTGCAGAGGACCTCGTCGATAAATCCTTTCAAATGCAGAAGCAACTTCAGTGGCTGATTTTGTTTTTAACGGTTCTGCTTCTTTGTATCGACTTGCAATATCAACTACGGTTAACGCGTATTTGTAACCACGATCATGTGGCAGAAATAATATATCAGCCTGATGAACTTCATTAGGAGCGGTCACATCAAAATGCGAGAATTGAATTTGTTTAGGTGGTGGTAGATAAATTTGCCATAGTGCCTGTTTAGATAACCAATCCGCCGCAGTGGTTTTTTTCACTTTTGCAGCGCTAGCGAGTTTATGTACTGCTGATTTACCCCTCCAGTATCCTCTTGGGGAATAATAAATTGATTCCATATTAAAATGGTAGCATTTTCAATTACCAGCACCCATCATCAATTTGCCTTTCATAGCTGATTTTACCAACCACGAAGCCAACTTTTCTTTAAAAGATTTATCAGGAATAGCATTTAACGCATGAATTAATTTCACATCCGCGAGATGCCTGTGTTGCAGGTTGCTGCTTTTATAAGCAACATCATGAAGGTGACAGGCCTTATCAATGGCGTTTATTGGTTCTTCACCGGGTCGGGGTTGATTTTGATCATCAAGTCTGATATCTAATCGTGTTCCGGGACCACAGTAGCTATATCCTGGAAGGTGCTTTTCTCCGGGGTACTTTGCCCATGGGGTTCCAGGGAGCTTTGTCAATTTGGCTGCGATATCACCTCCTCGTTTTTTTTAAAAACATCTCCGGATTGTAAAATCTTTGATTTTGTAGAAATAAATCTAAACTTTTTTATACCACATGTTGCACATCTACCAGTTAGTGCTGATCTGTTATTTTTAGTTGTAACCGTCGTCACATCATTTGTGCTAGTACGCGTTTTACACTTCACACAATATAGATCCATAATTTATGTATAGAGATATGAATATAATTGATTTTTCAGCGACTAAAATAAGAGAACCAGTTAAGCATCATGCAGCGCTACCAAACTCTATCCGTGCAATTATAATCGGGCCATCTGGATCCGGTAAAACGCAATTGTTGCTCAATTTAATAATGAGATGGATGAAGTGGGATAAGTTGTATTTAATTGCCCCTAGCGTAGATGATCAACGATGCTATGAAGTGTTAAAGGATTTTAACGAGAATGCATCAGAAATTAAAGGTGAGAATACCATTGATTTTATAACTGATATTGACGAGGCGCCATCCGTGGATGACCTTGATGGGAGCATTAACAATTTAGTCGTATACGACGATGTGATGTTAGACAATCAAAAAAACCCAGCTAGAATATTTTCCCGGGGGCGTCACAAAAACACTGATGTGATATATGTCACTCAACGCTACACTCAGATTCCAAAAGTGATCAGAGATAACTGTAATATTCTTGCTGTGTTTAACGGCGTTGATACACATACGCTACGAAATATTTGGCAGACATGGTGTTCCGATATGGACTTCAATCAATTTAAAAATTTCTTTAGTCATGCTCAGTCAACCCCGCATGGATTTGTAACAATAAATTTACATGATCCTCGGACACGATATCGTATCGGACTCGATCAAATATTTGGTTGAAATCATTTATTATTTTTTGTTAACCCAGTGATGAAATCACTAGTGATGAAATCACTAGCAGCAGAGAGGGTGGATGACAACGACGTTGGCGTATATAAGGAAATCTTATTTTATCGAATAGACGCCATTTTTTTTACTATTTGGCAGAAGCCTCAGATTTCCGAATCGACGCTCGGAAAGTTGTGAGGTTCACCCTCTCTGCTGCTAATGTTGACCGCTAATTAATATCTTTGGCAATTATTTCTCTGCGGTCTGAGGGGTCATTGGAAGTCAGAGGAGTGTCTAAAAGATGATTGCTTTTTGGGGTGGTGGAATGGTGACGAGTGTTGGACGGAATGCTCCCGTTGTTGTTGTTCCCGTTCCAGGAATATTTCAGCGAAGGATTGGGAAGAATGTAACTGATAAAACTGCTCAGTAAAATGGTCCACAATTCTTTGACTCCTTGTTGCAAACTTAGATTGACAATGGCCGCACCGATGACACAATACACAACTAAGATTTGGCAGAAAAAGACGATTTTTATCATAGGTACACGTTATCCACATCAAAACTAAGATTGCTTTTGTAGATCTCGCACAGACGAACTGGGTGAAGGAGTGGCTACTGTGGCAGCCGAGGCTGTGCTAAAGGGCGTTATGCTCACTTTCTTTTATAGTCGATGACATGTGAAACGTTGGTCCAAGAATCAAAATTGAGAGGATGTCCTCAGAACCGTAATTTGATTTCTTTGATACGACGTTGTCGACTCTACAGGGTCTTTGCTCGAGAATGATTTCAATGTCGTACACTTCGTTCAGTGACATGAAACGGTTCGGTGGTCCTGTTGTGTAAGTAACCTTTATCGAAAGTGCGTTTGGTTTTATGCGCACCCATTCTCCTGTTGATAACAGTCCACCTTTCTTGGGGACAGCCACCGTTGGGGATGTACCAAGAGGGGTTCATAACAGTCACTTTGTTGTCGGGAGTTACTTCTTGGTAGTGCACGTCCGATATTCCTTGCATGAACGCTTGGACCAGGCCTGTTCGAACATCGATGTACTTGAGAGTGTGTTGATTTGTAAAATATTTCCACACTTTCTTTCAAAAAGCGTTGAATACGTTTGACTATACTGGCTTTTGTTTCTGGATTCTCAGTGGTGAAAAAGTGAATGTAACGTTTCTTTAATTCTTTTTGGAACAATTGTTCAGAAATTCGGTGCCTTTGTCGGTTATCCATCAAGAAGGTGATGACCAATTTGTTTCAAAACCAGTTTGAGGGCTCGCACTAACTCGCTGATTGATTTGAAAGTTCATGTCACCACCTAGGAAAATTTGGAAAAGACGTCGATGAGACAAAATAAATATTTGTAGCCACGATTGTAGGTTGCCACATGAGAGAATCGGCTAAATCGGCTTGCCATTGATTATCGATGCCTTCCATTTGAGTGCAACTTGTTCTTATAATCATCGTTGCATTTGATGTTAACGTAAACGTCTTAGTCGAGTTTTGGCAGCACGATACAATTTCAGAACTCTTCCGTAATCTGCAGGATGAGCTGGATTTTAGAAAATGCTGGCGAACACCTTCCTATCTTTTTTACAAGTCAGCTACACTTCGCTGATGCTACTTTTCATGGGTCGATGTTGTGTTTTGGAAATGGTTTTACGTGTTTGATGTGTCACAGAAGTAGAAGTCGAGGGTAGGGCGGTGTTGGAGGTAATGGGATGACTTTGGTGTTTTTCCTTTTTTCACTTCTGTTTTCTCTATTTTTTCTCAGTCTTGTCGAAGGCTGAGTGGGCATGATATGCTTACCATATGTTTTGAGCTCTTCACGTTGAGGAGTGGGTGAACAAGGACTAAAAAATCATTCTTGGAATGGAAACTATGTAGGATTCTGAAAGCCTTCGCGTGCCTCTTCTTTCTCGGGCAATAGTGGGGTTGCATCTGTCTTGACCGCTGGGGGTAGTGGTGGTGATGGACCTTTTATCAGCGCCTTAACATTTTCAGAGTTAGCTTAACTGTTTCGTCTTAAACTTTTTATGGAAAGATCTGTAGTTGCTATACTTGACCTTACGTTTGCGATTTTTCTGTTTCAGACAAATCTTTGCGATCCATCAATGATTGCTTATCATGTTGTAATTGGGACATCGCGTTCAAATGAGAAATGGGAGATTACTACTGAGTTCATTGTTCTTGAGAACGACGGTATTCTATCCATCGTTTGTAAGGCACTAAAAAAGATTTCGTTCTTCCATTCGTTTCGAAATGTCACGTCTGAGATCTTTGTACTCTAGAGGCCCTTTATATCTTATAATGTTATCTCCTAAGGTGGGCAAAACACTTCCCAGGAGTCCCAATGTAGGGTCTACTATTGTTTTGGAAGGAAGTCTTACGTTCCAAGTGTAGTTTGTATCGAGGTCAGATCTAACAGTTTAACAATATGGTCTCTATTAAGGTCAGCCACTTTTAAGTTATGTATATTAATATTCTTTGCTTGATAGTTTTTCCATATTTTCTGATTCACTAAATGCATTGGATAATTGCGTTTTTGAATTGATCTTGTCCAAATTATGTTCAGTCTTTATTTTTAAAAATTCTGTAAACAACTCATACACAGCAAATAGTTTCCTATGTAAATGGGTTAAAATCCAGGATTTTTGTCTTGTGTGAGTCACCGACTTTCGTTTTCCTTAATTGTATATTAGAATAATAAAATAAGACGACATTAGGTTTACTTAATCGTACGTTCTAATTTTAAAGTAAGAATTTGTCTTGTAAACATTAGGAACCATCTATAATAGTGGTTTCTTTATTTATTTGAAAATGCTTATTATGACCTGAAGTCTAGTTGAGTCTAATATAATGTTGTATTACTAGAAATTATTTATTCGTGCTTTAGAATCTGAGCAGAATAAGTTGGATGTTTGCTGTGTCCAGGAGTTAATTTAGTCTGGAAGTTTAATATTCTAATCTTCACTGAAAATAAAAATAAACATTACCGGTAATATAGGCTTGAATTTACTGTGAAATTACAACAAAAATAGGCTTGGAGTAATTGTATTAGTATGTCTATATCAGACTCTAACATAAAGTTACATTTCTCTAACTTGAAAGTTATGGAACTGAAATTAAAATACAAGAAGAGTGAAATAGAGCTATAAACCCTTGACGAAAGACAACCCCAATTAGAGAAAGACAAAATAGAGAGGAAAATGCAGTTCCAGATGCAAACCAAAGAAGAAAAAGAATAAAGCGAATTTCAGTTTAGATTAAACGAATTATAACTGGCCAGTAAATTTCACGTCCCTACTTTATGCACAGGTTCAAGTTTTGTATTGCTACCTAGAATATTAGGTTAGCAACCCCTTTTCAGGAAAAAATGTCGATACATGCTGGCCTCATTTGAAAAGCTTTTCTGATACATTTAATGGATAATATAACATTGTGCTCTGTTATCATAAAGAACACTTTTTGGCAAAGCTCTTGTCATCTACATTTCCCTGTCAGTACAGCAGAGCGATGATTACGATCGGGCTAAGGAATACCTCTTCAAGTATTATGCTTTTGTACCTAAGGCTTATCGACAAAAGTTTAGGAACTATACAAGTAACTAGATAGGGCCGCCGAGGCCCTCCAAGACAAGACTGGATGAAATTCTGCCCATTGGGATTTTTGCATACTCATAATTATAGGTGTCATGACAAAACGTTCTAGTACTGACTTAAAACATTCATTGGATATGGTTGCAGAATTGATATCATTATTATCAGAAACGTCTAATTTTCTGGCTCTTCATGTTTTCTTAGTCTTTATCGCAAAGCATTTGTGAGCTCTGGAGTGTGTTCGCGTCTCTATCGTTCACTGATAGGCAGCGTCAAGCGAATTTATAAGAGCCTCTCGGGAAGTCAATAAGGTCTTTTCCAGTTTGAAGCATCACATTTGCCATGAAGGCATCTTTGGGATTTTATCTGTTGACTATAAGAACGGTCCCATTAAAGATCTGCTTACCAAACATAACAAAGTATTCAAAGACTGGGAAAATGACACAAACTCCATCCCCAAAAAAGACCACTTCAAATCCTATCAAGCTGCTTACTTTACGGGTTCTTCTATTGAAAATGGTTTTACATCGACCATGTCGTCGTTTTCGGTCACCCTTCGTAACTCATGGACATATAATGTTTAATTTAACATTTTGTCGATCATATCTTCTAATTTAATTACGGGAAGATTGTGTCCACGCACTCATCCAGTGACACGCAACAATTTGGTGGTCGAGATCGGTACGTAACTTTGTAAAAGGTCTGTTTGGTTGGTACAATGCGCATCCATTTTCCAATCGTTAACATGTCCCATTTTATGTCAGCAGTAAGGGATTTCTTAAACAAGCACTCAAACACGGTCACTGGGGACACTTCCTTGGGGTATCACCTGATGGTCCAATTGTACGATTGATAGTAAGCCTCGATGCGGTACAACGTCGATGTATTTGAGGCTACGTTGATGCGTACAATAGTTCCTATTCCGATCTTTTAAAGTGTGTCACCGTTCCACAATGTTGGCTTCTGTTGTGAAAAATGGATGTCTCTCTTCTTCAAGTCTCTTGGGAATGCTTGGTTCAGACATTTGGTGCCTTTGTCTGTTTGTCCTCGCAGAGGTTAATGACCACTTTACCTCAATACCAGTTTTAAGGCAAGAACTAAGTCGGAGCTCATTATGGAAGTCAAAGATCTGTGAAATTTGGAAACGCCGTGAATGACAGAAAGAACTATCTTAGCCGTGATTGTAGGTGGCCAGTGAGAGATATCCGTAAAATCCGCTCGTTGTTGATGAACCATACATTCCACATTGGTCCGATGCTTGGAAATCGTTTTTCTAATGGGTTTGTGCAACGTGTGCTTGGTTTGAACTTGTACTCATTGTCGCTCATTAGAGAAGGGTACACGATTCAGTTGGGTTTTGTCAGCACTATACAAATTGTGCACTCCTCCGTAACATATGGGAAAGGCAGGGTTGTAAAAAATTGCTGACTAAACGATTCCCCATCAGGACTCATTTCAACAAGTCACCCAGTACTGCTCACGGGGCATAGGAACTGCATGACATGTTAGACGTGGCACAAAAGTTCTGTCTCCTTAAAACGTGTGTGCATCCATATTGCTGGTACATTTAGAGGCTAAAGGAGACTCCGAAGCACAAATAAGGAAAGCTTTTGGCTGGACTGGACGCAGATAGAACTGGTTTACAGAGAATTCCGTACGATAAGAAAAATTCTGAATGCGAAAAAGGTCAATAACACGTCACTTACCATTGCTAAAAAGGGGCCCCCGAGTGGCCGAGTTGTCTACAGCGCTTTTCTTTACGAATTACTGCCATCTCACCTCTGTCTGCGTGGGTTCGAGTCTAAGATTCGGCTAATGTAGTTATGTGAGAAAGCTTGCCAGTAGCTTCTCGTGGGTCGGTTGTTTTTTCAGGGAGTTTTCCCGGGTTCTTCCTTCACCAATAATACAGGTCGCATCGTGTGCTGAAAAATGGCGTTAAACCCTACAACAACAACAGCCGTTGCTAATCGTATATTAGCCAAGATGGGAGTATCTGTACAAAAGAAGTATACTGAAAATTCCCTGCTTTATCATGGTAACGAGATGGAGTTTTTGAACATCGCCGGTGAGTCAGAAAGGTCCCTATAGCGAATACATATGTGTAACGAAGTACAGACTAGTGACAAGATTAATGATTTGCTTCCAGATTGTAGCATTAATTCCCTTGTGGTCATGGTGAACGTTGTGTACTTAAAGGGAGACTGAAACACCAAAATATAATGCACAAAGAAACGAGAAAAATGAACTCCATATTGGTCCAACTGCAACGATGAAAGTTGATATGATGCCAGCTAAGAGGAAGTGTCGTTTCCTTAAAAACGTCGAGCTGAAGTATTCCGAACTTATGGTGCCATGTAAAGACGGAAATCGTTCAATGGTGATTGTACTTCTTATACGAAAAAGATGAGCTGAAGGTTGTTGAGAAAGCGCTTACTAAGCATGCTCTTAGGTATTTTTGAGATGATCTGGCAGTACGGAGGTCATCATAGCACTGCCAAAGTTCAAGATGGAGATCACATATGAGCTGTATAATATGCTACCGAAATATGGAACATCCG
Organism: Unio delphinus; assembly: GCA_029339505.1. Classification (NCBI taxonomy): domain Eukaryota; kingdom Metazoa; phylum Mollusca; class Bivalvia; order Unionida; family Unionidae; genus Unio; species Unio delphinus. Next base: position 16,792,998 of record JAQISU010000014.1, read on the forward strand.
ATATTTTACAGTGAAAATTCAGATTTTGGTGCGATGATGGATGGACACCCAGACGCGTTTTTCATTGACGTCATACATTCGTCGATTTAAGCAAGGAAGGGACGGAAGCTGCAGCTTATTCTAAACGGTCCATTTCATTCTTCGGAAAGCTTGCTCATACTTGATGTATCTGTGTCGTCTGGAACTTTGCATTATCGTAAGAATCTCACAACGGGACAATTGCTTTGCCTTATTCATACTGCCGAAATCTTTGAAGTCTATCACCTCACTGTCAAGAAAGAATCTACTTGTGGGTCATTATTGTAAAAACGTATGACAATGTGGCTTTATTATTTTACAAATTCTCATATAGAATGCAGGGCTCTGCGTTCTTTGTACAACAGGTGTCACAAATATTTCACAGAAATACAGAAGAGGTTCAATGTTTGTGTTGACAATTTAGTAAAGAATACTATGATTTTCATTTATAAATTCGAAAATAATGCCGTTAAAAAAGAATGAAGATTCACAATTCAGGAAGGGAAGGTTCAGAGGGATGCTATAATTAACTATTGTAGACTAATGCCAGTGGAACATAAAATAAAACAGAAGAAGCAAGTGTTTAAAGCAAGAACACACTTGTGTAGAGACTACATAGTCTTGAAATATATGAACAAACGGCAAATTCGAATGTGGAGGACAGGCAATAGATTTTGTCTTGTTGAAAATCGTGATTGCATGAAAAGATTTACTAGTATGTCAAGGTAACAATGAATTTCATGTATGAAGCAAGCTATAATTCGGAACTATAAGCTAGACCTGAATACAATGACACCTATAAATGGTGTAAATCCTGCAGATGAAAGCGATTAGAGTTCATCTGATGAGGCGATATTAGATATGTCAGAACCTCTTGTGTTAAAATCATCCAAGTGCCACAGTGCATGTACAGATAGTAAAAAAGATTCAGAGCAAGATTGGAACTCATCTGATGGGGAGACATTAGATATGTTACAACCTCTGTGTCGAAATCTCCAAGTACCACACTGCATGTAAAGTTGGTGAAAAAGTTTTAAAGCTTGAGAGGAATTTGTCAGATGAGGAATCATTGGATATGAGAACAATCGCTAAACGTTTAGTCAGATACTGTGTAATGCCATATTTTATTACACTTGTCTGTCCATTTTGTTTTAGGCTTTGTCAGGCACTGCAATTCTATCTTTCTAGTTTGACATTATGTCAGACAGTGAGCAACACTAGTATCTGGACAGTTTTTCTTTTTGGTTGTTGTATTTTAATCTCTATTCTTCTTCTTCTACTACTACTACTACTACTACTGCTACTACTACTACTACTACTACTACTAAAAATAATTAGGACTTTGTATATATCGCCTAATCTTTATGTGCTGTTTTAACACATGGCGATGGGCCTCCCTACTGTTCCTTCAAGAAAAATTAATTGCCGGTCACCCATTTCTGTTTCTGATACTGGACAATGACACGTGTGCTATTCTCTTTATTGGGTGGTAGGCAATGCCACCACAATAAAGTTGTAGGACCATGGTACAGTGAAGTAAATTTCTGTATCCCAAAATGTACACCTTTGATACCAGCAAAATATTATTGCATGAAACTTGTTTATAGCTTTTGCCCTTTGTCACCGGCTTCTTTCCACCTCCATGATACATGCAAGCTGTAGCGTTGTTTATAACGTGACCTCGTATCTCGGTTTTCCAAATATCCAGGTTTGTAGATTACGAGCAGAAGATTTGATATTAGTGATTTTTTATATTCGATTAATATTTTTAAGAACATGAGTCATTTTCCTGGTCGTTGTTTCTCTGTGCTCATTGCCAAGTACAAGGAAAAAAAAGATAAACTTTATCGTGGTAATAATTCAGATTTTTACTGGTTAGGCAGGATGTTTATATTATGTAATGAGATGTGGAAGAATACAATAATTTAATCTGAAATTATCTTAATTCGCAGATGACAATGCATATGGTTATAGGTGGCAGAGAAATAAATGTTTTAACTTATAAATACATATGCCTCTCATCCGGTGTAATATATTTGAATTTTCAATATTTGTGGATTCTATCTGGGAGATTTTGTAAACATTAATTTCTTGTAGTTTGTTGTCTCTGTTTTGTACGCCATTCAAACGTGCTGATTGTTATAGAAAGATCCTCTTTTGCATTGATACTAGATAAGAAGGAATGGATGGGAAGACAACTTATATGAACAAATTTACTTTGGATTTCCTAGTTGAATCCCCTTTAGTAACGAGTCTATTCTTCTCTTTTCAAAATTTGACCAGCAGCTGTTATTGTATGACCACGCTATAGCGATGTAATGGCTTTTAAATAAACTTGCATATCATACGTTTAATTTGGGCATGTCATGTGAAACACATACAGAGAGAGAGAGAGAGAGAGAGAGAGAGACACGCACGCACGCACGCACGCACGCACACACACACACACACACACACACACACACACCAATCTGTTGTTTGCTTATGTACATCCATACCAGTGTTAATAATTGACTACAGGTAAAGTCAGCGCATAGTGAAGGTGGACTGTTAGGCCATTGTAAGTACCGTAACGTGTCATCTAAGGTCGCCATCCTATGACAGAGGTCATTTTGAAGGATTCCATTAGTGGATTTATTTATGCCAATATCTGCATATGCCATGAATTAAACCTCTGGATAGGGCGGCTCCCAAAAATGCAGGTGTTCACCTCAAAGAAGGAGGGGAGGGGTGAACTGGAGTTTGGACAATTATAAGATGTTTTCTAGGTAAAAACATAAAACTAAAGGGAAATAAAAGAAGAAAGAAAAAAAACGAAAGACTCGACAACATGTTAATTCTTTAAACTTTTTATTTGATATAATCTTATAATTACGTGACACATTTTAGGCCCGAAAATGTTTAACTTTACCTGCGATTCAAGACACTCGATTTTGTTTCATCCCTGCAGGGAAAACACACACACACACACACACACACACACACACACACACACACACACACTAAAATAAACTATAAAACTGAAAGATGGAATAAAAGAGAACTGAACAGATAAATTGAGCAGAATAAAACGATCCTCTGCATGTAAGATATGACAATTGAATCAATTACGTAAAACAGAATGAATCGGGCATGCCAATTGAATTATACACTTTCTCTTAGAAACAGAATTGCAAAATATATGCCAAATACAGTTAGTAGTTCCAATTTACCAATAATTATAGGTTACTACATTTGTTTGGAATACAATGAACGAGTTTTTCGGATGGAAATACTGCACGACCAAGGGAGTGCAGTATATCCATCCAACAAAACGAATTCATATTTTCCCATACAAATGCAGTAACCGTTTTATTATATACTCATTTTCTTATTCTACCTATGGCTTAATTATATATCCAAAAATACACAATAAGAAACAATGTACCTGAATGTATGCAGTATTCCAAAACTAAATACATAACCGCGGATTTATCGTTACACAACATGAACATATTTAATGCGCACATAACTCCGGCAAGAAAAATCTGAACTTGTCGCGCGCTAGCCGTAACTTTCGAAAGAAACTGGCGTTTACGTCTGCTTACAATTTAAACTTGGAGTCATACTGTGAATGAATACACATTGAAACAATATTACCATTTGATCTGGAATGAACAGATTTTTGTATTGTCGATTCTACGAAATTTCGCGGCTATGGACTGGATTAATCTGTGCAAATTCTACATGAAATACATCGGACTGAAGCAGCGAAGGAGAAGCATCTTTACATCTGCAATTGTGTTTCTATTCTGTCTTTGAATGTTTCAAATCATAATGTGGGAAAATTATATAGTCTTTCAATTGCAGTTATCAAAAATGCGCTATGGAATTTAATGTTTTTTTTTCCATTGGAGTGCACTAAGAAGTGTGCAATTGCACTTGGAATAGTGTCGAAATTACAGTTTAATTTCGAAATGTGTAATCGAGTTTGAAAACCATGACATGACTCATGTAATTCGGATATGCAGAACTAAGAACGTACATTTTTAGGAAAACCTGTAAGTATATATTTTGCCATTCCTATTATCAGCTAAAGGAGATAGTTTGTGCCTTGTCACTTGCATGCTATTTGTTAGCACCCAGCCATTTTATGAAATCTGACGTCTCTCGCTCGCCTAAATCCGAAACATTGTGTCCCAAAAATTAACGCGGAATATAGCAAAGCAGCTAGTGTGGCAGTCCATGAAACATCCGCTTTAGTTCATTCATAAACAAATTTAATCAACCAAAACGTATAGCTCCTACTACGAGAGGGTACATGATTTTTTTACAAATCAAAAGTGCAAGCCTCTGCATCCATTGTTTGTTTATAATAGAAAGAAGTTTCTTAATGATTGCATTATGAAGTCAATATTGTAAAATACTGAACGATTCCGACAATGTAAAGTTAACGGAGAAAGAAAATGAACATATAATAAATCAAATTTCATCATATAATCGAAAGACTGATTGAACTCAAATTGCCAGCCTGTCGGAATTACATGGTTACTTCCGATCTTTCCCAACAGTCTGTTAGTAACAGATCGGCGCTGCTGTATTTCTTTTTCTTAGCTTTCCTTCCCCCTCCCTCAACCTCTTCAGGTCAATTGCCGTCTTGGTTGCAGACCGTGCTCTTTTCCACTGCGCAGTAAAGGTTTGTTGCTAAATTCGTGTCAGATTTTATTTTTCGCTTCTGATATCGAATACCATTCCCACTTATTTTACGTTATATGTTGCCTTATCATAATTAAACAGAATTAATATATGGTCATTTTGCAACCTTATACTGACACCAGAACTACCTATTAACGGGAATATATATTTTCTAGTTGCGATTCACATTCCGACTGGAACCATGACATCATTAGACCTCTTATATAAACCATTTCAGGCCGCTGTTGGCTGTAAATTACTAGATGAATATGTCAGTCAGCACACGTATCTAATGCTTACACCATCGATTCTCGGTTGAAAAAAATTACAACTTAATTACTCAAAAGGATTAATGGATCTCTATCCTTGTTTTCTATATGTTACGTTGCTAATTTTCGACTCAATGACATGTATTTCCAGACAAATATTTACAAACCTACATCAATGCATACTGTATGTTACTGAGATAGTATCTTTGTGTCTTACCGAGCCCTTCTCTCCTTATCATCAGAGAGGTGCTACTGTCTCTTTTCTGGGACTGTGTCTCTCAAATTCTTCCAGACCAACGTTCCTTAGACGATTTTTTCAACGAGTGAAAATATTAACAATTCACCTAAATGTATGTATTATAGCATGTATAAAACTAAATTTGAACTGGAAAATTACCTCTAATGAGGATTATATCTTTTGCTAAATTTATGTGCTCAGCGCATACGCTGAAAGAAAGAGACAGGTCAGCATGACAGGATTGAACTAAGTAATAAATATTGTAAACAAAAGTTTAATAAAGTTTATTATATCTATTCGTCTGTAGAATTTGTATTATCACTCATTAGTCATATTAATATGATAATTATACAAAATCTTTCTTACTATACCATTTCAGCTTTTCGTTTTAGACATCCTTTGATAACTCAGACAAATAGTGAATTGTATACACAGAGGTAATACTATCTTTATTAACAATATGCACCGATTATATGAAATTTTGTAAAATTATACAATCTTATTATCTACTGATGATGAGCACCATATTTAATTTTTTTACACAATGACGCACATTATATTTACTTACATTTTGTAGTTTGGGCCAATGGCCTAAATTACTGAACAAAGTATATTATTATTATTATTATTATTATTATTATTATTATTATTATTATTATTATTATGTCGCTTATCGAATTGTATAGCAAACTGTCAAAATTAGATGTTGGTGGGCATTTTGCATAAAAGTAGTTAAACTTTGCTCAGTATGTGATGATTCTGATAAATGCAGCAATGATAAATACTTGTATATAAACAAATTCATTTGTCATCTGAAGGGAGTATATCCCATGCTAGAATACAGGTTGCACAGTAAAAGAGGAAATAAATTATGATGCTATAACTTTCATAATTTAGTTATTTTTTTACGTTTTTTACGATGGTCAATGTGTGAGATGTCCAAGATCATGTGGTAGCATATCATTTCAAAGGTTCGAAACCTTTTGAGTAGATTTCATGTGAGCGCCCATGTTTCATAATCATACATGAAAAAAATGGATATTTAAAACGAGCGTATCACCTTTAATTTGGAACCAGAACAATATTTATTTATGTATTGGTCCCAAAATATGTATTGCTTTTGTTGTTTGGGCAATCACCAATCTAGTTCTGGTTTGGAGCTTTCACCTGTGACAATTGATCCAGATTTATTTAAACTTCTGTTCCAGCTTCGTTCCACTGACCTTTATTTCGGCATCGATGCCATTAGTGTTGTTTGTCATCGGTATTTGTATCCATGCGCTAATCTCCAAACCATATAATGTGGAGGTTGTGTCGAGGCGCTCAAAACTGCCAGCCAGTGTTTTTAATTTCCTGCTAAGCCATCAATATCATCTGCCAGGCGAATGTTGCTGATTTTCTTCTTCCTCTGATGCTAACAGTGCCCCCGTGATCTTGCAAGGCATCCTCCGTGACCCTTTCCAGAAACCTGTTGAACAGTGTAGATGAAAGTATACATTCAAGTCTGACTTAAACTGCTGTTCGTAACCAATCTCTTCTGCTGTCATTGATGAGGGCAGCACTAGTGGCTTTTTCATAGCCAGACCCAACAACTCGCAAAATGTTTGAGCTGACGTACTTCCTCAGAGTTTCCCATTTATTATAACTTACACTGTGCTACATTGAAACTTCTACTATGTTGTGTATTATTCCCATCATGGTGATTATTATGTAATCAAACTGTCAGAATGCAACGAGGAGACTTAGAAAATATGCAAATGCAATTTGAAAAAATGGCAGTATTCTAATATCACTCATATGCGACATATCAAATTTAGAAAGAGTTATTGACAGATGTAAATATGGATATGTTGTCTTACACACATAAACTATGAAAACAAAAACCACCTTCAATAATGAAGAAAATAATATACATCATACATGTTAACACTATAATATAATATACATGGATATATTTAATGAATTCAACCCACCCCCTCCATAAATGATAGTTGCGTTACTCATTCATCTGTATATATAACCGTAATAACTAGCACGAGCATAGCTAGTGTGAGCTATAAAAATTATATCACTGAAGAATGAGAGGGTCGTAAAAGCACTTGACGGCTGAAAGATAAACACTTCAGATGTCTGACTGAACTAAATGCCGGTCTGAACTGGACGTATCGTCTTGCGGCGTCTTTGCGTTAAATATGGTCTGCAGAGTAGCGTATAAAAGGAGTGGCTGAACCATACCCGGTTAGTAATAGAGTGTTTCGCTTAACGTATTGAAAGATTTGTCATTACTGTGTGAAAGACTATTTATTCAGGTGGCACAGAGCATATACTGTTTAGAGTGTTTTCAGCTAAAATGGCCAAATCCAACCAGAACGTTACAGACTTGCCAACTCCACGTTTAAATGATGGCTTGACGGCATTTTCCTTGAACCTGTACAAATTGTATACCGAGGGTGAGGGAAACATTTTTCTGTCTCCTTACAGCGTGTGTGCAGCCATGTTACTGGCTCATTTAGGGACCAAAGGTGACTCGGAAGCGCAAATAAGGAAAGCTCTTGGGCTGGACCAGATGGAGGTAGAGGTGATGCACAATGAATTCCAAAAGTTGAGAAATGTTCTGAATGAGAAAACTGTCGACAGCACGACACTTGCCATTGCTAATCGTATTTTTGTCAGGATGGGGTTATCTGTACAAAAGGATTATACGGAAAAGTCCCTGCTTTATCATGGTAGTGAGATGGAATGCTTGGACTTTGCTGGTGAGTCAGAAAAGTCCCGACTTCGTATTAACACTTGGGTTGAAGAACAAACTCGTGACAAGATCAAGGATTTGCTTCCAGCCGGAAGCATTAACTCTTTGACCTTGGTGATCCTGGTGAACGCCGTATACTTTAAGGGCGACTGGGACACCAAATTTGACCCCGAACGAACGGAGAAAAATGATTTTCATATTTCTACTGGTGATACTGTGAAAGTGGATATGATGCAGGATACGAGAAAATGTAATTTCCTTAAGAATGACGACCTGAAGTACTCCGCTCTTATGCTACCGTATAAGGATGGGAATCTTTCAATGGTGATCTTGCTTCCATACGAAACAGATGGACTTAAGAGCGTTGAAAGGGCGATTACTCCAGATACCCTTAGTTCCTTTTGTGAAGATTTGGCATATAGCGACAGGCCTGAGGTCATCATGGCGCTACCAAAGTTCAAGATGGAGATCACGTATGAGCTGACTAAGATGCTTCCGAAGCTCGGAATATCCGATATTCTACAGTCAACAAAAGCAGATTTTGGCGCCATGTTGGATGGACATCCAGATGCGTTTATCAGTGACGTCATCCACAAGACATTCATCGACGTGAACGAGGAAGGGACGGAAGCTGCTGCAGCTACTGGTATGATGATAAGATGTATGGCAATGCCGTTGCCTCCAGAAAAATTCATTGCCGATCACCCTTTTCTGTTTCTCATACGGGACAATGACACAGGGGCCATTCTTTTTATTGGTCGGTACACAAGGCCAGCGCAGTAAAGTTGAAGAACCATTGATCAGTGAAATTAATGTCTGTATCCTAAGTTTAACACACACACACTAACTCTTTCGCTGAATTGCTAGCACACATGATTCTGGGAACGACAATAGCGTGAACAGTTTCTTCTACTCAACATTTTATCAGATTGGAAATATTTGTTGATTACTTATGCGGTGTCTTACAAATATATAAATATGTTCAGTTAAATGCCAATAGAATACGCAGGTTTTAATTTTATTTTTTAGTTTACAAAGCTTTACTAAAAGTTGAACGTATCAAACAGTTATGATATCATGTTTGAACTTACCCCTCAGACATGAATTTGTAAAATGAATAGTTTCTTAGACATTAGCTATAAAATTGTAAAGTTAATTGGTCCTTAGGCGTGAAATCGTAAAGTTAATTGGTCCTTAGACATGAATTTGTAAAATGAATAGTTTCTTAGACATGAAATTTGTAAACGAATTGACCCATTAGCCATGAAATTGTAAAGTTAATTGGTCCTTAGACATGAAATTGTAAAGTGAATGGCTTCTTAGACATGAAATTTTTGAAAACGAATTGACCCATTATTTATGAAATTGTAAAGGTAATTGGTCCTTAGACATGAAATTGTTAAGTGAATGTCTTCTTAGACATGAAATTGTAAAGCGAATTGACCCATTAGTTATGAAATTGTAAAGTTAATTGGTCCTTAGACGTGAAATTGTAAATTTAATTGGTCCTTAGACATGAATTTGTAAAATGAATAGTTTCTTAGACATGAAATTTGAAAACGAATTGACCCATTAGCCATGAAATTGTAAAGTTAATTGGTCCTTAGACATGAAATTATAAAGTGAATGGCTTTTTAGACATGAAATTTGTGAAAACGAATTGACCCATAAGCCATGAAATTGTAAAGTTAATTGATCCTTAGACATGAAATTGTTAAGTGAATGTCTTCTTAGACATGAAATTGTAAAGCGAATTGACCCATTAGTTATGAAATTGTAAAGTTAATTGGTCCTTAGACGTGAAATTGTAAAGTTTATTGGTCCTTAGACATGAATTTGTAAAATGAATAGTTTCTTAGACATGAAATTTGAAAACGAATTGACCCATAAGCCATGAAATTGTAAAGTTAATTGGTCCTTAGACATGAAATTGTTAAGTGAATATCTTCTTAGACATGAAATTGTAAAGCGAATTGACCCATTATTTATGAAATTGTAAAGTTAATTGGTCCTTAGACATGAAATTGTAAAGTGAATGGCTTCTTAGACATAAAATTTGAAAGCGAATAGACACATTAGCCCTGACGTTGTAAAGTTAATTGGACCTTAGACGTGAAATTTTTGAAAACGAATTGACCCATTAGCCATGAAATTGTAAAGTTAATTGGTCCTTAGACATGAAATTGTAAAGTGAATATCTTCTTAGACATGAAATTGTAAAGCGAATTGACCCATTATTTGTGAAATTGTAAAGTTAATTGGTCCTTAGACATTAAATTGTAAAGTTAATTGGTCCTTAGACATGAAATTGTAAAGTGAATGTCTTCTTAGACATGAAATTGTAAAGTGAATGTCTTCTTAGACATGAAATTGTAAAGCGAATTGACCCCTTAGCCATGAAATTGCAAAATTAATTGTTCCTTGAAGATGTAAATGAATTGGCCCATATACATGAAATTGTAAAGTTCAGGTTGCCCAGCCATAACACCAGTGACTTAGGATTTAATACGTGAATACAATGGCGTGAAAACATCCGCGCATATGCTGTAAGGTACGTTTATAGGGGCTGTTTAGAGCATGTTTCAAAATGGTTTGGAATTTGTTTTTGTGTTGTTTACAAACCCACCCTCTTCCATCCCACGCTGCAAAAAAAAAAACGAATTTAATTTTTTGTGGCATTTGATCAAATATTTTACGTATTTGTCATTACATTACAATGTAGGCACTCTTATGCGTTTGAATGAATTACAATTTACAGTGTCTGCAACGTAAGGTTAAAGTCAAGTGACCCAAATAAATGGTGCAGTGACCAGAAAGGTCATATAAACCTTAAGTATTATTAGTAATATGAATTGATTTAACTTGTGACTGGGTCTGGCATAGTCAAATACTACGTATCGTACATACTGAGTTTCAAACTTGTGTATCATTAACTTTTAAATTAAACGTTCAGGGGCAATCTGTTGTACGAAAATTATAGGCAGATTTATATTGTAGTTTACGCTCAATATACCACGGCATTGATATATTATTGACCTATTGCATTGTAATTATCTTGTTGCATGAAGACTAATGAAGATGAAACGAGCTTTACATTTTCATATCAATTTTGCCTAACAATGCACGTAGCAAAACATCACGATGCCAGGTAATGGGGATGCCATATTGGTCCTCTTCCAGTAAACCCGGTTCCATGACTGACATTCATAGTACCTGCATACGTGTACCCCAAGGGCCATACATCTTTCCATATTGAATGTACAGCAGTTGTAGATACTGATAATAGCAAAGAGAAGTAATAAACATTCCTGAAATACATAATATAAATGACTTATTTCCCTGTTTATATTTTACTTCTTTTCATCTCATCGTTCACCGCATGTACTTGCTTCAGTATTAATCTGCCAAAGTTAATATCTTTCGTTATCATCGGTCTTTCGTTCTTAATACCCGTCTAAAGATAAGAAAATGTACATGCTATTAGCAGCTTTTCCTAAATTAACCTTGTATGCATGAACATGGAATAGGATTTCATGTATAAGAACTATTGTTGTATGTGTTTCGTCTAGTGTATATGAAGGCAATTCCGCATAACAAGAATTTGAATCAAATTAGGAAAATGGAAAATGTTAAGAACATTACAGACTGATCATGTTAAATCAGTTGTATTTAAAATCCACATTTCCTTGTCACAAAATGGATTGTTGATAAGAGCTATTGACATTTAATTTTCATTAAATACAGACTCCATATTGATATTCACTGCATCAAAGTCTGTCGACAGAGAGGTATGGAATTGTATTTATTATCAGCTTGTCTTTCACATACTCACTGCTAAATGGTGTCTGATACTTCACTGAAAGAAATGGGACATCACTATTACCATCATTGTAGCAAATTTGTCACAGAGTGCCAGCCTTCACCCACATGTACTGAAATGCGCATTACCAGTAACCCTTACGTGATATTTCGTTATGGTCGATATTCTAAAGTTTCTCATTTTATGAACCGACGGCACTATTATCTCAAGACTCGATACAGTTGTAACAATGTTTAGTTGTTTATAAAGTGCATTTATGTAAAGTATATATATATATATATATATATATATATATATATATATATATATATATATATATATATATATATATATATATATATATATATATATATATATTCAAACAGTCTCTTCTTATTGTGACCAAATGAATTTATTTACGTATGTTTATATCTCTATGTCTATCGTTTGGATTGTCAGCGAGGTTTATATTTCATTTCAAAGTGTTTGCGTTTCTTCTTACAGCTTGAACTGTAGCCTTCAACTTTATGTTATAAGAACTTGTTGAGATTTTAGCTCAGTCATGTCTTGTCCGGGATATAATTTTACAGTTCCTGTTAGGTAACGGTGGCACTGCTACGAGAGAGAGAGAGAGAGAGAGAGAGAGAGAGAGAGAGAGAGAGAGAGAGAGAGAGAGAGAGAGAGAGAGAGAGAGAGAGAGATTATTTATCGAGATACCCTGTATATTTATTGAGGTGAGATGAATTTGAATTGCTTGTTGGTCTCAACGACGTAGAGGGGACATGATGTACTATATCTTCACTTCATCTTAACCAGTATTCCAGCCCAAATACAAAGGAATATTGTTAGTGGGTTTTTTGATACGAACCTTTATGGAGGGAGCTACAGAAGCTACCTTGCAACAGTTGTACCTATTGACTCACTTTGGAGTTAATGTTTTGAGTTAAACTCAACGTTTATAAGCTCTATTGGATGGAGACCAGAAGAGCTATTGTCACGGCCTTTGTCTGTCATCTGTCGTCCAGAATCGGTATGTCTGTTAACATAGCTTGTTATCATTACTTCTCCTAAACCAGTAGAAGGATGTCAATTTACACACACATGGCAAAATCTAATAACTCCAAAGGAAACTAGTGCTACTCAGACATCTGATATGTCCACCAAAGAAGATAGTAAGAAATCGTCTTATCGCTCCTCACCTAAACGGAAAGTCATAGCGACATGGCATTTTCAAAAGAAGATTTCGTTTAATGTGTATTTGGTCCTTAAATAAAAATGGCGTCCATCGGACATTCCATATGGTATAACGGTACCAATTGCACAACTCCAGGTGGGCTGAACATAAGGTTAAGGGAACATAGCATTCAGAAATAAACAACAAACTAGCTGTGATTGGTGCATTATGTACGAGTTGTACTTTCTGTTAGGCTTAAAACAATTGATACTTGGCAACATGTGAGATTATTTTAATTCATATCTAATTCAAATTTTGTATATTTTATGTTTTTTAAAATGTGGTACACATTGCTGAAAATGTATGTTTTGAGTAGATTTCTTACCCATGTCTAGGTCCAGCAGATTTATCTCTCTTAAATGCAATGAAGTACCTTTTTTGTCTTTGTCAAATTGTCACTCAAACATTAATCTTTATTACAGTGTGTGACATACATGCTGAAGTAGGATAGAAAGTATATTTATTTCACAACACATTAGCATTGAGGTCTATGGAAAAACAATTGGTTCCGTGATACCATATGGTTGTAACAGCTGCTTTCAGAAATCGTGGTATCCCTACTCCACTTGAATGGGTGGTAATATCAATATGGAGTTTTCACAGAAAGAATTTTCTCATATCTAGAATTGAAATTGTGCCGGTCTGCGATCTATTATGGATGTCAACTGCGTGGGTAGTCATAACGACATTGGGTTTTTACCAGAGGACTTATTATGATATTTAGTTCAAACTAATGGAGCGCTCTGCATATATTACGTAGTTCTGACTGAATGAGAGATGTAAGATAACTTGTTTGCATTTGCAACTTGCACAATGAAGAGAGTATTGGCATACCTCCATATTACTGTCCTGTACTGTATCTGACATTTCTTCCCATGCTGTAGTTGTGGAAATCGTGCATGATCTCAGCACACGTTTAATCGAAATGGCTATCCCATCTCCTCCAAAAATCAACTTGAATTAGTCAGAAGTACACAAACGTTAGAACGTATTAAGTAGAGAAATGAATTTTGCCAGAGTAGGAAATACCTGCTTCTGAAAGTGCAATAAATTAATCACAAAATCTATTAAAACATTTTTTTTTTAAAAGTTTCCGGCATTTGGAAAAAAAATCGCCGTATTTTCATTCCATTTTGATTTCATGGATGATACATGTGCTAATTGCTTCGGCAATAAAAACGAACCATATGAATTTTAAAAACAAATTAATATTAATATAACGATTCTTCACGAAGTAAGCTTTCGGATAAAGCTGACTTTCTTCGCAAGAAAAGTGTTTTAAGAAAAGGTAACTTCTTTTCGAAGTAACTGTCTTTTATCGTTAAGACTTGTCAGACCAATTCTTTTACGTAAAAGGTGTGCCCCGGTTGTCGAACATGTCAAAAAAACTGAATGGACACTTCATAAAGATACATGCATGTGAGTTTTATATCGGTGCAATTGAATTTGGCTCGAGTGAGCTGTAAATAAGTCACTGGAGAGAGGGCACAATCTCACATGATGTCACGTGAGACAATCCTTACATAGCTCTGACTATTAAGTGGATCGAAACCTGACCTTTTGAACTATGACTACCGCAATAAACGTATCTGCTATATATAAAGTATGGCGATTACCATATGATTCCAAAAGTTACTGCATATACAGCGGTAATCGGATGGTTTTCGTTTAATTCTTTTAGATCGTGTTCATCATTGAAAGAAGGGCGATCGATACATTTTCTGTTTACACTGAAATGGTACTAATTTCATTGTTTGTGTTCAACTATTACATGGCTCCCCGAGCGGTGATTGATATCTAGAGTTGGCATTACCAATCACTACCATCCCACCACCAAATGTAGAAAGTTTGCCAGTATCATCCCTTGGGATTGTCAGGAATCTTCCTCCATTGTATCGCCTATCGTGTTCTGATAAATGGCATTATACCCAAAACAACAAACGAAACAAAACTATTTCGTTTAGATGTCTGCAAAGACACAATGACCCAATCAAAACAGCCAACTACACGACGGCAATCTCGTACTTTCACGATGGCTTAACGACTTGTCTTTTTAAAACATCTTTATCTGTTTGTAAAGGAAGGAACATATCTCTGTCCCCTTACAGCGTATGTACAAACCATTTTGCTGGCTCGTTTAGGCGTCTAAGAAGACTGAAGCTCGAATAAGGAAAGCCCTTGATCTGGAAGGTACTGCTAGTGCACCTGGAATTAAAGAAAGATGAAGAGGTTCTGAATTCTATCTATCTATCTATCTATCTATCTATCTATCTATCTATCTATCTATCTATCTATCTATCTATCTATCTGTCTGTCTGTCTGTCTCTGTCTGTCCGTCCGTCCGTCTGTCCGTCCGTCTGTCTGTCTTTCTATCTAAGTGTTTATTTGTAAGACTGGCCACTGGTCCATGATATATTTCCATACATCATGCGGTACAAAAAGATATTTTAGTGCCTAACAAAAGAAGATCGTATCTACTTAAAGTGTTTTACATGAACGTAATCATTATTGTATATTTCGAATTAGATGAGATACAAGTATACATTGTATATTAATCACACATGCTAATTAAAAAAGACCCTAAGACTTGCATGGAGCATTTTTTTGTGATATTGGTCAAGATTCTAATGTTTGAGGAATCGATAATTAAAAAGTTTCTCTAATTTGTAAGGCTTTTACAGTAAACATTGCAAAATTAATCAGAATTTTACTAGTATTAATTGGAATAAAATTCTTACATTTTTCTAAAGTTGGATTTGATTTTACAAAGGTGGGTAAATATTTTCTTTGTAATTCTACATCTAACGGACAAACATTAATAAAATGGGATTCATCTTCTGATAGTAACATTACAAATTTGACACAATCGTTCTTCATAGCAAATCTTTTAATATCTTCCTGTGTTAGCTCTGATCGGCAAGTTCACCTCTCTGAGCAGTTATTATATAACAAAACTCGCTATATCCTAACAATTCTAGATATCATTGACAAGTGATTTATTTTCCCAACGACTCATTGAAACGTAGCCTTTCCATAGATTTAATGTCATCATGCTGCTTTTGCCTAAATGTATCTTCAAAAGTGTATTTTCATCACTTACTTCCTAGGTACAAAAATTATTGCCAAATCCAAATTTAATAAGAAGTTTGTAAACATTGTTAGTTGTTATATATACTTAATTTACAGTGTTTATTAGTTTTTTTTATTATTACATTTTTATGTCATTTATTAAATCAATCAAGGTCTTTAATTTTGGAAATTCCTTATGAATTTCCGGGTCTACGTGGTGTTCACTAAATTTATGTTATTTAATTAGTAACAGACGTCTAATTATAACTAAGGGTTTTGTTGGTAAATATTATGAACCTTCCAGGAAGTTAGTTTCTTTTAGTCAGGCATAAATGCAATCTTGTTACTGAAAAATTATTGATTCATGCTTTAAGATTTTGCAGATTCACCTTTGTAATATTTTTGTGTCCAGAATCTCATTTGGGCTGGAATTCATACCATCAAATTATTTAATCAAGTGATTTTGTTTCTCTTTGGTAAAAAACAGAGTGCTCCGAAAACGTAATATTCTTGGATAGAGATATTCACTGAGATTTATAACGATGTCAAACCTTCAGCGTTGGATTTAATTTGGATTTTTGCTAACGTTTACTTAGGTCTTTTATTATTAGGACAAGTGTCTGTAATTCTAGGATTATTTTGGGATTAAATTCGCAAAAAAGTAATTGTTAAATTGTACAAAACTTGTTGCTTTATACTATTTTGTTTCTTTTTTTAAGAATACAGACTTCTGACATAGTCCAGGCGTCACTATGAACTGCCACACTGAAGACATCGTAGCGATATAACTGAAAAATTGCTAATGCTACGTTGAAAAATTCTCTCTCTCTCTCTCTCTCTCTCTCTCTCTCTCTCTCTCTCTCTCTCTCTCTCTCTCTCTCTCTCTCTCTCTCTCTCATACACACACACACACACATACACACACACACACAAATCCCCGCGTTCATAACTTTAATTGTAGCACTGTTTAGGATATATGTCTTCTTGCATTTTAGAATTCTTAGCCAATACATTAAAAGTACGTTTACATCTTATATTATGCGTACTAATTCGTCCTAATTCATTATATATGTATTTGTAGTAGGCTTAGATGTACCAAGAATATATTTACAAAATGATACATACGTTTTCTCAATATCATTAGCATCATGAAAGCACAAATTCTATAGTATGTACTCTGTATCAATTATGTACCACGAGATAAATAATTGTTTCATTAAAACGAAACGAGGCTTGTCCGAGTATTAAACCATTATAAAACACTCTCGTGATTTAAAGATGAACATGGTTTTTATGAAGAAAGTAGTGCAAACAAGATTATCTTTCTTTATTATTATTATTATTATTATTATTATTATTATTATTATTATTTAGGGTTTAACGCCATTTTTCAGAACACGATATTCTATACATGTCGACCATTATTATTGGTGGAGGAAGAACCAGGGAAACCCCCAGGAAAGAACCACCGACCCACGAGAAGCTACTGGCAAGCTTTCTCACATAACTACATGAGCCGAATCTTAGACTCGAACCCACGCAGACAGAGGTGAGACGGCAGTGTATCTTGTTGTACACTGAACCTGTAGTATCAGGCAATAATGTACTGGTTTATAGAAATTGGTGTGGAATTGAAACTAAATTTAATGATTAACCAACAAGAGGTAATTAAAGTATTGCAATATATGTTACAACTAAGTCATTATTCTGCTTTACAAAACATTTTTAAATCTAAAGTCTCTCTCTCTCTCTCTCTCTCTCTCTCTCTCTCTCTCTCTCTCTCTCTCTCTCTCTCTCTCTGATGAAATCGTTAACCATTTTGATTGTCATTTAGAAAACAGGGACTATTTATACTTTTTATAGTTATTTTCATATGTCATTTATGATTAATAAATGAGTAGAAATTCATCACTGATCTATAGCCTGTGGTTGAAAGACTGTTTATATAAACGTAATATTGCGCGATGAGGGATCGCACTTTGATATACCAATACTATTGGTATATCAATTTGCTTTATACCAACACTTTAAATGCCACGTTTTTCTTAATGTGTGTTTTGTTTTTTCCATATTCACTTTTAGTTTCCACTTTAGACAATATGTATGCAGCCGATTTAGCGTATTTTGCAACTGGTGAGCAATGTCAGTAAAAGAAAATCGTCTGAACATACCAGTAAAATAGTTACAAGGTTTCTAACAACACTCCTTTGTTTCCTTCAGCTACAAATAATTTCAAATCTTTCAGAAATAATGAAAAGAGTGAAGGTGATAAAACACAACTTTGGCGCACGCCCAAAGAAGAATTAATCACGTCGGTAATATGATTGTTGGACTCAAAACATCCTTTTACATCATTATAAATTGCACTAATTATTGTTAACATTTTTCGACTAACATTTGCACTAACTAGCTTTTGGTATTGCAAAATTCTCTCTATCGTATCAAAGGGTTTTTCAAAATCAGTAAATACTGCATCGAATCAGCAACTACATTTTCTGAAATATTTACAAATTAATATATAGATAATGAATATATAATCTGCTGTAAAATACATTGCCCTAAGTCAGGTTTGCTCTTTGACCAGTACTTTGTTTTCGTCCACCCATTAGTTGATCCTATTATTTAAAAGCGATGTAAACACTTTGATTAATACAGGCAGTTGACTCATGACTCTGTAATTTAAGGTTTAATTTGTATCCCATTGTTTTAAAATTGGTATGATGATAGCCGTTAACCAATATTCTGGATTATATCCAACATCGATTCGTTTATTAATCAATGTGGTTAATATTAGTGCCATATTGTTTCCGGTGCATATACAGAAATCGCTGGATAAAGCATCTATTTTTCTAACTTTGCTATGCTTCATTTTACTCAACGCTAGGAGAACATTTTCTTCAGTGTTTGTTCTATCTAAAGTCTCAGGAAATAGCTGAATGTTTTCATTTTCTTGTATCAGATCAACATAACTGGAAAAATCAAATGATTCTGTAAAATATTTAAACCAAGTTGCAGACATGATTTTGAGAAGAGTATCAGTATTTGGCTTCTTAATAAGCCGCCAGAAAAGTTGTGTATTTGTATTGTATTATGCAGAAAAAGGCTACTTTTGTTTTCAATCATGTTGCTTTTTATTGCTTCATGTAGGAGATTTATACATATTTCTATGGAATTTATAATCTTCAATTGACTCGACTGTGCCTTTAATTTGAACTATCATATATTTTTAAGGTTGCTTTTTGCTGTTTTGAAATATGTGACAAACCAATGATAACATTCAAGAAGTCCTCTTAGACGTGTCACATGTAGGTTTTTATTTTTATTTATGATATAATTAAGATCTTATCTACATGTTAATATAATAGATCTGTGTGATTTTGGATTAAAGATGGATTTTATTCTTCCCAATGTAATTATCTATGTTTTTACCCACTAAGACACTTAAAGCATTGTGCTCTAGTTTACCAACGTAGACTAGGTATTCTCTATAATTCATCTTTGGGCACCGTATATACCGAGATGAAAGTAACTTGATTGCAACGACGATTGCATCTCTATTATCACCACATCTTTCAACAAAGACCTGCTTTAATATGCATAGGTAGTATCTTAGGTTTTCGTCTTAGACTAAAAAAATATCTTTAACATGTTTCATGTATTGACATGTGCTTATATTTTTTGGAGGCCAGATTTAATGTGACAATACCTTAGCGCAGTAGTTTAAGCAGCAGAGGGGGTGAACAGACCAACTTTGTAGAGGCGTCGATTCGGCAAACGTAGGCTTCCTCGAAAAGCGTAAAAAAGCGTCGATTTGGCTAACCAACGCTTGTTCGAAGCCGCCATGGTCGTTGGCATTCACCCCCTCTGCTGCTATGGGTTAACAATGAAAATCACTACGATTTCACAAACACACTAATTTGTAAAACCTCACCTCGTAAATCAATTAGATTATTGGATTGGTCAGTGAGTCTGAAATTGATTCTCGTTAATGAATTATTATGACATCTCATATAAACTGGACTAGTTGGATCCTCAATGATTAGAAATCCTGGAGGAGCTGATGGTGCAAATGCATATAAAATATATCCTTGTTGAGCTTGATTTGATCGCTCGAGATTTATTTGATAGATTCCTTCGATAACATCACATACTATATTCAATGATATCACCGAGGATATATTTACGTTGAGCGGCGCGATATGCCTACCACCGCCGTCTGAGTCATTATTATATTTGAGAATTGTTGTTTGTGGTTGTGGTGCTGTTTTTTTTCCATGTATCGTGGATTTTTTTTTAGACCTTCATCGATGGCATCATTGAGAGATTTTTGTAGTTCTGAGATATTATATCCGTGTAGTTTGAGCGTGTGAATATGTTCTACGCGTATATTATATACTGTCGCAAACTCCGTTCTCGTTTTAGGATTACTGTCACCTAATACCTCTTGAATAATTTGCGAATGAAATGTTTCCATGTCATTGATGACTTTGTTACATGTTTGTACGACGCTGATAAATTCATCTCGGGCAAGAGTATCGGATTTAAGAGATATTAACAACAGCGAAATATCATTATTGATAGCTGTGAAATTTTCAGTGATTTTATCCTGTCGAGTTGCATAATATCTTCGGTTGTGGTCGTCTATCATTCCAGTAAAAAAATTCAACTTGGTGTATTCGTTATAGCTTTTTACTGGATTATCAGGTTTTATCCTGTCGGTAACATAATCAGATTTTTGTGGTTCAGGATTAACTAGTTCCTGTCGAGTTCCAGTCTGGAGTTCCGTCTTCGCGATTTTTACTCGCAAACACCAAGGAATTATTCGGTTGTTGACCGCCAAATGGTGCCGACCTAATATTAGGCCAACTGTGATACACTCGTAGTTTTGCTAGCGCGATCTCCTTCACGGAAATCGGAATAGGGAAATTTATACTGAATTCAGGATTGGTTGATGTTATTGAGATCATGATGGTTTTCACCGGTGTGGTATTTTCCGTTATTTGTTGAATCGGTTTGGTATTTTTTTTTTACTATTCGTTGAAGTAGTTCTTGCGGTGTTGTCATTATTATTATTATTATCCTGCTCTAATTTCGATATCGCGGAATCATACAATTGAATCATCGCCGAAAACTCACTATCTGATATAAATGTGTTATCGAGCGACGACGATATCATTGAGGATAATTGGGAGTATGCGGTTGAGACAACATGAAATTTAATTATGTAATCTTGCAGTTTACGCTGGCTGCATGATGATATTTTATTGTTATAATCGAAATAATTCCCGCGATTGTTGTTGCCGCTGATATAAAAATTGGAACAGCTATCGGTGCAATCATTGTCACCGAGGATAGTATAATACCAGTTCCGCTTATTACACCGCCCACAGAGTACACAGTAACATCAACTGCGGTGATTCTTCGTCGGTATTTTTTTTATTTTTGTTTGGTACTCCTCGGTGAGCGCTTTGAGTTAAGTTTGAAACTCTCTGACCTGATCAAAGCGATATTGAGATACCGAAGGTATCGTCAGTAATGACATTTTATTTATTATAACAGATTTCAATTGAAACCGCTAGCGATTTAATTATTTACTCAAATCCGCTACGAATTCCACATACCATGTTACTGAAACCCTAGCCAAACTTTTATCAGTAGATGTTATCGTGAATTTTTCAGTTGTATTCTTGTCGATGATTGTTGATATCGTATTATTGACCCCAGATGAACTTGTTGACGAAATATTAAATTGAGTTGGCGTCACTAGTGTTAGTCGATAAATACCTTTGACGGTTGCAGTGATACTTAGCGTGTTAGTGGATGGTGTCCACGCAAATGATCCGTGTTGAATTGTGTATACTACGTTGTTGGTTCTCTCATGAGGAATATTTGTTTTTTCAAGTATTTTTATCATCTTCGGCATATCAAACTTGATAATATCATTGGTCGTTTTAATATCGGTGTTGATAGTTTCTATTTGCCGATTAATCGCGGCTATTTCATCGAGAGATTTTTTAATATCCACGAGTGATGTTGCGACGGTCGGCGGAGTTCCAAAGAAAGGTATGATGACGTTTCTTCGAAGTGCAGTAAATTGTTTTACATGATTTTCATGTTCGTTATCAAGCTCTATTAAATCGTCCATGGCGGTTTTTATCCATTAGAGTTTTGGTGATTTTACCGGTGGATCGCCCAAAAAATTTATAATAGATTGTTCTAAATTAAATTGTTTTCCATCGAGAGATTTTAATTTATCTGTAATCGTCGAAACAAGCACACCAGGTTTGAGTATACCTTGATCAGAAAACAGCGCGATAGTATCTTCTACTGCGCTGCGTTGTTTAACTAAAATATCATCCAGGGAAACATTACTAGTTTTCAATTTACCCTGACGATCTTGAAATACAACTATTTCATCGGGATCAACACTTGCTAAGTTCAAAATCTCAGCTATTTCATCTTCGATTATTTTTTTTTTATATCACCGGTTGCAGATATTTACTCGGTTGTTTTCTTCAGCGCTGATAAAGATCTCCCCCCAAATATCAATCATGTTATTGTAAAACTAATTATTTCTCTAAAATCTCTGGTTTTCCAGATGTTGAAATAGCGTCAAGGACATTTAATACGTCGTTGCCGCATATTGGTGGGTCATTCATTTGTTGTGTTGGTAGCGTAGAATACCAACGAGGGGTGCTTAAGCGGTTTATATATCTGTTAAATTCCTTCGTCGGCGCTAATCCATATGAATCAAAATAAACGATTACACGCGGATCAATCGCGTATGCAACCCAGTGAGTTCCAGGTCCGGTGCTGTTATCTAGATTAATGATACCGGTTTCAGCGTTGTTTGGATGTGTCGGCTACTGATTTTTCATAAAGACGCCTCTGAAGTTTTTAATCGATAGTTTTTTAGCAGCATCAAGTAAATCAAAATTTGACATCGGTGTTAATAAACCGGTCCTTGTCTCAGGCCTTTTCCGCTGTACCATGAATACGGGGTTCCTGGTAGTCTTAGACCCTTTCCCTTCTTTTTTTATATCCCTTCCCAGTTGCTTTCGTTAGTGCCATCCCTTCCGCGGTACCAACGGCCCCTAACGCTGCCGCTTTAGCTACCGCTGGGGCTGCTGTCGCATCAATGCAGCTAACAACATAAATATACCGCCGGTCTTTTTCATATTGTCGACTGCAGCCGCAGAAAGTTTAATTCGAATTCCTTTTTTATTTTCGAGCGCGTCACTAAAACGTTTTGTTTGACGATTTGTCAGCGACAATTTATTTGCCCCGCCAGTCATCTGTGCAGGTTTCAACGTGATTGTAGTTCCACATTTTTCAGTTGCTGATGATTGTAGTTTCTTAATTTGATTTGGAGTTAGCGTAACACTAATACCATCATATGACATATACAATAACAGATTGATCTAATTGTTACAATCATAGATTTTCCACCGGCGCATCTATCACTCTCATTCTTCCACCAACACCTTCGAGTAGCATTGATTTGTCGCTGAGAATGACAGCAACCGCTCTGTAATTAGCAATACCACCGGGACGGATACACGAGCTCTAAAGTGTATATCAACGACGGATTGTCTTGTTAAATCAAGATGTTCCAGTGAAAAGTAATAAATCGGATATAGATTTTTAAAATCCAATTGTGATATTTGCCAACCAGTATCAACATTTTGATCGCGTGCCATATATGACAACATATTATGATATACACGTGCAATATGGTTAGTGGTGTAATCAAGTTGTATATCCTCGGATGGTTCCTGCTGTCCGTTTCTTCTCAGCGAGACTTCATTAACACCTATCTGATCAAATATCATATGACTTCGTTCTTGATTACCAACTCGCGCATTATTCTGTAACGCAATAAATATATGACGTGGAGCTGAAATGCCCTGTTTTGATGCCAGGTGCCATGTAAATGTACCATCAATATTATCCTGTTTAATATCCGTAGTTACTGATAACCAACTCAGTAGTGATTTTCCTCCTGTATCCATAAATGATAGTAGCCGTTCTTCTGCTGTGATTGATGGAGTCAGTACTGGCATCCACAGTGATAGTTTTGTTAAAACGACTTTACCGGCAGGAGCACCAGCATCACGTCAGATTGCATCATTATTAGTACCCTTTCGCATAAGCGCTACTGTATGTTTCGCTCCATAGATAACTTTTCGGACGTTTCTACAGAATCCAAATATATGATGCAGTGGAATCGCACATGAGAATCGTCGACGCTGTCCTTGTAACATTGCTACGCGTGTTGCAAACCCTAGGTTGTAATTAGGAATATTATTTATGACATCAGGGTGATCAGTAATATCCTTAGAAAACATCATAGATGGACCCGCCGATCTTGTATAATCATCAGAATATCTTGCCAACCCTATTATTGTTGTGGCAACATCAACATTACGCTCTATAAATTCAATTTCTTTTCCATCAATGAGATATCTAGCGCTTTTGAATAACGCCATGATACCATTATTAACAAAACCAGCTCGGATAGTTGGGTTATTGTCATGTGGTGGATCATTATGATCATCATCGTTTGTTATAAGTTCTCCTTCCACTTCGATAAATGCTTCACAAAGCAAAAAGTATTTATTGGTATCATGAACTTGAAGTTCAATTCTTGATCGCAGATCTGGTTGTATTGCGTGATAGGCTTAAAATTGATAATCGCATACAGAATCGTCTTTACGCACTGGGGCGTCCATACCAAAGGCTGGATCAGGTGACCTTTTGAACATTTTATTATATATTCATTGATCTAAATCATCGTCGTCGATGGCCTCGTCGTAAGCCACTTCCTGATATCATATTTGCGGTAATATTATCTTGAGCGTTGGTTACCAGCGACGCTAATTTCTGTTCTACTGCGTTATTTATTATTTTACTAACACTCACAGGCATATCCGCTGTAGATGGTAGTGGTCCTGGTGAGTTCGTCACTGATGACGCTGGTGGTTTCTTTCGCCGTTGAACTAACGCTGTTAGTTTATCCCGAGCGGCCTTAAACGCTTTTCCGGCAAGATCTCCAACAGCGCTAATACCCTTATCACGAATAACATCAATGACTTTCATTGATAATTGTTTTGCTAGCGGCGCTACTTTTGGAGCCATTCTTGCAAATAACCCTGCAATGGTATCACCGAGACCATCACCATAATACGCTCTATAAATAGGATGTCGTGAATTTACTACGTAGACGCTGGTTGGATTATCATGGTTGTAGTGTATGATCATTCTTATTTAAATGATATTTATCTAATGTGATGATTAATCGCTGTGATAACCATGATGCTCAACTAACTCATCAATGAAATCTCGATATGTTTTGATATCCATGATACCGCCTTGAAATAACCGAATGCAGATATCAGCTGTTTCATTAATTATTTCTGGTGAGTTATTTGCAGCTCGTTTCCCTGATATGAGAACTTCTAATCGTGCTATATCGCTGAGAATATTACCAGGACAACTAACTAGACCACTACCTGAGAAAGCCTTTTGATATCCCTTTCCCTTTTTACCAGTTGCACCTTTTTCAGAATCAGCTTTTGATATTTGCTGAAGGGGTTGGGATACAAAGAGCACAACTGGTATCGGTGATTTTTCTATTTGAGTTATCAACTTTTCAAGTTTCTCGAATTCTTTATCATTATGTGGTAATGAGGACTACCGATTTTTGCCAAATATACTTTTTTTTCTCCAATAATTCTTATTAGTTATAGTGTCTTCATATCCTTCATTCATATATTGTTCTCGTTGACCCTTTGGAAATGAATTAACGATAAATCGAGCAAATTCTTTATCAGTCTTAAATTTTTTAATATCATCTATCACATTACTTTTAAATATTTTTTAAGGGTCAAGATTTCTTCGTTCTATTTTACCCTTTTGTTCTTGTTGTGGCGGGATAATAGGAATATCACCTGGTAGTTCAATTTCTTCTTTTCCTGGTAATCCAATCGGTGTGGTAAAATCTTCTTCTTGTTCAGGCGGTGGGGATCTAATATCAATACCACCTAATCGTTTTATTTCTGCTAGAAGTTGTTCTTGTTGTTTTCGTTGTTCGGCTGCTATAGCACCAGGAAGTGTTCTTAAAGATTTTGTTTGTTTGGATCTTCTTGCTATTTTTTCAGTTTCCACTGCTATTTTTTCAAGTTCACCAATAAGAGGCTTTTCTTTTCTTGGTTCGTCCTTGGGACCCCCCGCCCCCATATAGCTCGCTCAGTGGCTGATATTACCCACTTTGCTGCCGTGGTAATTGGTCTAAACAATTGTTCCGTATCATCAGAAAAATCGATCTGAAGATTCTGTCTAGCTTGAAGTTTTTCCCGTACGGAATTGCGTACAGGTATATACTTTCTAATTGATGCTAATCTTTCCCTCGCTAGTCTGGTAGTTAATGCTTCGTTTACCATTATTGAAACAGTAAAGCAATTTCCAATTAATATACGATGTAGTGAGAAATCGACCATTTGACCCAACTCAGGTAGGCAAAAGTCGATAGTACACGTTCATTGATAAAACTCCTCAGTATAGGATTTCACAGTCGTTATTGACTAAAACAGTCTTACCTGTCCATTGTTATAATCGTAACATCTGTTCGACAGGCATTTATACATATCAATGTAGTGCTTGTATTGATTGCATACTTGTATACACGCTAGTCGGCTCAGACATGGCAAAATGGCGAATGTAGAAAGTTTTTTTTCAGTTGGAATTTTTTACTCGGCCGAGGGAGAGTTTTCAATTTGACCGATCATCGTTCTTATACTTCTAATTTTTGAATTGACGTCTCGTTTCAATTAATTTTGTTGCCCCAAATGTTTTCTGACCCGTTCTACAATAGTGAATAATGGGACGAATTTACTGATGTCGCTACAGAAAACAATTCACGAATGGAATTCTGGATTCTTTTAATGAAGGCATATCTTTTCGGCAACACGTTTTATTGCGCTATATTCAATATCTTCAAAGTCGCTACAGAAAACAATTCACGAATGGAATTCTGGATTCTTTTAATGAAGGCATATCTTTTCGGCAACACGTTTTATTGCGCTATATTCAATATCTTCAAAGTCGGAAGTAATTTGATCACAGTTTAAACCATCTGATAATTGAAATCCTAGACTTTTCAATTTTGAAATTTCAGTTAAGATTTCATTAATATCCTTATATCCTTATATTATACGTAATAAAAATATATTTCTAATACAAAAATAAACAGCAAGCTATGATGAGCGGTTATTCATTCATTAGGTCCCTTATTAGGCTTTTCTGTCTTTCATAGGGCCTTTCATTGAAAGTATTTTTCTCTGTAATCAGAGAAAAATTCTTTTTGAGATTTCTCTCCCTCTCTTTGAGATTTTCTATCTCTTTGACCCTATGACCGTTTCTTTTAGCCGATAATTCATTCGAATTATCCTACAGGGTTACCATAATGTGACACAGAGCTTATTGCATCCATGGTTGCTGTTTATTTTGAGGGCGTCTTGTTGTTATACACCTCCCCCTGAGAAATTAATTTCCCAGGGGTGCAATATTACACCGCCACGTATTTAACGTGACGGGAGGTGTACACAAAGTACCTTTGGGCTGACGCCCTCAATTATATAAAAAAAAAACATTCATCGGTACCGTAGACAATATGTCTATTACGGGATTAGAACCATAGACTTCAGGACGAGAATCCAACGTGTTACGAATGCGCTAACTGTTCTTGTTCCAGGTATATGCGTTTGAATATAATATATAGGTGAGTCAATACAGTCAAACGCGAACAGGTGTTGTACAATGAATGACGTCAGTGGCGTGGTATGATAAATAGATTTCCTGACACCGCAGTTAGAGTCGCCACTGATTCATTTTACATAGACATGAAACACAGCAACGCAGTGGCCAAAATTCACTAATTCTGACGAAAGTTGGAGGTCATGGAGAATTAAAAAAAAATGCTGCATGATTACTTCGAATCAGCAGATATTACGATTAAAGATGATTACTTGAAAATAATCAAATATCAGAACTATCTAATGCACCACCGTGTTCTGATCCAATATGCAGATATAAAACAGTTTACCTGAACGGCTGTGGTGGGTCAGGAAAGACGACTCGTGCGATTGAATTATTTGGTGGGAAAAATCCTACGGATTTTCATGCTAGCGTTTCCAAATCAAACATGATTGTGCCAACACCGACCCATAGACTTGCCAGAGAGATGAAACAACGGGGAATTAATGCTTGTATTTATCACAGTTTCTTTCGGCGGAAAGGTGACGAATGGACTCCTGATCGAATGGGTGAGAAATTTATTCCTGAAGTCATAATTTGGGATGAGTTATGCACTGTGTCATTAGATATATTACAAAGATTTCTCGATTGGTTATTGTTAGCGAATACAAAAGTCGCAATGTGCGGCGATCATGGCCAACCACCACCATTTGTCGGTTTATCCCCACACGATTGGCTGAAGAATTTTGTAGACTACTATGAAGAAATTAGTACTGATCATAGAGCACTTGAAGAACAATTAAGCGAGTTCAAGAAACTAATCAGATCACAACCGAATAGAATCCAATGTGAAATAACGTGTGAAATAATTTCAAAAACACCATTAACAGATTTTTGGGAAACGTGGAGACCAAACGATTTGATAGTAGCGAGTAGAAAGATAGTCAGAGACACACTTCAGATAAAGTTATTTGAATTGCAAAAAGAAAAATTTGCAACACTTCCAACACCGTTGTGTTATAGGCCTTCGGATACACGAAAACAGACTATTGAGTTGATATTCCAGGACAGCGTGAAAAGCAGAATTTAGTGTTAAATGATATTGTGCTGGTTGATATCAATGTCGTCGAAGATGCATTGCACGCTGATAAATCACAGTTATTGACTATATCAGATACAATTGTTTGGATTGTAGATAATCACATCGAATGGTCGAATTTAGTTTTTCTCGCAGTATTTAGAATGCGAGTAATAAATCAGCTTCGAAGAGTTGTTTTAGATGATATGGACACTACAATAAGTGATTTTGTCATCGATGATATAATCAGAAAAAAACTTTCTGGTTATAAGCAGCAGGATAAAAAAAATAACAGAGAATTTAATATTGATGCCGAATTAATAATTACGCTGAAGCAACAACAGAATAATCACTGCGCGAGTTGCAATTGTATAATGCGTTGGTGTTGGTCGGATAAAGATCCTCGCCAATTTACCGTAGACAGAAAGAATAGCAGTATTGGTCATACCAAAGATAATGTGATGCTGACTTGATGCTGACTTGTCCTGAGTGCAACAAACGAAGAGGTGCTAGTTAAGACCACGCGGCGGTAATTGAGTGTCCTCGGGTATCTCTTGCAGCTGCTCACGAGTAAACCCACGCTGAGGAGCAGTTGAATCCAGTCTATAGATTGCTGGTCTACCCGTGGATCGTGTTATACTAGATATTTTATACACGGTGACACTCCAAATAGGATCAGTAGCTCTTTTTGTGCCACCTTCAAGCTCTCCTGGTTCATATAAATACCTAACAGTGACATTACCGAGTATTAGTTGTTTTGAAAAATCTTTTTGCGGTTTTACAGGTATAGACTTCCTTTTAATCGCGTTGTTAGGTTTCATGTTGATTGTTCGAGTAATCCCATTATTCAGCGCGGTAATTACACCTGGTAATCTCTTGACCCATTCACGAGATCGTTTATCCTGAATGAATTCCTTCGCGTATTGATATCCAAATAACCTCTCAGCAAGCGTCGATTAAATCGTTCAACAATTGCCTGATCGCTATGTAGTGCAGTATGCCCTCGTCGTAACGCGGTATTATGATTCTTCATCATTGATAGAACCGCACCCTGAGATTCCTTGCCAGGATCAACTTGTAATAGATTTGGCCAACGCAGAGGACCTCGCCGATAAATCCTTTCAAATGCAGAAGCCACTTCAGTTGATGATTTTGTTTTTAGCGGTTCTGCTTGTTTATATCGACTCGCAACATCAACTACAGCTAACGCGTATTTGTAACCACCATCATGCGGCAGAAATAATATATCAGCTTGATGAACTTCATTAGGAACGGTCACATCAAAAAGCGAGAAGTTAACTTGTTTAGGCCGCGGTAGATAATTTTACCATATCGCCTGTTTGAATAACTAATTAGCCGCGGTGATATATTTCATCGCTGCTGCGTTAGCGAGTTTACTGATTGCTGCCTTATCCCTCCAGTATCCTTTTGGAGAATAATAAATAGATTCCATGTTATTATAACATCAATTTACCTTTCATAGCCGATTTTACTAACCATGAAGCCAATTTTTCTTTGAAGGATTTATCAGTGATAGAATGAATTAATTTTACATCTGCGAGATGTCTGTGCTGCAAATTACTACTTTTATAAGCAACATCATGAGCATGACACGCCTTATCAATAGCGTTTATTGGATATTCACCCGGTCGAGGTTGGTTTTGATCATCGAATCTAATATCGAGTCTAGTCCCGGGTCCACAATAACTATACCCTGGAAGGTGTTTTTCTCCTGGATACTTCGCCCATGGTGTTCCTGTGAGCTTTACTGACTTGGCTGCAATATCACCTCCTCGTTTGTTTTTAATCCATTTAATTTATCAAGGGAAACAAATCTAAATTTTTTGTACTACATTGTACACACTTACCAGAAAGTGCTGATCGGTTATGTTTAGTTGTAATCGTCGTCAAGTCATCTGTGCCAGTACGCGCCTTACATTTCACACAATACAGATCCATAATTTATATATAACAACATGAATGTAATTGATTTTTCGGCGACAAAAACACGAGAACCAGTTAAGCATCCTGCAGCGCTACCGAATTCTATTCGTATGATTATAATCGGACTATCTGGAAGCGGCAAGACACAACTGCTACTCAATTTAATAACGAGATGGATGAAATGGGACATGATGTATTTAGTAGCCCCGAGTGTAGATGATCAGCGATGCTACGAAGTGTTAAAGCATTTTAACGAGAACGCTTCAGAGATTGCCGAGTATAATGTTATCGAGTTTATAACCGATATCGAGGAAGCACCGAGCATT
The DNA here is from genome assembly GCA_029339505.1 of Unio delphinus. Lineage (NCBI taxonomy): Eukaryota > Metazoa > Mollusca > Bivalvia > Unionida > Unionidae > Unio > Unio delphinus. The sequence continues at coordinate 16,824,150 of JAQISU010000014.1, forward strand.
TATGATATTGATGGAAGTATTAACAATTTAGTCGTATATGATGATGTCATGTTAGACAATCAAAAGAATCCCGCTAGGGTATTTTCCAGAGGCAGACATAAAAACACTGACGTGATATATGTCACTCAACGATACACTCAAATACCAAAAGTGATCAGAGATAATTGCAATATTCTTGCTGTATTCAACGGAGTTGATACACATACACTACGAAATATTCACCAGACTTGGTGCGGTGGTGATATGGATTATAATCTGTTTTGAAATTTCTTTAGTCACGCTCAGTCAACCCCACATGGATTTGTAACGATAAATTCATCCTAGATCAAAGTATCGTATCGGACTTGATCAAATATTTGAGTAAAAACGTAAAACAATTGTTAATCCCATAGCAGCAGAGGGGGTGAATGCCAACGACCTTGGCATCTTCGAACAAGCGTTGGTTAGCCAAATCGACGCTTTTTTTTTACGCTTTTCAAGGAAGCCTCACTTTGCCGAATCGACGCCTCTACAAAGTTGGTCTGTTCACCCCCTATGCTGCTGCTTATGTAACACATAACAACGGCATTCTCTACGAAATAGATAGTTGAAACCTTTTTAACTACATGGTAACATGCTATAGAAAAGCTGTTTATTTTAAAATTGCTCAAATGGTCAGAAGATATTCATACAAATCGACATTTTTAAAGAGCTAATTCAGAATATACCTCCTGAGCTCTGAGAACGAAAAGAACTAGTACAACAAAAGCAGAAAAATGTCTGAATACCGGTATATAAATGTTATAAGAGGACTGCTTGCTCTGAAACTGTTCAAATTATCAAACATTTATTAACAGCGCAGGCCTTGTAAGATTTACCATGCCACGACTTTTTCTCATCAGTGTTCGACCTAATTCCTTCGTAAACAGTCATAGACACCGTTGAAATGTATTGGATTACCAAATATTTTTAGAGGAACTCATTCAACAAGAAGATAATATTCATTTAAAATTTGGAGACCGTGTTGTGTGTGTGTGTGTGTGTGTGTGTGTGTGTGTGTGTGTGTGAGAGAGAGAGAGAGAGAGAGAGAGAGAGAGAGAGAGAGAGATTTTGTTTACTATCGGAACGATTGGCAAGTGTATGAAGAATACATGCAATGATATAAACAGGATTGGGACTGTTGTTTATTGTTAACAATAAAGTATTAACCGTGGTTCAGACGGTTTTGGAAGTTACGTTCTGGGTAGCTGGAATGTGAAAATTTCTCTCTTTTCCGATCTCAGTCAAATGAGGTCGACTAGTTTGGATAGGGATAATCGTGTATTCTTTGAAATCACTAGCATGAACTTCTGCCAACACTTCCTGAAGAATGTCGTGTCACACAACGTCATCACCGCTTGGCGTCTATTTCATGATATGACAAAATTCAAATATAACTTACTAGGTTTTTTTCTATTACTATTTATAGAGATCTTCGCACCCTAAGAGAATACACTCATTTAGTTTGTAATGTGTAAGATGGAGAAGTCAGTCACACGGCCCTTCTCGTCAGGGATTTGCAGAGAGACATTCGAAAATACACGTCTACAGTTCCTGTTACCACGTTCCAATATTTCCAATTTGTTTGCTCGCATGCAAAGCCATCATTGTCTTCTCATCTTATCAATATATACTACAACAAACGATGGTACGTGAGGCAAACATTGCATATCAGGAACTGTACTGAGCGACGATCGAAACTTGACCTCTTGAATGAAAGTATGGTGATCAACATATGATACTAACAGTTAACGCATGTCCTGAATGTGCATTGATATTGTCTAACTTCTTTACATATTGTTTGTCATTGGAAGAAGGACGATCTGTAAATTTTGTGATTGCGCATATACTGATTTCAGTATTTGTTTTTAACTATGTCATTTAAATATCTGCAAAGACATAGTGGCCCAATCAAAACAGCACACTACAGACTTGCCTTCCGCTCTTTTAAATGATGGCTTGACGACATTTCCCGTAAACCTGTACAAATTGTATATTGTATGTGAGGATAACATTTATCTGTCTCTTTACAGCGGGTTTGCATCCATGTTACTAATTCATTTAGGTTCAAAGGAAGACTCCGAAGCTCAAATAAGGAGGCTCTTCGGCTGGATCAGATGGAGGTAGAGCTGGTTCGCAAGGAGTTCCAAAATATGAGAATGGTTATGATCGCAAATATTGCTGATAGCACATCACTTGCCATTGCTAATCGTATTTTTGCCAAGATGGGGTTATCTGTACAAAACGATTATACCAGAGAAGTCCCTGCTTATCATGGTAGAGAGATGGAGTGCTTGGACTTTGCTGGCGAGTCTGAAAAGTCCCGACCTCGAAAAAATCACATGGGTCGAAGAATAGACTTATGACAAGATCAAGGATTTACGTCCGGCTGGGAGCATTATTTCCCCGACCCTTGTGGTCCTGGTGAATGCTACGTACTTAAAGGAATACTGGGGCACCACATTTGACTCACAAAGAACCGAGAAAGGTGATTTCTATATTTCTTTGACCGAGACTGTTAAAGCGGACATGATGCAGGCTAAGAGGAAGTGCTGCCTCATTAAAAATGACATGTTAAAATTCTTCGGTCTTCTGTTACCCTACAAGGACGGAACTCTTTTAATGGCTATCATGCTTCTGTATGCTAATAATAGGCTTATGAATGTCGAGAAGAGTCTTACTGCAAAGTCTTTTAGCTAACGAGGAAGGTATGGAAGCTGCTGCAGATACCGGTATGATGTCAGAGTCTGTTGCAATGCCGTTCTCGCTGTTTTTCATTCGTGACAATGACACTGGGGTCATTTGTTTTTCTAGGACGCTGTGGAAGGCCACCACAGTAAACTTGTAATAGTAAGTACACAGCGCTCTACATCTGTAAATTCTTGCTTTTCTTAACAGCAACAGATTTTGAATGATGTTTTTAAATGTTCGCGCAAGGGAACGTATTTATACATATATATTTCAATGACGCGATCCGACTTTTTGTTTGCCAGAGATGATGTATGTATGTATGTATGTATGTATGTATGTATGTATGTATGTATGTATGTATGTATGTATGTATGTATGTATGTATGTACATACGCACTCACGCTCGTACGTACAGACGTACGTACGCACGCACACTCGTATGTACGTACGTATGTATGTATGTATGTATGTATGTATGTATGTATGTATGTATGTATGTATGTATGTATTTGTGTGTGTGTGTGTGTGTGTGTGTGTGTGTGTGTGTGTGTATGAACACACACGGTACCCCACGGCACCAGTCTATCAAGAATAGTTCCTGTCAATGTTGTTTCCTAGGTTTGATCTTCAATACGGTTTTAACTCTGAACCCAGATGACGTCTTTCTTGCATTCAAATGCCGGCTGAAGTCGGCAAATTATTTTAGACCAACATTGACTTTTAATTGAATGATCTGAATACGATATCAGAACTTGGGATTGAACTTGATATTGGATGTTAAAAGTCGGGTCACCGTAGCTAGCACAGAAATACTACCACATTAAGTCTGAAACCATAGAAACTATGTGACGAAAAGCCATATCCGGATATTTCGTGCATGAAGTTGGAAAGTACAATACATGCTTTCGAATGTCCCGTTTTAGAGAAGGAATATGTAGTTGACACAGAAATCGTCAAGGAGGTTATGGACAAAGAGGACGATATGTTCATGGAAAAAAAGATGGAGCACAAGGCAGCAAAGGACACTATCATGTTAGGGTAGAGCCATGGATCACCCAGTGAAATCACTGTGATAATTGTTCATTAACCATGATATTGTCCAGAATCTTTATATTCGTCACTGGTAGAAGTCAAACTCTTCTATACCTGCTTCTCTGATTATGGGTCCTAAAGCACCATTAAACACACTGCTGCAGTTCTATCATAATCAACGCAAAGCTTGACGTCCACGTGCCAAGAAATGTTTTTATCGAAGATCACAACTGATTAGTATTGGCCCGATCAAAAACCGATATGAATCGATGGGTAATATCGTGTGCTGTACGTGTTGTGCTGTACGTGCATAACGAAAACCACTTGACCAGGCATTCACCTAATTAATGGGTATTATCATATGATGTACGTGTCTAACTTAAACCACTTGGACACAGTGAAGAATTCACAGTGAAGAAACTAGTATCAAGTGATATACAGTCTCAAAGAAAAACCACTTGAACAGGCATTCAGGTAATCGATCGGTATTGTTATGTGATGTACGTGACGAACGCAAACCACTTGGACAAGCATTTTTCACAGAAACGATGAGTATTATCATGTGATGCACGTGCCGAACGAAAATTACCTGGACAGGCATTAACAAAATTGTTGGATGTTATCATCTGATGCAAGTGTCCAACAAAACCACGTGGACATGTATTAACAGAGTCAATGGGTATTATCATGTGATGCACATGACCAACGTAAACCACATGGACATGTATTCACGTAATCAATGGGTATTATCATGTGATGCATGTGCCCAACGCAAACCACGTGGACAGGCATCCGCAGTAAAGAAAGTAAACATTAAATGTTATATTTTTATATCATAATTTGTGCAGAGGAAGAAGCAATGTGTTCAGTAAACCGAACTAACTGGCTGCATGTACACATCCTGTAGTACGGTTTCGAGCAGACCGTTGTTGTAATTGTTATTTTAAAAGATTCGTCTTTTCTTTGTTATGCATGAATGAAAATTGAGTTATTGACCAAAACTGAATCGAAGACTGTCATACAACACTGTAAAATGCATTATCTAGGCTATTTTTACTTCAACCCTAACGTTTCGTTTATGACATGGCAAACTAAATAATCCTTTATATACATCGGAATGGAATAGGAAAATTCTAGATTTGGGGTAGAAATTGTCCTGTTCTAGACCAATGGAGATGAGGGAATAAACAATTCGTTACTTTCTGGATCATCAAATCCAAGAGTCTGAACCTCCACGAACTAAGGTCGACTCATTTACTCCTAGTCATGTGGCAGGACTTGGGTAAACCTTTGCACATGTCCTTAAACCCCATTCCCTCTCAGTCTATCCATTTCTTTTGTTTTTTCTTTTGTGATCGCCCCTCCCCACCTCATTGCTACTTGCAAATTGGTGTCTATTTTGTGATCGCTCCTCCCCACCTCATTGCTACTTGCAAATTGTTGCCTATTTTGTGATCGCCCCTCCCCATCTCATTGCTACTTGCAAATTCTTGCCTATTTTGTGATCGCTCCTCCCCACCTCATTGCTACTTGCAAATTGTTGTCTATTTTGTGATCGCTCCTCCCCACCTCATTGCTACTTGCAAATTGTTGCCTATTTTGTGATCGCTTCTCCCCACCTCATTGCTAATTGCAAATTATTGCCTATTCTGTGATCGCTCCTCCCCACCTCATTACTACTTGCAAATTGTTGCCTATTTTGTGCTCTCTCCTCCCCACCGCATTGCTACTTGCAAATTGTTGCCTAGTTTTTGTGGAATGTGACCACACATCTGTGTTTCCAAAACCTTCCGATTTTTAACCATTTTTGTAGATTTGGATGTAGATCTGGTTATATTATGGATTATTGTTCCTTTATTTTTTTAAACAAATTTCTTTGTGATTGTTTCTCTGTGCTCACTGCCAAGTAATTCGAAAAATTAAATAAAATATTTTGTTCCATTTTCTACGCCATTCAAATGTGTCAGATATAAAAGCTAGACCTCTTGCATTTATTCTTTGTACGGAGGCATGGTATGGGAAACAACTTGTCTGAAATAAATACTTTCGATGTCCTAAATGATCCCCCTTTAAGACTGACTAATGATTCTCTTTTTCCAACCTGGACCAG